>CM068385.1:52867246-53281971 GCA_034770075.1 Aralia elata
TCAACTCCTTCATCTCTACTGGGGCCATCCTATACGGGGCCCTCGAAATTGGTGTCGTACCAGGCACTACGTTGATACCAAATTCAATCTCCCTATCTGGCGGAAGACCTGACAATTCATCCGAAAATACATCCACTAATTCTTTCACTACGGGTATCTGACCCATCTCTGCTCCCACTTGTTGGGAATCTACAACGTAGGCTAAATATCCCACACATCCTTTCCTTAGCAATTTCTTTACTTGCATCATCGTCAGACAACGTGACTGTCTTGGCGATTTACTACCGTAAAATACTACTTTAGACTGCTTCGCAGGCTTAAGGTTTACTAACTTCTTTTGACAATTTATCATTGCCTCATAGTTAAATAACCAATCTATTCCCAAAATTACGTCGAATTCTCCTAGTTGAATCGAAATTAAATCTACCATCAACTCATGCCCTCTTATCTTAATGCAACAATTCCTATAGATATGCACTACATGGATTACTTCTTTTTTCGCAACTTCTATGTTCAAAAGAGTCTCTAGATTCTCTAAAGGTAAACTTAAACGTCTAGCAAATTCATACGATATGAAAGAACAAGTCGCACCAGAATCAAACAATATATAAGCATTAATATCATTGACCGGGACGATACCTAACACTACATCTTTAGATGCTACCGCATCTTGGACCTTCATGTTGTAAGTTCTAGCGGTCAGTCTATTTGGTGGACCTGGACCAGTTATTGTCAGTTTCCCATTGATATTCTGCTTACTGCTGCTTCCCCCATCAGCTCCCTTCTTCGGGTAATTCTTTGTCATATGATCTACCGATCCATAGACAAAATACCAACTATTTTTCTTCAGGTTGGGGTAGTTAGGAGAGATTTGTCCCTCCTGCCCACACTTATAGCATATAACCTTTCCCTTCAAGCACACCCCTATATGATTTTTCCCGCAGTTCTTACAAGCTTCAACTCTTTTCTTTGGGTCTCCTTGATTATTTTTGATATTTTGGGAGTTATTCCATTTTCTTTTTCCTCCTCCGCTTTCACTACTTCCTTCAACCTTGGCGGCTTCCTCGGACTTAGCCTTATTCTTCCTCTCTTTATTATAGAGGCTCATGGTCGCACTCCCTCCTTCGACTATAATAGCCTTTTCCAAGATCGTACCAAATTATCCTATCTGCAACACCGACAACTTATTGTAAAGCCAGGGTTTTAATCCCTGCTCAAACCTTCTAGCCTTCCTCTCATCTATTTCCACTTGGTATGGAGCGAATCGAGCCAGTTCGTTGAACTTGGTTGCGTACTGGGGCACAGACATGTCCCCTTGTTTCAACTCTAGAAACCGAATCTCCACCCGGCTCTACATGCTAACAAGGAAATAATTCTCGAAAAATATTTCTTTGAACCTTTCCCAAGCAATGACTCCTTCCCCAATCCTATTCTGGTTTGCCTCCCACCAAAAGTTGGCTTCACCTTTCAACATGTAAGTAGCAAAAGAGGTCTTCTGCTCCTCACCTACTCTAGCGATACTAAACGCCTTTTCTATCTCCTTTATCCATGACTGAGCCTCTATAGGCTCAGTGGTCCCCTTAAATTCTGGAGGTCCTACACTCTTAAAATCCTAAAGTTGGCCAAAGGCACAGCTAGTGGGTTTACATTAGCATTAACGGTGTTTCTATTCTGAAATGCCCCTAATAATAAGTCTACAAATTGTTGTATCGGGTTCTCCTGACCCTACCCTCATTCTCATTTTGCGACTCTTCTTCTTGCGTTCTTTGTCTTCTTCTTAGCGGCATTTTTTGTTTAATAAAATATGTTATTATTAAATTATTACTCATTTTAAGGCATTTTTATTTAATGCTAAAATTTTCATTCACTACTAAGCACAATTAATAACACCTTCTATTAATAGGCTTCTGTTTACATACTTCTTCTTCGTACTTCCTTTTTCATAGCTACCTGCTATTTACATTCTATAGCACTTTATGCTATTTACTTTTACATCCCTCTATTACTTACAAAAAGATGGAATTTACATAGTCTAATCCTTAACTTATATCAGAGTTAAGATTTACAAAAGATATCCCGCTAGTAATACCAAAAGATGGGATTCATGCTACACACATATACAAACATATATTTACATACTTTTAGACATTACTATTATACTATGCTAGACCACACGAGCCCGCGTAATAGTCTGTCGGGTCTGCCCAATCTTCTCGGGGTAAGACCATACTCTATCTTGAACACGCTCCATCGACGTGGTGTACGCGTAGTTCATCTTCTCTATTTTCCTCGTATGCGTCCTTACCTCATGCTCGAGGTCGTCCACCTGATCCTCGACCCTTTACCGTTTCAGGATCTTCTCATCCCACAAGTTATTCAACTCGTGCCTCTTCACCTGCTGCACCTTTGCCTTGAAGAACTGGGCCTTATTCTCGGCCGCGTAGAGTCGGATATTCAACTCCATGTTCTTGTCCACCAGATAGTGAACCAACACTCCTAGCTACACTAGAGCCTCCTGAATCTTGGGATTCATATATGTATCCTCTGATTCCTCCTCTGATGGTACTGCCTCAATTGCTGCACCTCCCACTATACCGGCAGCTACTACACCATCTAGCATACCAGTCACACCAGATGGCAACCCCACATTCCTCCTCGGGTTCCTCCTCCTAGTGCTCGGACGGATCCTCGTCAGAATCAAAGTCCATGTCTGGGTCACTCTCTATCGGTGTCGTTGGCACTAGCTCGGGTGCTAACTGGGTTGGAGCGATTAGCTCCTCATTCACTATGTGAATGTCTCTAACATCGTTCTCTCCTGCCATCTACAATCAAATTATTATATTGATTAGCATATAACATTGAATTACATTTCATATAGCAAATAACAATTGAATTTATGTTATTTTTCACTTCTTTAGTCTTCTTTCGATGAATTTTCTCAATCCATCTCTTACAAACTCTACATGAATTTACTTCTTTTCTAACTTCTCTAAGGTTATACCCTAAGGTTTCTAACCTACAGCTCCGATACCAACCTGTGAAGCCCCCAAATCTGGGTACCTTTAAACCCGTATTCAGTGCTACATAGTACTATCCATTCACTATAACAATAATGACATAAATGTAATTATTACTTATTATAATATGTCTAACTCTTTATCCTAGGTTCTAAGACCTTTTAAATGTTAATACATGATATTATATAAAATATATTACAGACATCATAACTATTACATCAGCTTAGCTTTATTAATCTTCCACTTTCCCTTTTCCTTTATCCTTATCCGAACCTTCAATTCGGCCTGGCTTCGCTGAAAACATGTAATTCCACGCAAGGGTGAGCATTTAATTGACCAACAAATAATAACAGTTAATAATAACAACATAAACAGGAATCAAATATTTTCTCTAGAGTACACTTCAACAACTGAACAATAGTTGTGAAGATATTTGAATCAATCTGAATAACAAAACTGTTCATTTACATTTTTGAAACGATATATTGATTATTCATACTGAGCGGTTGAAAGACCAAGAACTTTCTTTTTCTTACTTTTGAAAAGGTCTAACAGTAATTCAACAGTAAATTGTCATAACTTACGGGCACGTTAGGTGATCAGCCCTTTGTACCCTGTGTTGATCAACACTACATACTTAAATGACTTTTGAATTTATCTAGGCACTTGAAGCCTTTTCGAGATAACCGACTAAAAATTTACCCAATATTAGGGTTGTTCATTCTCAGACTTGAGTCCAAACCAAAACAATTTGGTTGAACAGCTCTACTTAATCTCAATAACATTTCAAGAATTTATCTTCAAATCAATAAAATATTTTAACATGCGTCTAGCCGAATCAAATGGCATAGACTCTCTTCTTAAACAGTTCATACATATTAGAACTTAAAAGTATGCATTATAGCAAAACTTGAACAACTTATGTAAATAGCAAAAGATTTGCATATGTTTGAATTTCTCAATAACATACACATATTGTGTACTCAAAACATACATACGAGATATTCATAAGAGTATTATCAAATGAATATAAAACTTGCACATAAAAATATTAAACAAGGTTAGAACACTTGCCTTATGCGTTCTTTAAATCTCGATGTTAATCGTCCTTCAAAATGTCCTACACATTTAAGTTCATTTCACATACTAATTAACCACATAATTGATGCCAAATATTGATTTACGCTAACTCTAGTCCATCTCTTATAATGTCCATTTTATTTGAATCGGAACATTATTTAAGTTATTTAATACTTGTCATGGCGTTTCGACGTTCGCACGCCGTACGCCCGACTTATCCTATGCGAACGCCCAAGCTACACACCCGTGCGTACGCTTAGCACTCCTATTCCATTTGTCTAATACTATTTGGTTAATGATAAGTATTTTACATCACATATATTTCATCTTTTAAAACTTAGAACAATATAGCTTAACATCAGAAACATTGCACACCGAATGCGCGAATGCCCGATGCCCGACTACTCGGCAGCCCTCACACCAATGCCCCAACGCTGCCTTGTAGAGCCTCGATGCTCAGGCCCTACAATGCAGCGCCCTGGCGCTAACAGCCAGTGCCCCTGCGCTAGGCATCCAGCAGCCCAGATTCGGATTTTTAGCTTTACATGCCTACTTTCGAATGTCATAACTTTCTCATCCGATACCAGAATGAGTCCGTTCTTAAGTCATTCTCTAGCTCGTAACAATCTCTACAACTTCCCCCAGATAGAATAATTTTTTTAATTTCCTAACAAGCCTTAAAATTGGCTCAAAAATCCTTTGTAGCCTTAGTTTTTGGTCGAAAATAGCTTTAACATTACATTTTCAAATCTTCGTAACTCGCTCATCTGAAGTCGAATTAAGGTCGTTTTGGAGCCTATGGCTCACGTTTTCCATGAATTACGAAACCCCTAGAAAATCAAAAAAAATTAGAAGCATTAACTAACCACTAACTTAGCAAGAAAGTCGTACCAAGCTAGGGTTTTCGTCATTTGACGTCTTTTATGGAAAATTTCGTCATAACTTCGTTATTATGTATTTTTCCTTCATTCCACATGGAACATTTCCATAACCCCCTTAACTATACTTCTTTCTTCTCGAATTTTATAAACAATCCACATATACCAATTTTTACAAGTCCAAATTAACGTCTTCTACGATGTTTTTTCATCCTTTACGCTTAGGCTTACGTTTTAACTTTTGCTTCCGCTTTTCATGCATTTAACAAGTCATTTTACATGATTACACTACATACATCCTTATTACTCCAAGATCTTTCATGATCTTTCATTATAAACAACAACCACCAATAAGGCACTTCATAACAAGCTACAAAGCTTATAAAAAGAAAAAGAGATGAAGAAGTTAGGGTTGTTGTACTTACCTTTTGGTTACTCTTGCTTCTTCTTCTTCCTAGCTTATGCTTCAATGATCAAAGCACGCTATTTTCTTTCTCCGTTTCTCCCTCTATATCTATAACACCCCCAAATCCGGGTTACCTTAACCTCGGGTCTGGTGCATCCCTATGCCAGTCATATATCAATCTAACAATAACTTAACACGGAATAATAACATATTTACATTGATATAATATAAATATTGTCGTCCCAAGCCTCGAAACCATAACTAAAATATGATCTTACTACGTGAATGTAATTATATGATTATTACAACATGTTCCTATCTAATCTCAGGTAGGAAGACCTTAACTAATACATCATTTAATAATCATTACAAATTTAATATTACTCCTGCTGTATATATAACAGTCCATATCAATACAAGCATTAACAATTATTACCTCAAACTCTTCTCAATCTCAGGTTTCGTAACATTTAACTAAAACACTTATGATCAAGGTTGAATAAATACCATTGATCATTTACAAAATCTCCTATGTGAACGCAAGGTTCGAATTGTGACTTTAGTCAATCCCCGAATATACGCAAAGTTACCCAACAACTATACATTCGTTATAAAAATGTCCTTTATACATCATCGTCATCCTTGTAGTTTACTATAACAAGTAACTAACATAATCACATCATAAATACTATAATGGATAACCTTCATTTGTAACTCAAGGTTTACATATTCAAATTCACGTACATCATATACCGTCATCACAGTTAAATAATTACAATAAGGGAACATTTAGCAACCTTCCTGTTTCCATGCGCCTCTAATCCTTATCATCACGATATCAAGATAATTGCATTGCATCGTAAATCTGCAAAAGTTTTATTTTTGCAAGAATGAGCACGATGGCTCAGCAAGAACTAACCGTTTTCACATTTCATGCTTCACGTAACATACAAGTTTACATTTCATCCATGCATCATGATTCTCATACTATGCATCTTACTCATGCATTATAAATCTTATGCAATTCGACTATATATATGCATCATACATCTCATAGCATACCTCATGCATCTCACATTGTATATTTACAATAATTCAAGTTCCACATAGAACAATATAGTCACATAATTGCACATTGTGCACACTTAAATCATGCTCGCATATAATCCACATAATAGTGAAAGATCTAGTAATCAAGTCATGTACATCAATACATTTAAACAAGTTACTGAAAGAACTTGCCTTAAGCGTTCCTTGCCAAATTATGATGGCTCGTCCTTCAATATCCTACACAATTTAGTTAACAATAAAATACCAATTAGCCACTAAAAAGGCTTCAAATAATGGTTTTCAATATAACAACTCTTATCTCATATTTTTCTCACATTATAAATTAATAAACGCGATTAACTCTAAAACGTTTCTCAGCGTCGCGTCGTTTGAAAACGTTACAACCCTTATCATCATCAATCCTTATTGGTTACACTAACCCCATCCCATATCTTATAATGTTCATTTCATTTGAATCGAAACACTATTTAAGTTCATTAACACTTTACACGACGTTTATACGTCACACGCCTAATTCGTCTCTTTTGAATGTGCTTAGCATGCTCATACTTTGGGTTACAATACTCCAAAATATTACATTCTTATTACAAACAAAATATTAAACAAGATTATAAACACTTGTTACGGCGTTACGACGCTTGCACGTTCATACGCCAAACTTGTCTACTCGAACGCCCAAGCGACATGCAGTTGTGCACGCTTAGCACGCCCATTCGAATTGTCTAATACTCAATGGTTAATGTTAAGCATAATTATAAATTATAATAATCATGGTTAGAACTTAGAACATCATTTAACATTGTCGGGAGCATTACGCGTGCTTACGCTCATGCCCGACACTCTCCGATTACCTCCAATTACACATCAGTCCTATAAATGGCCAATGTAGGCTATGCTACAGACCTCAAATTGAAAAACTTAAAGAACGAAAGTTGTAGGTATACTCTTCCTCTTTCCGAATCATCTTGAATCAACTCAATCCAAGTTCGTATGAGAAAGTTATGCCCATTTTACTAAAGGACGTCAGAGCTGTTTTGCACAGTCTTTTGACCGGCGCCTAGGCGCCTAAAAATAGCCTTTGGGTAGAGCCTAGGCGCTCTATCACAGTAGCTTGGCCCTTGGCCAGCGCCTAGCCAAGCACCTAGGCGCTCGGCCTGAGCTTCCCAGCTCGTTTTCTTCCCCGGATGCTCTGTTTTTTGGTGTTCTAAACCTATCTTGCTTCCAACCACCATAATTCCTTCTATACACATACAAATTCGTCCGTTTTGGACTCTATGGACTCCTAAGACATAGAGCTACAACATATCAAAAATTCAAAGCGATCCATTAAAATTAACATGGCCAAATCTTAGGCCAAAGTATCAACTCATGCTATATTTTCGTGTTCTTGGTGTTCTTCGTGTTCTTCACTAGAATCATCACCAAGTCTTCCTTTTAACTTCTTTTTGCTCCATTCTAACTGGGTTAACTTCATAACCCATCGAGGTATAACATCATACCAACAAACAAATTAAACAAACAAGAAATCATAGCTACATGTCCTCTAAAATTTGTCCGAATGGTCCATTTGTCAAAAGTTCATTGTTTTTCATGTTCTTCATCCTGCTTAAGCATAGGTACAGATTTTTCTTTGTTTTTGTTCCACTTTCATGTTATTAATGGTTCATATAGTCTCTTAACAATATTTTCAAACCATCACAAGCAACAACAACAATAGAAAATTTCCAGAAAATCAAAACCCATCACAAAAGCTTGAAAAACCCAAAAATGGAGGAATTGAGCTTGAGGTTGGGATTTTACCTCTTGTTAATCCGTTCAAAAGTTAGAGAAGATGAACTAGAGCTTGCTTGGAGGTTCTACTTCCTCCCTTGAGCTCCCGCACTTCCGTCTTCTTCTCTTCTCCTCCACCCGAACCCTTTTTCTTCTTCTTCTTCTTTTCTTCAATGCTTTCTCTCTCTCTCTCTCTCTCTCTCCATCTGCAGTTCTCTCACCCTCACTCTCCCTCTATCTATCTGCAGCTGGACTAGGAAAGAAAAGGAAGAGGAGACATGGTGGCTTGAATGAGGCTTCGGGTGGGACAAATGATTGGAGCACTTGGTTGCTCAATGTAATTTGTCCAACAATTGCTAGGCTTGCCCGACCACTCCCTCCTTCCTCAATTCTCATTGGTCCAAAATGTTTGGTTGGTTCTCTCTTGAAGTGACAAGCCAAAATAAATACATAAATACACCAAAAATATACCCGAAAACTCCTACTTTTGTACTCAATTTTCTCAATAACTCTACCCATAATTAAAATGGGTATTACCATAAGCATTGAGATGGGTAAAAATAATTATTATGGGATTTGTCCATTTATTCAGAACACCCATATTATATATTTTGGATACAGATAAAATCACGTATCAGCTCAAATAAAATTTCTAACACTTGGGAAAATTATTACTTCGCGTACACGTCTTAACAAAATTAATAAAAATCGAAGAAGACGAAAAAAAATATTTGGCGTGAATAGTGCATCGGGAAACGTGCCCCGTGAATAGTGATTTTGTGATCTTTCGCAAAATCAATTATTCACTCCTACGATTCAATAACGCATAAAACTTCATACATTGACATCATCCAGGTTATAAAATAACTTTAAAGGACATCACATAAAAATAATATTTAATCCATTTAATAATATTAATAAACCCAAATTACAAGGGTATTCACGGTTCGCGATCGCTGCTCTTCACGATTAACACCCCATAATCATATATATCATTGCACATATATCCCACCCATATTTTGGGTTAGCGCCTTTACAACAAATAACTCGTTCAATAATATTATCTTTCAACTATTTATTTAATCCAATAAATAATACCCTAGCGATATTTCTCGAAACCGCCAAATTAGCTTATACGAACACTTTCATACATACTAATTATCGCCTACACATAATCTATGTCATAATATAACCTTTAAATGCTTAACACATAATATTATTAATAAAAGTCTATTTTATTCAATAATATCCATAAGCTCGAATTACCAAGCTGCCCACGGCTCGCGATCGTTACAAGTATTAACTAGTAACTCAATCATTCTGAATCTATGTATATATTTCACATTTATATATACATATATATTAAGCTCACTAAATAAATCACATAAATATATATATATATATATATATATATATATATATATATATATATAACACATATATAGTCAAACTCGAATCATAATAAGAATTATTCTATATTAAATTCTTATTATAATTATTCTCAAAAATCTGGGTTATCACATCATTCTCTCCTTATAAGGATTCCGTCCTCAAAATCACTGAAACATCCTTACTCGGTCCGCGTAAATCTTCTTCCGAAATTTCAACGTTGAATAATTTCAACGTATTATTATAACATAGGTTTTATATTACCTATTCCATCCACTTCCTTAACAATTCTTATAGGTTTTATCCTATAACCTTTATCAACTCAATCATACTCTGAGTATTATCCTATGTTTAACCCATCAATTTCCTTTTCTAAGGATCTTTGTATGCCACAATCATCATAATAATTTAATATCATGATTTACTAACTCATAAACATTCAGGATATTACATTCACCCCTTCTTCTAAGAATTTCGTCCTCGAAATTACTGTTTACTCATATTTGCTCATTCTACTCATCATTCTCTCTAAGAATTTCACTTCTTCTTCTTAGAATTTCATCCGCTTCTTCTAGGAAATATTAATCCCATAATTACTATCATGCTCATATCATTCATTCATACAGACTTTCAGTAAAGCTTTACGCTTTCCTCTTTCAAGGATTCATTTAGAATCGTCGCATTCTACGACTACTTCTTTCTAGGGAAAATTACCCTTTTCACATTCAGTTTCCAGAATAATGGAATATCTTTCAGGAGTCTTCAACAATTGTTCGATAATTGTGAAGCGATATGAATCATTGAGTGGCCACTATGGCACTTACCTCTTACATGAATTACCAATATTGGATGTTGAGTGGTCATTAAGGACCAAGAACACATACTAGAATCACCAGAAATTCATCTGATAACCCAACATACTAGAATCACCAGAAATTCATCTGATAACCCAACATACTAATACAATAGGTGATTAGCCTACTGTACCCGAGGTCATGCATAACCCCTTTTTACATACTGTTCGCGCGCGTGTCGGTCCCCCGACATACTGAAAGTAGTATGCACACAAGCCAATCATATTTGATATGATGTAGCGTATACTTTGTAATCTTATTCATTTATTAATAAAGGAATTGATTTTCTTAAAAGGCATTTTATATTATCTACATAGTGCTGTTATATTAAATGTGATAAACCCATAGTTTTGAGCAATGCTTTTAGAATCATGATGGTGATCATGCTAATGAGATCTAAATTCAAGATAGCTCACAAACTAAAATTGTTCCTAATCGTTGGATTACTAAATTGGGGATTAGTGAATCCGGATAGATTATTACATACGTTGCTTGCTCTTAGGAAGAGGATGATTGATCTCATAATCATTTGTGTGGAGACACTAAAGCTAGTATGTAGGTGCTTATTAGAGAATAAGTTCACTGAACGTGACTCGCTAAGGAATACCTAATGGAGTTTTACTCGCCTGTCAATAGGAATTCCTCTAGTGATAGTAGTACAAGTGATCCTTGGACTTGAGATCATCATAGTATCTTGTGTATGATGAGTTATACTTTGACATGTCCCTTAAGACCTTGTGGGTATATCAAAGGGTATGATTGGGTATAATTAGTTGTACATGGAGATAGGTGAATGATCAACAAAGAATCTACCTCGTCTAGTAAAAGATGTGAATGTCCTATGTGATTCGATAAATGATAACTCAGTAGTCCTTGGCCAAGGCAGAATGAGATTAGAAAGGAGTTTCTAATTTGCATTATTTAGAGTTATGCATTTGGGAATCGAAATACATATAATTAAATAAAATAAGACTTGACAGTAAATCCATGTCTTATATTTAATTGGGACATTGTATGGTAGAAGGATTGAATTGTACGGTAACTATCTACTCAAAGGTTCTTTTGTGATTAATGTTGAAATCTATATTATCTGGAAAGTCGTTGATCGCTAAGGGGGCTTACCCTTATTGTAAAATAAATGTTATTTATTTAAATGAATTAAATAGTTTAATTTATTTATTTAAATAAGATTAGAATTGTTCTAATTGATTTATTCACAACCGGTTTAATATGGAGAACCTAAAGGGTCACACCGCAAAAGGAAAATATTTATTTAAGAAGTAAATGGCATAATGGTAATAATAAGTTAAGTGTATTTAATTTAATCTATGGAGATAGAATAAATTAAATAGCTTAATATTTATTATTTAATATTTTGGAAATATTAAATATAAATTAATAAGAGGAGTCTTATTATTATTATTACTATTACTATTATTTAATTCCTAATAGGGATTGAGAATTAATTAATAGAAGTACTCTCCCATGAATTCCTAATTAGATTAGGAGCATTATTAATTAAAGGAGTTTAATTATAATACAAACCCTAATCCTAAATTGTTTAGGGAAGGGTTATTCCTACATCTATAAATAAGAGGGGTCTTATCATAGATTAGGGTTACACACTCTTGCATTAGATTGTGGAGAGCAATTTCTATAGAGATAGAAACTAGGGTTTTTGCCAAATACCCAACTTCTTGAATACTTTGTTCTTCCTTGGTGGATCACCTCTAGAGGCCAAACACTTGGGTGGCTAACGTTGATCAAAGAAAGGAATCACACCGTAGCATTCGAGGAGAACACGAAGGACTAGGAGTTGAACTTGTACCCGAGGAAGCTTTGTTCTACGAGGGTATAATTCTTATTCTCTTTCTCTTTCGTTTATATCGTTAATTGAGCACATAGATTGATCTTGGTGATGGTTTGTATAAAATTTTTAAAATCTGGTTTTATCGCGCTTCCGCACTATTTATGTAATTTGATTACATGATCGCGCTATATACAAACCTAACAGTGGTATCAGAGCCTAATCTTGTGCTAATTATCGATTTTGATGATTCCATGTATGCTTGATATGTGATTGGATCGAAATTTTTGGGCAGAATAAAATTTTTTCTGAATCAGCGACACGGCGCAGCTGCGCCGCCTCCAGTTCATTCTGGAGCGCAGCTGCGCCGAAAACCCAGAATCGTTTTTTTTTTTTCTGGGGAGCAGCGCAGCTGCGCCGTTGCCCAGTTCATTCTGGGCGCAGCTGCGCCGGTAAGCAGAATCTGAAAAAAATATTTTTTCTTCAATTAAAATAAATGGTTTATTTAAATTGATATAAGTTTAAAATAAAGTGTTTATTTTATCTGGAATAGGATTTCAGATTGCTATAAAAATTAAAGGAGTTTAATTTGGATTTGGTTTTTGATTAAAATAAAAGAGTTTATTTTGTTTCAAAACTAAATATTAGCAAAACTTTTGCCCATTAATTGATATCAATGCATATATGGAATGGATTTATTATTCATGGGATGAATGTTATTTATTGATACATATAGAGATATGTATGATAATAAATAGGGATTGATTATGGACGACGATTGACCAATGTGTGATTGGATTTATTTTAGTGGATGCTTGAATGTATGGGTTTTTATAAATGGGGTCTGCGTACCTCGTCTTCTCTAATTTTTCTTAATGTAAATTCTATCTCCCTCCTATGTACTTCCCCTTGACTGCTGATCAAGGTTTCTATTTATTGTAAATAGCTTTTGTAATAGGACTAGTTAGAATTAATTTTTTGAAGAATTGGAGACAAAGGAGCAAGGAGCGCTTGAAGACCCGTTTGTAATGGAGCCCGGGTTTAAATGTAATAGTTATATTTAAATTTATTCTTGCACCCTAGGTTTGACCTTTTGGTTCACTTGGTGGCTCTAGTGAACCAAACTAGAATAAAAGTTCATAATCAATCCGGGTAGAATATAGTATTCTATATGTGCATGCTTATTATATATATATATATATTATATTATCCAACATGCTTCGCATGTAAAATAATATGACGCGTATTTTATATATATATGTGCATGCGCGCTAAACAAGATGAGACTAATAATAATAAACCCCTCAAAGAAATTATATTAAGTCCTAAGCGTTCAAAGATATTTGGAATATCGAACGTCGCCTTCTAGCATGGTAAAGCAATAGAGTATTAAATGTTTAATATGAGTTTGTTGTGTCACCACAAGGCAAGTATTAAATATTTAAGATGTTGCTTTATCACATTTGATGCTTATAAATAGACTGAACGATGCTGTTTTGTTGTGTCACCACAAGGACAGTGTTTTTCTTTCGAATATATGGAAGTGCTAGGTTGGACTTAACTTGGATAATTTTGATTCGGATGTGTCACCACTTGATCAAAATAATCTAAGAGGCAAAAATAAAAGGAGTTACATAGTGATGTAATTGACAATAGTTGTCTACCTATTTATTTATATATCGCTTGTTGTGTCACCACAAGGCTATATACATTTGAAATGGGATCCTTAATCTCACTAGCAAATCTTTAATTAGAATTGCCGAACTACATAATGAGGGTAATATAGTTTGATGAAAATAGTGGGAGATACCAATTTTAAATAAAGACCTAATTTATTTTGGTAATTAATTAAATGAATGTATGCTAAAATGTTGTCTATTTCACATGCAGAATTTAAAAATGTCAAACTCACTATCACTGCGTAGCATACTTGATGCTAACAAACTGACCGGACCGAATTACACGGACTGGTTTAAGGAATCTGAGAATTGTTCTCACTACTGCTGAAAAGATTTCTTATGTCCTAAATTCGCCAGTCCCTGCAAGTGTTGCAGAAAAAACAGCCTTCTGAGGAAGAGATTGCTACTTTTAGAAAGTGGCAAGATGATGCAATCTTGGCTCAATGCATCATGCTCGCATCCATGAGTAACGAGCTTCAGCGTCAGCATGAAACTATGGATGCTCCTACTATATTGTTGCACCTCAAAGAGTTGTATGGTGAGCAAAGTAGGACTGCTAGATATCAGATATCTAAGGAGCTCTTCCGATCTCGTATGACCGAGGGCACTGCTGTTGAGACTCATGTCCTTAAGATGATCAATTTGATTGAACAACTTGGACAGCTAGGGTTTGTGATGGATGGGGAGTTAAGCCAAGATTTGATCTTGCAGTCACTCCCAGACACCTTCTCACAATTTGTTGTGAATTTTCACATGAATAAGTTGGACGTCAGCTTGCCTGAGTTACTTAACATGCTGAAAACTGCTGAAGGTCACTTCTCATCCAACAAGAACCAAGTCTTACTAGTGGATGATTCTTCCAAGAAAAGGAAGAGGCCCAAGGTATCTTCTGAAAAGAAGAAAAACAAGAAGGCTAAGGGTAAGGCAAAGAAAAAGGATAATAAGAAACCTGATCCAGATAGCAAAGGAATTTGCTACCATTGCAATAAGCCGGGACATTGGAAGAGGAACTGCAAGGAGTATCTTGCGGGCCAAAAGAAGCTTGGAGAAGCTTCGACTTCTGATCTAGGTTTGTTCATGATTGAAATTAATTTTTCTGAAAGTCAAAATTCTACTTGGGTATTGGATACCGGCTGTGTAGTTCTCACATATGTAATAATATGCAGGGACTAAGCAGAAGTAGGAAGCTGAAACAAGGATGAAGTCGTCCTACGAGTTGGGAATGGAGCAAAGGTTGCTGCATTGGCTGTAGGGACTTATTGTTTAGCATTGCCTTCTCGGGCAAGTTTCATTAGTTTAAATAACTGTTATTATGTTCCAACACTCATTAGAAACATTATTTCAATTTCTGTATTGGATATGGACGGTTTTGATATTATAATAAAGAACAACAGTTGTTCTATTTATAATAAAAATGTTTTATATGGTGTTGGCAATTTACTGAATGGACTTTACATACTTGACTTGCATGAAAATATACTTCAAATTGAACAAACTAAGAAAAGAAAAAGAGATGATGTTAATTATACCTTTATGTGGCACTTGTAAGACTCGGTCATATCAATGAAACAAGATTATCCAAGTTGCATAAAGATGGGGCTTTTAGAGCTATCTGATTACGAATCATATCCAACTTGTGAATCTTGTCTTCATGGGTAAGATGACTAAATCCCCTTTTAGTGGAAAAGGAGAAAGAGTTACAGAGTTGTTAGCGTTGGTAACACACAGACGTATGTGGACCTAATGACAACGAATGCACGAGGAGGGTATTCTTATTTTATTACTTTCACTGATGATCATTCTAGATTTGGATATGTGTATTTAATGAAATACAAATCTGAATCGTTTGAAAAGTTTCAAAGAATTCAGAAGTGAAAGTAGAGAAACAACTGGTTAAAAAGTATTAAAATTCTTTCGATCGGATCGAGGAGGGGAATACTTAACCAGTGAGTTTCTCAATTGTCTCAAAGAAAATGGTAATAATCTCACAATGGACTCCACCAGGGGACGCCACAGTTTGAATGGTGTATCTGAAAGGAGAAATCGAACATTGTTGGACATGGTTCGTTCCATGATGAGTTTTACCGACCTTCCAATATCCTTCTGGGGTTATGCCTAGAATCGGCTTGCATACCTACTTAACAAGGTACCTACCAAATCCGTCCCAAAGACTCCATATGAGATATGGACAGGGAGGGAAAACCAAATCTTAAAGCATGTTAAGACTTGGGGGTTGTCCAGCTTATGTCAAAAAGGTTTGAGCATGATAAGCTGAAGACTAGATCCGACAAATGTAGATTCGTGGGATACCCTAAAGAAACATCAGGGTATTATTTCTATCATCCTACTGATCAAAAGGTGTTTGTTGCCGAAAACACGCTGCCTTCTTGGAAAAGGAGTTTATCCTCGACAGGGGGTCAGTGGGAGTAAGGATATATCTTGAAAGAAGTTTCAAGAAACCACAAAATACTACGGATCAAAGTCAGGTACCTGACCAAGTAGAAGAACCTACTGTACCACTACCTATTCGTAAATCTGGAAGAGTACCGAAGATACCTTGAGAGGTATGGATTCATCATAGAGGATGATGATGAGGTACGCATCATAGATGATGATGATCCATTGACTTACGAAGAGGCTACGAGTAGTGAAGACTCAGAGAAATGGCTAGAAGCCATGAAATCCGAGATGGACTCCATGTATGAAAACCAAGTTATGGACTTTGGTTTCACCACCTGAGGGCATTAAAGCTATTGGGTGTAAATGGGTCTTTAAGAGAAAAGACTGGAGCAGATGGCAAGGTAGAGAGGACCTATAAGGCCCGACTGGTTGCAAAAGGTTTCAAACAAAGACAAGGAGTTGACTATGATGAAACCTTCTCACCAGTAGCTATGCTCAAGTCCATTCGGATTTTGCTTGCAATTGCAGCTTATTATGACTACGAGATCTGGCAACAATGGACGTGAAAACGGCCTTCCTCAATGGAGAGCTTGAGGAGAATGTATATATGATACAGCCAGAGGGTTTTGTTTCAACGGTTGGAACAAACCAAGTCTGTAAGCTACAACGATCCATTTATGGATTGAAGCAAGCTTCTCGAAGGTGGAACATCCGTTTTGATGAGATAATCAAAAGGTTTGATTTTATCAAGAACGAGGATGAACCATGTGTGTACAAGAAGGTTAGTGGGAGCGCTATATCATTCCTTGTATTATATGTTGATGAATATATTACTGATAGGGAATGATGTTCCTATGCTACAGTCGATCAAAATTTGGTTATCTAAACACTTCTCCATGAAGGACTTGGGTGAGGCATCCTATATTTTGGGGATAAAGATCTATAGAGATAGATCTAAAAGGATGCTCGGCTTGACCCAAGGAAAGTACATTGACTCGATGCTAAAGAAGTTTAGCATGGAAGATTCCAAGAGAGGTCTCATGCCGATGAGCCATGGAATACATCTCTCCAAGAAACAGGCCCCAAAGACACCTGAGGAGAGAGACCGGATGAGTAAGATTCCTTATGCTTCAGCAATAGGATTCTATCATGTACGGTATGATATGTACTAGACCAGATGTCGCTCATGCACTCTCCCGTAGTGTAACCAGCAGATATCAGTCGAATCCAGGAGAAGAGCACTGGAAGGCAGTGAAAACACATCCTAAAGTACTTGAGAAGAACTAAGGATGTATTTCTTGTCTACGGTGGGTCTGAATTGAAACTAGAGGGCTATACAGACTCAAGTTTTCAAACGGACCAAGATGACAGTAAAATCCGTTTCAGGGTACGTGTTTACCTTAAACGGTGGCGCAGTGAGTTGGAAGAGTTCCAAGCAGCAAACAGTTGCTGATTCGGTGACAGAGGCAGAGTACATAGCTGCAAGTGAAGCTGCAAAGGAAGCTGTTTGGATGAAGAAGTTCATAACTGAACTTGGAGTGGTTCCTAGCATTAGAGGAGCAGTACCTTTATTCTGTGACAACAACGGAGCTGTTGCGCAGGCTAAGGAACCCAGGTCTCATCAGAAATCCAAACACGTGTTGCGGCGGTTTCATTTGATTAGAGAGATCATTGAAAGAGGAGATGTCACCCTGGAGCGTGTAGACTCTCAAGACAACATTGCAGATCCATTTACTAAAGCTTTAACTCAACAGCAGTTTGATCGTCACTTAGAGAAGATGGGTATTAGATACCATGGCGATTGGCTTTAGTGCAAGTGGGAGATTGAAAGTAGTATGCACACAAGCCAATCATATTTGATATGATGTAGCGTATACTTTGTAATCTTATTCATTTATTAATAAAGGAATTGATTTTCTTAAAAGGCATTTTATATTATCTACATAGTGCTGTTATATTAAATGTGATAAACCCATAGTTTTGAGCAATGCTTTTAGAATCATGATGGTGATCATGCTAATGAGATCTAAATTCAAGATAGCTCACAAACTAAAATTGTTCCTAATCGTTGGATTACTAAATTGGGGATTAGTGAATCCGGATAGATTAGTACATACGTTGCTTGCTCTTAGGAAGAGGATGATTGATCTCATAATCATTTGTGTGGAGACACTAAAGCAAGTATGTAGGTGCTTATTAGAGAATAAGTTCACTGAACGTGACTCGCTAAGGAATACCTAATGGAGTTTTACTCGCCTGTCAATAGGAATTCCTCTAGTGATAGTAGTACAAGTGATCCTTGGACTTGAGATCAATCATAGTATCTTGTGTATGATGAGTTATACTTTGACATGTCCCTTAAGACCTTGTGGGTATATCAAAGGGTATGATTGGGTATAATTAGTTGTACATGGAGATAGGTGAATGATCAACAAAGAATCTACCTCGTCTAGTAAAAGATGTGAATGTCCTATGTGATTCGATAAATGATAACTCAGTAGTCCCTTGGCCAAGGCAGAATGAGATTAGAAAGGAGTTTCTAATTTGCATTATTTAGAGTTATGCATTTGGGAATCGAAATACATATAATTAAATAAAATAAGACTTGACAGTAAATCCATGTCTTATATTTAATTGGGACATTGTATGGTAGAAGGATTGAATTGTACGGTAACTATCTACTCAAAGGTTCTTTTGTGATTAATGTTGAAATCTATATTATCTGGAAAGTCGTTTGATCGCTAAGGGGGCTTACCCTTATTGTAAAATAAATGTTATTTATTTAAATGAATTAAATAGTTTAATTTATTTATTTAAATAAGATTAGAATTGTTCTAATTGATTTATTCACAACCGGTTTAATATGGAGAACCTAAAGGGTCACACCGCAAAAGGAAAATATTTATTTAAGAAGTAAATGGCATAATGGTAATAATAAGTTAAGTGTATTTAATTTAATCTATGGAGATAGAATAAATTAAATAGCTTAATATTTATTATTTAATATTTTGGAAATATTAAATATAAATTAATAAGAGGAGTCTTATTATTATTATTACTATTACTATTATTTAAATCCTAATAGGGATTGAGAATTAATTAATAGAAGTACTCTCCCATGAATTCCTAATTAGATTAGGAGCATTATTAATTAAAGGAGTTTAATTATAATACAAACCCTAATCCTAAATTGTTTAGGGAAGGGTTATTCCTGCATCTATAAATAAGAGGGGTCTTATCATAGATTAGGGTTACACACTCTTGCATTAGATTGTGGAGAGCAATTTCTATAGAGATAGAAACTAGGGTTTTGCCAAATACCCAACTTCTTGAATACTTGTTCTTCCTTGGTGGATCACCTCTAGAGGCCAAACACTTGGGTGGCTAACGTTGATCAAAGAAAGGAATCACACCGTAGCATTCGAGGAGAACACGAAGGACTAGGAGTTGAACTTGTACCCGAGGAAGCTTTGTTCTACGAGGGTATAATTCTTATTCTCTTTCTCTTTCGTTTATATCGTTAATTGAGCACATAGATTGATCTTGGTGATGGTTTGTATAAAATTTTTAAAATCTGGTTTTATCGCGCTTCCGCACTATTTATGTAATTTGATTACATGATCGCGCTATATACAAACCTAACACATACATACTGTTTCCCCTGCTATGAGGGTTGTTCATCTCAGCAGATATAAAAGCCCAGACCAAAACAATTTGGTATGGAAAACATTGTCAAAGAATTCTCGAATTTCATAATCACATTTCAACATTCGTCTAGCCGAATCAAATGGCTTAGACTCACATCAACAGTTCGGACATCAATCAAAATATTTTAGCAACTTCAATTGGCATACTTTTCCATACTTTAAAGAAAACAAAAATCATTTATGACGTCATAATACTACATTGTTGCAACAGTGTGTTAAGATTCCGTCATTTTATGACTTTGTCATACTACATCATACCATAGTGGGTTGACGATCCTATGATCACATCCAACACTATGTTAATCTGCATTGATGATTCCATCATCTGTCATTCTACACCAGGTTCCATGATGCATTGATGACATTTTTAAAAAAAAATACATTTTGATATTTTCAAATCAACTTTGTCTAGCCGAAACTATTAGCATAGACATATGAATAATAGTACATTAAAAAAATCCTTGGTCCAGAAATCTGGCCCCATACATTTTTCGAAGAGCAAAAGTGCAATTGTCAGCACGAAGTCAATAAATTTCGAAGTCTAGCATAGCTAGAAGATTTGGAATATCCATGTCTCCTTATTAACTTCAATTTCTCTTCAATACATCATTACTTAATAATTCTATCTATTTCTAATATTACCAATGCTCATCATTTTGAGAATTCATAATTCTCGCTCTACAACTTTCCTATACCCCAATATAGTTCATCAACTTACCACCCATTATGAGTTCAGGAATTTGCCACAATAATATGAGTTTAGGAACTTGTCTTAGCAATATGTAGTCCAAGAACAAATCAAGGACTGTCCATATGTTGAGGGGCTTAAAACATACCATATGATTATGAGTCACGAACTTACCATAAGTATGAGTTTCAAGAACTCGCACTTAATCTTATTATTCTCTAACCATCAAATATAGATATGAGAAAAGAATCACCTTCTCGTCATACGTATAGCGATAGCGCGATACCAAGTTCCAACGATTATCAATATAGGAAGCTAAGTGATTGTTGAACCCATCACAATCCCCTGCCCATACAAGCAATCGATCAACTCAGCCACTAATCAATATAGGAAGCTAAGTAGTTGTTACACCAAGCAAAAATTCCCTGCCCATACAAGGAATTATTTAACTTAACCACTATACCGATATAGGAAGCTAAGTGGTTCTCAAACCAAGCACGAATTCCCCGCCCATACAAGGAATTGTACAACTCAGCCACTAACATGAGTCCTCAATTGAAATCACCCCCAATCCTAGCTTACTCGTTGCTCAACAAGAATTTAATTCGTGTTTCACCATCCATAACTCTTTCTGACTTTTACTCGTACTATCTCATAGTACCATCTATCTATAGCATTGAGCTAAAATTTTCAATCATTCAATTGATTATCTGCCATTCTATGACTTAATCCAATCACTTAGTGATCTTACTCTACAATCATTTTACATTACGATCTTCCTTATCTTACCATCGTTTCATCCTACGATCTTCTGTACTCTTCTCTTTAATCATAATATATGATTTTACCGCGTATTCATCTTATAGACCTTATCTATTTATCATCACTTGTCATCTTTATTACTGGAGTCAGGTAACTCCAAATTCTCACCTTTTATAACTCTTCAAGATTCTTCTTTGAATCTTCCTATTATATCTTGATTCCCTTCTGTAAGAATTTTCTAAATCTATTTCTTATTGTTCAAACTCCATCTGAGTTCATCTTTATATCACCTACACCTTTCCTCTCTAAGGTTATAGCCTAAGGTACTTCCGCCTAAGGTTTATAACCTACAACCCTGATACCAACCTGTGACGCCCCCAAATCCGGGTTACCTTAACCTCGGGTCGGGTGCATCACTGTGCCACTCATATATCAATCTAACAATAACTTAACACGGAATAATAACATATTTACATTGATATAATATAAATATTGTCGTCCCAAGCCTCGAAACCATAATTAAAACATGATCTTACTACGTGAATGTAATTACATGATTATTACAACATGTTCCTATCTAATCGCAGGTAGGAAGACCTTAACTAATACATCATTTAATAATCATTACAAATTTAATACTACTCCTGCTGTATATATAACGGTCCATATCAATACAAGCATTAACAATTATTACCTCAAACTCTTCTCAATCCCAAGTTTCGTAATATTTAACTAAAACACTTATGATCAAGGTTGAATAAATACCATTGATCATTTACAAAATCTCCTATGTGAACGCAAGGTTCGAATTGTGACTTTAGTCAATCCCCGAATATACGCAAAGTTACCCAACAACTATACATTCGTTATAAAAATGTCCTTTATACATCATCGTCATCCTTGTAGTTTACTATAACAAGTAACTAACATAATCACATCATAAATACTATAATGGATAACCTTCATTTGTAACTCAAGGTTTACATATTCAAATTCACGTACATCATATACCGTCATCACAGTTAAATAATTACAATAAGGGAACATTTAGCAACCTTCCTGTTTCCATGCGCCTCTAATCCTTATCATCACGATATCAAGATAATTGCATTGCATCGTAAATCTGCAAAAGTTTTATTTTTGGAAGAATGAGCACAACGGCTTAGCAAGAACTAACAGTTTTCACATTTCATGCTTCACGTAACATACAAGTTTACATTTCATCCATGCATCATGATTCTCATACTATACATCTTACTCATGCATTATAAATCTTATGCAATTCGTCTATATATATGCATCATGCATCTCATAGCATACCTCATGCATCTCACATTGTATATTTACAATAATTCAAGTTCCACATAGAACAATATAGTCACATAATTGTACATTGTGCACACTTAAATCATGCTCGCATATAATCCACATAATAGTGAAAGATCTAGTAATCAAGTCATGTACATCAATACATTTAAACAAGTTAACAAGTTACTGAAAGAACTTGCCTTAAGCGTTCCTTGCCAAATTATGATGGCTCGTCCTTCAATATCCTACACAATTTATTTAACAATAAAATACCAATTAGCCACTAAAAAAGCTTCACATAATGGTTTACAATATAACAACTCTTATCTCATATTTTTTTCGCATTATAAATTAATAAACGCGATTAACTCTAAAACGTTTCTCGGCGTCGCGTCGTTTGAAAACGTTACGACCCTTATCTTCATCAATCCTTATTAGTTACATTAACCCCATCCCATATCTTATAATGTTCGTTTCATTTGAATCGAAACACTATTTAAGTTCATTAACACTTTACATGGCGTTTCGACGTTTATAAGTCACACGCCTAATTCGTCTCTTTTGCATGTGCTTAGCATGCTCATACTTTGGGTTACAACACTCCAAAATATTACATTCTTATTACAAACAAAATATTAAACAAGATTATAAACACTTATTATGGCGTTACTGATAGTAGTATGCACACAAGCCAACCATATTTGATATGATGTAGCATATACTTTGTAATCTTATTCATTTATTAATAAAAGAATTGATTTTCTTAAAAGGCATTTTACATTATCTACATAATGCTGTTATATTAAATGTGATAAACCCATAGTTTTGAGTAATGCTTTTAGAATCATGATGGTGATCATGCTAATGAGATCTAAATTCTAGATAGCTCACAAACTAAAATTGTTCCTAATCATTGGATTACTAAATTGGGGATTAGTGAATCCGGATTGATTAGTACATACGTTGCTTGCTCTTAGGAAGAGGATGATTGATCTCATAATCATTTGTGTGGAGACACTAAAGCAAGTATGTAGGTGCTTATTAGAGAATAAGTTCACTGAACGTGGCTCGCTAAGGAATACCTAATGGAGTTTTACTCGCCTGTCAATAGGAATTCCTATAGTGATAGTTGTACAAGTGATCCTTGGACTTGAGATCATCATAGTATCTTGTGTATGATGAGTTATACTTTGACATGTCCCTTAAGACCTTTGGGGTATATCAAAGGGTATGATTGGGTATAATAAGTTGTGCATGGAGATAGGTGAATGATCAACAAAGAATCTACCACGTCTAGTAAAAGATGTGAATGTCCTATGTGATTCGATTAAATGACAACTCAGTAGTCCTTGGCCAAGGCAAGAATGAAATTAGAAAGGAGTTTCTAATTTGCATTAATTAGAGTTGTGCATTTGGGAATCGAAATACATATAATTAAATAAAATAAGACTTGACAGTAAATCCATGTCTTATATTTAATTGGGACATTGTATGGTAGAAGGATTGAATTGTACGGTAACTATTTACTCAAACGTTCTTTTGTGATTAATGTTGAAATCTATATTATCTGGAAAGTCGTTGATCGCTAAGGGGGCTTACCCTTATTGTAGAATAAATATTATTTATTTAAACGAATTCATTTATTTAAATAAGATTAGAATTGTTCTAATTGATTTATTCACAACCGGTTTAATATGGAGAACCTAAAGGGTCACACCGCAAAAGGAAAATATTTATTTAAGAAGTAAATGGCATAATTGTAATAATAAGTTAAGTGTATTTAATTTACTCTATGGAGATAGAATAAATTAAATAGCTTAATATTTATTATTTAATATTTTGAAAATATTAAATATAAATTAATACGAGGAGTCTTATTATTATTATTACTTTTACTATTATTTAATTCCTAATAGGGATTGGGAATTAATTAATAGAAGTACTCTCCCATGGATTCCTAATTGGATTAGGAGCATAATTAATTAAAGGAGTTTAATTATAATACAAACCCTAATCCTAAATAGTTTAGGGAAGGGTTATTCCTATATCTATAAATAAGAGGGGTCTTATCATAGATTAGGGTTACACACTCTTGCATTAGATTGTGGAGAGTACTTACAATTTCTATAGAGATAGAAACCAGGGTTTTGCCAAATACCCAACTTCTTGAATACTTGTTCTTCTTTGGTGGATCACCTTTAGAGGCCAAACACTTGGGTGGCTAACGTTAATCAAAGGAAGGAAGCACACCGTAGCATTCGAGGAGAACACGAAGGACTAGGAGTTGAACTTGTACCCGAGGAAGCTTTGTTCTACGAGGGTATAATTCTTATTCTTTTTCTCTTTCGTTTATATCGTTAATTGAGCTCATTGATCGATCATGGTGATAGTTTGCATAAAAATTTTAAAATCCGTTTTATCACGCTTCCGCTCTATTTATGTAATTTGATTGCATGCTCGCGTTATATACAAACCTAACAGTGGTATCAGAGCCTAATCATGTGCTAATTATCGATCTTATGATTCCATGTATGAATTGATATGCGATACGATCGGATTTTGGGCTGAAGAAAATTTTTCTGAATCTGCATCGCGGCGCGGCCGCGCCGCTTCCAGTGCATTCTGGAGCGCGGCCGCGCCCTAACCCAGAAAAACTTTTCTGGGGGTGCAGTGCGGCCGCGCCGCTCCTAGTTCAAAATGGAGCGCGGCCGCGCCGATGTCCAGACTTTGAAATTTTTTTTTTCTCAATTAAAATAAATGGTTTATTTAATTGATAAAAGTTTAAAATAAAAGAGTTTATTTTATCTGGAATAGGATTTCAGATTGCTAAAATTAAAGGAGTTTAATTTGGATTTGGTTTTTGATTAAAATAAAAGAGTTTATTTTGTTTCAAAACCAAATATTAGCAAAACTTTTGCCCATTAATTGATATCAATGCATATATGGAATGGTTTTATTATTCATGGGATGAATGTTATTTATTGATACATATAGAGATATGTATGATAATAAATAGGGATTGATTATGGACTATTGACCAATGTGTGATTGGATTTATTTTAGTGGATGCTTGAATGTATGGGTTTTTATAAATGGGGTCTGCGTACCTCGTCTTCTCTAAATTTTTCTTAATGTAAATTCTATCTCCCTCCTATGTACTTCCCCTTGACTGCTGATCAAGGTTTCTATTTATTGTAAGTAGTTTTTTTTGTAATAGGAATAGTTAGAATTAATTTTGAAGAATTGGAGACAAAGGAGCAAGGAGCGCTTGAAGACCCGTTTGTAATGGAGCCCGAGTTTAAATGTAATAGTTATATTTAAATTTAAATCTTGCACCCTAGGTTTGACCTTTTGGTTCACTTGGTGGCTCTAGTGAACTAAACTAGAGTAAAAGTCCATAATCAATCCGGGTAGAATATAGTATTCTATATGTGCATGCTTACTATATATATTATATATTATCAAACATGCTTTGCATGTAAAATAATATGACGCGTATTTTATATATATATGTGCATGCGCGCTAAACAAGATGAGACTAATAATAATAAACCCCTCAAAGTAATATATTAAGTCCTAAGCGTTCAAAGATATTTGGAATATCGAATGTCGCCTTCTAGCATGGTAAAACAATAGAGTATTAAATATTTAATATGAGTTTGTTGTGTCACCACAAGGCAAGTATTAAATATTTAAGATGTTGCTTTATCACATTTGATGCTTATAAATAGACTGAACGATGTTGTTTTGTTGTGTCACCACAAGGACAGTGTTTTTCTTTCGAATATATGGAAGTGCTAGGTTGGACTTAACTTGGATAATTTAATTCGGATGTGTCACCACTTGATCAAAATAATCTAAGAGGCAAAATACAAGGAGTTACATAGTGATGTAATTGACAATAGTTGTCTACCTATTTATTTATATATCGCTTGTTGTGTCACCACAAGGCTATATATATTTGAAATGGGATCCTTAATCTCACTAGCAAATCTTTAATTAGAATTGCCGAACTATATAATGAGGGTAATATAGTTTGATGAAAATAGTGGGAGATACCAATTTAAAATAAAGACCTAATTTATTTTGGTAATTAATAAATTGAATATATGCTAAAATGTTGTCTATTTCACATGCAGAATTTAAAAATGTCAAACCCACTATCACTGCGTAGCATACTTGATGCTAACAAACTGACCGGACCGAATTACACGGACTGGTTAAGGAATCTGAGAATTGTTCTCACTGCTGAAAAGATTTCTTATGTCCTAAATTCGCCAGTCCCTGCAAGTGTTGCAGAAACAGCCTCTGAGGAAGAGATTGCTACTTTCAGAAAGTGGCAAGATGATGCAATCCTGGCTCAATGCATCATGCTCGCATCCATGAGTAACGAGCTTCAGCGTCAGCATGAAACTATGGATGCTCCTACTATATTGCTGCATCTCAAAGAGTTGTATGGTGAGCAAAGTAAGACTGCTAGATATCAGATATCTAAGGAGCTCTTCCGATCTCGTATGACCGAGGGCACTGCTGTTGAGACTCATGTCCTTAAGATGATCAATTTGATTGAATAACTTGGACAGCTAGGGTTTGTGATGGATGGGGAGTTAAGCCAAGATTTGATCTTGCAGTCACTCCCGGACACCTTCTCACAATTTGTTGTGAATTTTCACATGAATAAGTTGGATGTCAGCTTGCCTGAGCTACTTAACATGCTGAAAACAACTGAAGGTCACTTCTCATCCAACAAGAACCAAGTCTTACTAGTGGATGATTCTTCCAAGAAAAGGAAGAGGCCCAAGGTATCTTCTGAAAAGAAGAAAAACAAGAAGGCTAAGGGCAAGGCGAAGGGAAAGGATAAAAAGAAATCTGATCCAGATAGCAACGGAATTTGCTACCATTGCAATAAGCCGGGACACTGGAAGAGGAACTGCAAGGAGTATCTTACGGACCAAAAGAAGCTTGGAGAAGCTTCGACTTCCGATCAAGGTTTGTTCATGATTGAAATTAATTTTTCTGAAAGTTAAAATTCTACTTGGGTATTGGATACCGGCTGTAGTTCTCACATATGTAATAATATGCAGGGACTAAGCAGAAGTAAGAAGCTGAACAAGGATGAAGTCATCCTACGAGTCAGAAATGGAGCAAAGGTTGCTGCATTAGCTGTAGGGACTTATTGTTTAGCATTGCCTTCGGGCAAGTTCATTAGTTTAAATAATTGTTATTATGTTCCAACACTCATTAAAAACATTATTTCAATTTCTGTATTGGATATGGATGGTTTTGATATTATAATAAAGAACAACAGTTGTTCTATTTATAATAAAAATGTTTTATATGGTGTTGGCAATTTACTGAATGGACTTTACATACTTGACTTGCATGAAAATATACTTCAAATTGAACAAACTAAGAAAAGAAAAAGAGATGATGTTAATTATACCTTTATGTGGCACTGTAGACTCGGTCATATCAATGAAACAAGATTATCCAAGTTGCATAAAGATGGGCTTTTAGAGCTATCTGATTATGAATCATATCCAACTTGTGAATCTTGTCTCATGGGTAAGATGACTAAATCTCCTTTTAGTGGAAAAGGAGAAAGAGTTATAGAGTTATTAGCGTTGGTACACGCAGACGTTTGTGGACCTATGACAACGAATGCACGAGGAGGGTATTCTTATTTTATTACTTTCACTGATGATCATTCTAGATTTGGATATGTGTATTTAATGAAATACCAATCTGAATCATTTGAAAAGTTCAAAGAATTCAGAAGTGAAGTAGAGAAACAAACTGGTAAAAGTATTAAAATTCTTCTATCGGATCGAGGAGGGGAATACTTGACCAATGAGTTTCTCAATTGTCTCAAAGAAGATGGTATAATCTCACAATGGACTCCACCAGGAACGCCACAGTTTGAATGGTGTATCTGAAAGGAGAAATCGAACATTGTTGGACATGGTTCGTTCCATGATGGAGTTTTTACCGACCTTCCAGTATCCTTCTGGGGTTATGCCCTAGAATCGGCTGCATACCTACTTAATAATGGTACCTACCAAATCCGTCCCAAAGACTCCATATGAGATATGGACAGGGAGGAAACCAAATCTTAAAGGCATGTTTAAGACTTGGGGTTGTCCAGTTTATGTCCAAAAGGTTTGAGCATGATAAGCTAAAGACTAGATCCGACAAATGTAGATTTGTGGGGGATACCCTAAAGAAACATCAGGGTATTATTTCTATTCATCCTACTGATCACAAGGTGTTTGTTGCGAAACACGCTGCCTTCTTGGAAAAGGGAGTTTATCCTTGAAGGGGTCAGTGGGAGTAAGTATATATCTTGAAGAAGTTCAAGAACCACAAAATACTACGGATCAAAGTCAGGTACCTGACCCAAGTAGAAGAACCTACTGTACCACTACCTATTCGTAAATCTGGAAGAGTACCGAAGATACCTGAGAGGTATGGATTCATCATAGAGGATGATGATGAGGTACGCATCATAGATGATGATGATCCATTGACTTACGAAGAGGCTACGAGTAGTGAAGACTCAGAGAAATGGCTAGAAGCCATGAAATCCGAGATGGACTCCATGTATGAAAACCAAGTATGGACTTTGGTTTCACCACCTGAGGGCATTAAGCCTATTGGGTGTAAATGGGTCTTTAAGAGAAAGACTGGGGCAGATGGCAAGGTAGAGACCTATAAGGCCCGACTGGTTGCAAAAGGTTTCAAACAAAGACAAGGAGTTGACTATGATGAAACCTTCTCACCAGTAGCAATGCTCAAGTCTATTCGGATTTTGCTTGCAATTACAGCTTATTATGACTATGAGATCTGGCAAATGGACGTGAAAACGGCCTTCCTCAATGGAGAGCTTGAGGAGAATGTATATATGATACAGCCAGAGGGTTTTGTTTTAACGGTTGGAACAAACCAAGTCTGTAAGCTACAACGATCCATTTATGGATTGAAACAAGCTTCTCGAAGATGGAACATCCGTTTTGATGAGATAATCAAAAGGTTTGATTTTATCAAAAATGAGGATGAACCATGTGTGTACAAGAAGGTTAGTGGGAGCGCTATTTCATTCCTTGTATTATATGTTGATGACATATTACTGATAGGGAATGATGTTCCTATGCTACAGTCGATCAAAATTTGGTTATCTAAACACTTCTCCATGAAGGACTTGGGTGAGGCATCCTATATTTTGGGGATAAAGATCTATAGAGATAGATCTAAAAGGATGCTGGGCTTGACCCAAGGAAAGTACATTGACTCGATGCTAAAGAAGTTTAGCATGGAAGGTTCCAAGAGAGGTCTCATGCCGATGAGCCATGAAATACATCTCTCCAAGAAACAGGCCCCAAAGACACCTGAGGAGAGAGACCGGATGAGTAAGATTCCTTATACTTCCGCAATAGGATCTATCATGTACGGTATGATATGTACTAGACCAGATGTCGCTCATGCACTTAGTGTAACAAGCAGATATCAGTCGAATCTAGGAGAAGAGCACTGGAAGGCAGTGAAAAACATCCTAAAGTACTTGAGAAGAACTAAGGATATATTTCTTGTCTACGGTGGGTCTGAATTAAAACTAGAGGGCTATACAGACTCAAGTTTTCAAACGGACCAAGATGACAGTAAATCCGTTTCAGGGTATGTGTTTACCTTAAACGGTGGCGCAGTGGGTTGGAAGAATTCCAAGCAGCAAACAGTTGCTGATTCAGTGACAGAGGCAGAGTACATAGCTGCAAGTGAAGCTGCAAAGGAAGCTGTTTGGATGAAGAAGTTCATAACTGAACTTGAAGTGGTTCCTAGCATTAGAGGAGCCGTACCTTTATTCTGTGACAACAATGGAGCTGTTGCGCAGGCTAAGGAACCCAGGTCTCATCAGAAATCCAAACACGTGTTGCGGCGGTTTCATTTGATTAGAGAGATCATTGAAAGAGGAGATGTCACCCTGGAGCGTGTGGACTCTCAAGACAACATTGCAGATCCATTTACTAAAGCTTTAACTCAACAGCAGTTTGATCGTCACTTAGAGAAGATGGGTATTAGATACCATGGCGATTGGCTTTAGTGCAAGTGGGAGATTGATAGTAGTATGCACACAAGCCAATCATATTTGATATGATGTAGCATATACTTTGTAATCTTATTCATTTATTAATAAAAGAATTGATTTTCTTAAAAGGCATTTTACATTATCTACATAATGCTATTATATTAAATGTGATAAACCCATAGTTTTGAGTAATGCTTTTAGAATCATGATGGTGATCATGCTAATGAGATCTAAATTCTAGATAGCTCACAAACTAAAATTGTTCCTAATCATTAGATTACTAAATTGGGGATTAGTGAATCCGGATAGATTAGTACATACGTTGCTTGCTCTTAGGAAGAGGATGATTGATCTCATAATCATTTGTGTGGAGACACTAAAGCAAGTATGTAGGTGCTTATTAGAGAATAAGTTCACTGAACGTGGCTCGCTAAGGAATACCTAATGGAGTTTTACTCGCCTGTCAATAGGAATTCCTATAGTGATAGTTGTACAAGTGATCCTTAGACTTGAGATCATCATAGTATCTTGTGTATGATGAGTTATACTTTGACATGTCCCTTAAGACCTTTGGGGTATATCAAAGGGTATGATTGGGTATAATAAGTTGTGCATGGAGATAGGTGAATGATCAACAAAGAATCTACCACGTCTAGTAAAAGATGTGAATGTCCTATGTGATTCGATAAATGACAACTCAGTAGTCCTTGGCCAAGGCAGAATGAAATTAGAAAGGAGTTTCTAATTTGCATTAATCAGAGTTGTGCATTTGGGAATCGAAATACATATAATTAAATAAAATAAGACTTGACAGTAAATCCATATCTTATATTTAATTGGGACATTGTATGGTAGAAGGATTGAATTGTACGGTAACTATTTACTCAAACGTTCTTTTGTGATTAATGTTGAAATCTATATTATCTGGAAAGTCGTTGATCGCTAAGGGGGCTTACCCTTATTGTAGAATAAATATTATTTATTTAAATGAATTCATTTATTTAAATAAGATTAGAATTGTTCTAATTGATTTATTCACAACCGGTTTAATATGGAGAACCTAAAGGGTCACACCGCAAAAGGAAAATATTTATTTAAGAAGTAAATGGCATAATTGTAATAATAGGTTAAGTGTATTTAATTTACTCTATGGAGATAGAATAAATTAAATAGCTTAATATTTATTATTTAATATTTTGAAAATATTAAATATAAATTAATAAGAGGAGTCTTATTATTATTATTACTTTTACTATTATTTAATTCCTAATAGGGATTGGGAATTAATTAATAGAAGTACTCTCCCATGGATTCCTAATTGGATTAGGAGCATAATTAATTAAAGGAGTTTAATTATAATACAAACCCTAATCCTAAATAGTTTAGGGAAGGGTTATTCCTATATCTATAAATAAGAGGGGTCTTATCATAGATTAGGGTTACACACTCTTGCATTAGATTATGGAGAGTACTTACAATTTCTATAGAGATAGAAACCAGGGTTTTGCCAAATACCCAACTTCTTGAATACTTGTTCTTCCTTGGTGGATCACCTTTAGAGGCCAAACACTTGGGTGGCTAACGTTGATCAAAGGAAGGAATCACACCGTAGCATTCGAGGAGAACACGAAGGACTAGGAGTTGAACTTGTACCCGAGGAAGCTTTGTTCTACGAGGGTATAATTCTTATTCTTTTTCTCTTTCGTTTATATCGTTAATTGAGCACATTGATCGATCATGGTGATGGTTTGTATAAAAATTTTAAAATCCGTTTTATCGCGCTTCCGCTCTATTTATGTAATTTGATTGCATGCTCGCGTTATATACAAACCTAACAGTTACGACGCTTCCACGCCCATACGCCAAACTTGTCTACTCGAACGCCCAAGCGACATGCAGTTGTGCACGCTTAGCACGCCCATTCGAATTGTCTAATACTCAATGGTTAATGTTAAGCATCATTATAAATCATAATAATCATGTTTAGAACTTAGAACATCATTTGACATTGTCGGGAGCATTACGCGTGCTTACGCTCATGCCCGACACTCTCCGATTACCTCTAATTACATATCAGTCCTATAAATGGCCAATTTAGGCCATGCTACAGACCTCAAATTGAAACACTTAAAGAACAAAAGTTGTAGGTCTACTCTTCCTCTTTCCGAATCATCTTGAATCAACTCAATCCAAGTTCGTATGAGAAAGTTATGCCCATTTTACTAAAGGACGTCAGAGCTGTTTTGCACAGTCTCTTAACCAGCGCCTAGGCGCCTAAAAATAACCTTTGGGCAGTGCCTAGGCGCTCTCTCACAGTAGCTTGGCCCTTGGCCAGCGCCTAGCCAAGCGCCTAGGCGCTCGGCCTGAGCTTCCCAGCTCGTTTTCTTCCCCGGATGATCTGTTTTTTGGTGTTCTAAACCTATCTTGCTTCCAACCACCATAACTCCTTCTATACACGTACAAATTCGTCCGTTTTAGACTCTATGGACTCCTAAGACATAGAGCTACAACATATCAAAAATTCAAAGATATCCATTAACATTAACATGGCCAAATCTTAGGCCAAAGTATCAACTCATGCTATATTTTCGTGTTCTTGGTGTTCTTCGTGTTCTTCACTAGAATCATCACCAAATCTTCGTTTTAACTTCTTTTTGCTCCATTCTAACTGGGTTAACTTCGTAACCCATGGAGGTATAATATCATACCACCAAACAAATTAAACAAACACGAAATCATAGCTACATGTCCTCTAAAATTTGTCTGAATGGTCCATTTGTCAAAAGTTCATTATTTTTCATATTCTTCATCCTCCTTAAGCATAGGTACAGATTTTTCTTCGTTTTTGTTCCACTTTCATGTTATTAATGCTTTATATATTTTCTTAACAATATTTACAAGCCATCACAAGCAACAACAACAATAGAAAATTTCCAAAAAATCAAAACCCATCACAAAAGCTTGAAAAACTCAGAAGTGGAGGAAATGAGCTTGAGGTTGGGATTTTACCTCTTGTTAATCCGTTCAAAAGTTAGAGAAGATGAACTAGAGCTTTCTTGGAGGTTCTACTTCCTCCCTTGAACTCCCGCACTTCCTTCTTCCTCTCTTCTCCTCCACCCGAACCCTTTTTCTTCTTCTTCTTTTCTTCAATGCTTTCTCTCTCTCTCTCTCTCCATCTGCAGTTCTCTCACCCCCACTCTCCCTCTATCAATCTGCAGCTGGACTAGGAAAGAAAAGGAAGAGGAGGCATTGAGGCTTGAATGAGGCTTCGGGTGGGACAAATGGTTGGAGCACTTGGTTACTCAATGTAATTTGTCCAACAATTGCTAGGCTTGCCCAACCACTCCCTCCTTCCTCAATTCTCATTGGTCCAAAATGTTTGGTTGGTTCCCTCTTGGAGTGACAAGCCAAAATAAATACACAAATACACCAAAAATATACCCGAAAACTCCCACTTTTGTACTCAATTTGCTCAATAACTCTACCCATAATTAAAATGGGTATTACCATAAGCATTGGGATGGGTAAAAATAATTATTATGGGATTTGTCCATTTATTTAGAACACCCATATTATATATTTTGGATACGGATAAAATCATGTATCAGCTCAAATAAAATTTCTAACACTTGGGAAAATTATTACTTCGCGTACACGTCTTAACAAAATTAATAGAAATCGAAGAAGACGAAAAAAAATATTTGGCCTGAATAGTGCCTCGGGAAACGTGCCCCGTGAATAGTGATTTTGTGATCTTTCGCAAAATTAATTATTCACTCCTACGATTCAATAACGCATAAAACTTCATACATTGACATCATCCAGGTTATAAAATAACTTTAAAGGACATCACATAAAAATAATATTTAATCCATTTAATAATATTAATAAACCCAAATTACAAGGGTATTCACGGTTTGCGATCACTGCTCTTCACGATTAACACCCCATAATCATATATATCATTGCACATATATCCCACCCATATTTTGGGTTAGCGCCTTTACAAGAAATAACTCGTTCAATAATATTATCCTTCAACTATTTATTTAATCCAATAAATAATACTCTAGCGATATTTCTCGAAACCGCCAAATTAGCTTATACGAACACTTTCATACATACTAATCATCGCCTATACATAATCTATGTCATAATATAACCTTTAAACGCTTAACACATAATATTATTAATAAAAGTCTATTTCATTCAATAATATCCATAAGCTCGAATTACCAAGATACCCACGGCTCGCGATCGTTACAAGTATTAACTAGTAACTCAATCATTCTGAATCTATGTATATATTTCACATTTATATATACATATATATTAAGCTCACCAAATAAATTACATAAATATATATATAACACATATATACTCAAACTCGAATCATAATAAGAATTATTCTATATTAAATTTTTATTATAATTATTCTCAAAAATCTGGGTTGTCACATCATTCCCTCCTTATAAGGATTCCGTCCTCGGAATCACCGAAACATCCTTACTCGGTCCGCGTAAATCTTTTTTCGAAATTTCATCGTTGAATAATTTCAACGTATTATTATAACATAGGTTTTATATTACCTATTCCATCCACTTCCTTAACAATTCTTATAGGTTTTATCCTATAACCTTTATCAACTCAATCATACCCTGAGTATTATCCTATGTTTAACCCATCAATTTCCTTTTCTAAGGATCCTTGTATGCCACAATCATCATAATAATTTAATATCATGATTTACTAACTCATAAACATTCAGGATATTACAATATCCAGCCCTCTTTCTCTCTTTCTTTTCTCTTTTAAGCTTTTGCTTTTTACTTAGGAAATAAAATGAAATGAACAAAGAATGGCTAGCTTAATTGTCTTGGCCTTTTAAAGAAAACCAAGAGTTGGGGTATAATGATTATTATGCCATCTCTGCTAATTTAACCATGTCTCTAATGGTTAACTAACCATCTATAATTAAGCTAACTCAAGTAGTCAAAATCATGGCTTAAGGGCTTGTTTGGCAAGAACAAAATGGATGGAGGGAACAAGGCATTAAAGGCTTTGCTTGCTTGGATAAAACTTACCATAAATGGCAAGTGACTCACCCCTTTTGTCCCCACTCCTTGCTTGGTCGATCACCCCATCCTTCCTTCACCTTTTCCTATTCAGTTCACCACATGCCAATTAGCTAGCAAGTGACACATGTCTTCCTTCTTCCTTTGGCTCCACACATCTAGGGTTTAACCCTAGACTCTACTTTTAGCTCCAACCCTAGCCAAGCCATCCCATATCCCAAGCTCAACCTTAGGCTCAACCCTTAGTCTAACCATAACCAAATCATCCCGAACCCTAGTCAAGCCATTTCAAACCCTAGGCATAACTCGGCTCGGTTACTTCGAAACTTAGTTTCGTTTTCTAGTTTCTTTCTAGTTAGGTTTTCCTAACTCGTTCGATTATTGAAAACCGTTAAATTTCTTTAGAAAATTTTTTATTGGAGATTATGTCTCCCTTTCCCGAATAAATGCTATGACGTAATTCAAAAAGTCAAAAAATAAAAAAGGCGTTTTTAGTGTGAATAGTGTTTTTACGTCTTTTCTCGAAAAAAAAATTATTTTCCTTCTACGACTTCATATCGCACATATTCACTTACATATCACATTTCTAGGTCATCATACGACCTTATATCACATAAAACACAATCTTGTTCATAAAATCTCATTTTATTCAATAATACTCGTAATCCCTAATTACAAGGATCCGAAATATTTACAATTGTTACAATTACCAAGTACTAATTTTTAACCAAATTAATTTTATTTAAACAATTGAATAAAACTATAAAATAAAAAGAACTAATTAAAATTAATAACTACGTTAATCTACTGACAATGATTAAAATCAGATTAAAAATACTTAAGATTACAACTTCCCCCGATATTTCGTTTCAGCCTTTTCACTTCCTGTTAAATTATATTAACTATATTGAATTGTTAACCGAGAATACATTAATATTTATAAGCATCTCTCGATGATCTTATAAACAAATCTTCCCAAATCCAGTAAAGATTAGAATTAGAAAGAACATTCTAGCTAATTAACTCACTATATCTCTATGTGAATTAGAATGAACAAAGATTTCAAGCTCAGATTCTCTTTAGATTACATATGGTATATAGGTACATCTTTATCCTATACACAAATCATCAATTCCATCTTATGCAGAAAATACAATCATATGCTACCATACCCAGGTTTAAATCTATACTTTATCTCTCAATTTCATATAGATTACCACGCTAATTGTTGATCAGGCAATTAAACTTTTAAGCGCAAGATATAATAGACAATCCAATTATAATCAACAACAATCAACAAGGAAGTAAATTAATTAAAACTACACATTGGGTTCAATTGCAATCTTAACTAAAAATTAGTCCATAACTGAAAAAGAAATCAAATTAATAAGATAATCCATCATATCCAAGGTTACAAATATAAATAGGTGAGATAAGAGAATAAAAAATTTGTATATGAAGCTTGATCTCCAATCTTTGCTCCTTCGCGTTGAATCCTCCTTTAGATCTAACTTTATTCCTTGCTCCTAATTCTACTTCTACTCTAATCTACTCCTAATTACTCTAATCTCCCTAATTATATGTCTCACATCATGTATTTATAGGTTACAAGTCCAATCCCTAGCTAATGAGGAAAAATAATCCAATTTGGAGTCAAAAACATGAAAAATGCGTCAAAATTTGGTTTGGTTGTGACCCAAGCACTGCAGCGCGAGTTTACAACACTACATCGCTGATTCTTTGGTGGTATGGCGCTGCCGCGCCATAAATACAATAGGAATTGGCGCTGTCGCACTGGATAATTTTCTAGTTCGACGTCCTTTGGTAAAACGGCCATAACTTTTGATCCAGGAGGAGTTCCAGGACGTACTACCTATCAAATCGAAGCTCTCGACGAGATCTACAATAAATTTTAGGTTTTAGGCCAAGAACATGTATTAAAATTGGTGTTAAAAGCCCTTTAATCTTCTTTTCTTGCATTTACTTGCATATTTTAGTCCAAAAGATGTCTGAAGTGCGTTTCCTTACTTCTTCGTACAAAATAACATAAAAACATTATAAATGCATAAAAATAACTTAAAATACTTAAGAACTCACAAATTATCAAGTTAAAGATAATTAAATATAGGTATAAAACTCACTCATCAGTGGCTTATAATGATCAGTGGCCTATGGCAAGGATGAATCAGCTGAAAGTAGTATGAATTAATGGACTCGATGTATTTTTTGCATTGGCTGCACAGATAGTGACACCAACGAAAAAGATTAACGGCTTAGAGGCGCAACCTATTCAGAGTGTGTTAATGATTTATGAATTATGTAGTGGAAACCATCTAAGCCATTAGTGCGCCTTCAGTTTTGAATCAGTACCGTATGGTGGCAACTTTGACAACTACCCCAACAGTTTTGTGTATCCCAATAATTATAATCATGATTGGGGAATCATCCAAATTTTCTAATGAGCAATAATAATCAAGTTCAAACCTTTGCTCCATACCAAACGTACATTCCGGAAATTCAGGATCAAACTTCTTCTCGGCTGAAAAAAGGAGACAAACTTCGAAGAACTTATTGCCAAGTACATAGCTTTGACCGATGAAAGGATGAATAACCAGGATGTATTGATTCGCAATCTCGAAAACCAAGTGAGACAGTTTGTCAACGCTGATAACAATCGCCCTCAAGGTGTGTTACCAAGCGGCATAGTTTTCGAGCATGATAGAGGAACCACACTAATGCTACAAACTGCCATGGAAAAAGATGATGACGCTGCAAAGGAGAAGGTAAAGAGCAGGGACCTAGAAAAGAAGGAAAAAGAAGATCCAGATTTGATGCAAGAAAGCAAATTCCTATTATGACCCTAGTGCCTTTTCCACAACATAATCAAAAACAGGAGCTGAATAAGCGAGTTCCTAAGTTTTTAGAGGAATTTAAGAAGCTTCCCGTCAACATCCTGCTTGTTAAATCATTGGATCAAAGGTTAAGTTACATGACGTTCTAGAAAGACATTCTATCAAAAAAGGAGTTAAGAAACTTTGAAACAGGGGCACTTGTAAAAGTTAAGCCCTCAAATGTCACGTTGCTACTGGCGGATGAGGGATTAATCACTTTTTGAAGGGGTATTGGATAGCAAAATTGAAGAAGTCGGGCTGATGACTATAAACCAAACATTATTTGGAGGCAACCCAAAAGTTTTTGAGATTTCCATATTAGATTGCATGTTAATTAGTTGATAGAATTTTTATTTTTTATAAGTAGTAGGTTTGCTTGACGATTTGTAATATCCGGTTCAAGTTGCATTTTAATGAGGCTTTAGTTTTAATTTATTTGATATTTTTGGTTTGGGTTGAGTAGTTGGTAACTAGATATTAGTATAATGATATCAGGTACCAATTAGCAAGTGAGGCATAAGGCAAAAATCGAGGCACAAGGCCAAGAAACCAATGCCAAGGCACAAGGCAAGGCAATCAAAAGCAAGGCATCAAACAAGGCAAGCTACGCTGAAATCAGAGATTTAAGCATAGCTGCGTTTGAGCCTAGCGCAGCTGCGCTGCTGCAAATTTCCAGCTTTTAATCAGGTAGCTCAGCAAGTTGGGGGGAGCATTCTTAATTCAAATTTTGGTCTCAATGACTCCCAATTTCCCCTAAATTCTACTCGAGCACAACTTCAGGAGTCCAATTCAGAACAATAGCACACAACTTCAATCCATGCGTTCTTAAATCCAATTGGAGTGGAAGCATAATTTAAAAGCAATACAAGCATAAGGAGGAGTACAAGGTTTTCTCATCTTTTCATCTCCAAAGCACTTCAAAGGTAATCCAGTGTATGTTCTTTTGCTTTTAGGGTGAAATATTCATTGTGGATTGTTGTGTTTGGATTGGTGGATTATATTTGGGGAAGTTTAGAGGTTTGTGATTGTTGATTTTAGAGGAATTGAGAGGTACATGCAAGGTGTTCGCTGAATTGTTTAAGAGAAAAAAAAATTTAGCACTTAGCTTGGTTACTTGTGTTTTTTTGCATTATCATGGCTCCCAAACGACAATGTGGGGAAGTCTCAACCTCCACAGCTCCGAGGTAATACGATAAGACAAGGATGACGATGATTTGGCTGATGATGAGGATGATGCTTGAAATCCCAGGGAAGTCCTATTGTTTTAATTCTTTATATTTATTTTAACATTGAAGACAATGTTATTTTTAAGTTTGGGGATACATGAGACATTAGCTTGTTATTTTATTCAGTTATTTTGCGTAGTTTTCATATTAGTTAAAAAACTTATTAGGGCGTGATGGCCAATGATAAGAAATGATGAAATTGGGTAAAACTCAGATAAAATTTTGAATCATGCATGAGTTTATTGAAATTTTGACCTAGAAGTTTATTTTACTTTAGTTGTGATCCTTTGCACTTTAATCACTCACATCCTGCTGCTCAGTTGATTGTGTCTTTAGAGAGATTGCATAGTTAAATAGTTGTGAGAGGAATTGTTGACACCCTTGGAACTTATTTTAAGTTAAATTAAGGCGAAGATAGGTTTTCATTTAAGTTTGGGGAAAATATTGGAAAATTGTAGAAAAGGCTAAAGTGCTTTTGAGTTACTTTGTATAAAGGGGAGAAGCTATCCTCTTACCTATAAACCCCAAATAAAAAATAGATTCAAAGCCACGCCTCTAATACAACTATAGAACAACTAAAATTCTATATCAGGAAAAAACTTGGTAATGAGTGATTTTGCAAATATAATCAGCAAAAAATTGAAAGTGCATTTTTTAACATTGCCATTCACTTTTAAGTTTTAACTAAATAGAACAAGCTTATCACCAAACTAATAACACATATAAAAGTTATATTTTATCCTTCCGTGAAATATTACATTGTGTGGTGGGTTGAGAATGAGCTTAAAAGCACACTCCCCTATGAATACAGGAACGAGATGGAGCATACGATGCACTCGTTCAATTAAATGTGAGAGGGGGCATAAAATGCACTCACCAAAAGAAAGAAAAAAACAATGAAATGAGAAAAAAAATGTGGGAAGGAAAATTGTTAGAAAAATCCTTTTGATACCCCCGGTTTTTTTGAAGTTTGTCTTTGCTGCGATTGATGTTGTAAGTAGGATTTTGAGGTGGATAATAATTTCATTTTATTAACTATTTAGTTATTTCTTGTCTTCTGTATGATTAGCTTGAACAGTTTGTTCACACACACTTTTTAGGAATCATGATTGTTGTGAAATTAATGACTGAGTTTAATTGTTAGGCTTTGCATGATTTGGATTTGCTGAGAGATGTGTATATGAGATATTTGAGGCCATGTTTCAAATTCATGTTAATTTCTTACTTAGTTTAGTCTGCATATTAGTTAGTTAGTTTTTAATTCTTAGTTGTTTTGCTTGAGGGCAAACAAAAAGTTAAGTTTGGGGATATTTGATGAGTGGGTTTTATACCTACGAATTAGGTATCTTTGGCTTGATTATTTTGCATGTTTTTAGGTATTTTTAATTCATTTTTATGCATTTTAATATTTTTGTGCAGAAATTGGAGTTCAATCTAAAAATGATGTAAAGAGTGATAAATGGGTTATTTTCAGCCTAATATACAATGTTGGGCATTGGCAAGTGTCAGGCGTCGACCTTGAGCATGCAGCTAGGCACGACATTGGTGTGGCAAGCCAATTGGGCGTGTAAGCAAGGAAGCAAGCAAGGAAAAAAGGAACAGAATGTTGGGCGCAGCTGAGCTAGTTAGTAGCGCAGCAGCGCTATCCAAGTATAAAGTGTAGCGCAACTGCACTACAACCTAGCGCAACAGCGCCAGTAGCTTTCACGAGGGCGTGAGTGGGCGCGTGGCTCGGCTTTGCTGATGGTTTTGATTGGTTGAAGGACTTTTAAGGAAATAGGACACTTACCAATTGAGGCCTAGGAAGTTATAAAGTCTACAAGGCTGAAGACGTGAATAAATACATACATCCAATTTAGGGTTAGAAAGGAGGGGGATACTAGATGTCAAATATAGAGTAGGGGTTATGGTTTCATCAACTGGAGAAGGAAGCATTGAAGGTCTGCAAGGATTTCAAGATAGAGGGTGAAGACGAACTGTGACAGTTCTTCCTTATTCTTAATCTTTATTTCTTATAATCTCAAGATGATTTCTCAATATATGATAATGTTTTTAATTATCAGTATGAACTAATCTCCTATTTAAGGTTGCAATGGAACCCGATGTTAATTTAGATTAATTTGTTATTCCTTTTGATGAATTGTTTATTGTATGAATCTTTTATTATATCTTGTGCTTGAACTCATAATTGCCTGATCAACAATTATTAGATATATTTTAGAGGAAATTGGGAAATGGACTCTAAAATTAGATCTAGATGTAATAACTTGTGATCTAATTTATTCTATCAATGGAATATTGGATTTATGTATAGAATAGGAATATATCTATACACCACAGGTAATCTTGTTGAGAATATTAGCTTAATGAATTTATTCATTATTACTTCATGATGAGTGGGTTTTAACCTACATGTTAGATACATTTTTGTCTTAATTCTTTACAATCTTTAAGTGTTTTTAGTATCTTTTTATTTGTTTTTGTGTTGATTTTGTAGGTTGAGGCTGACTTCGGATAAGAAAAAGAGCAAGAAATTTGGTACAGGACATTCTCGTCGTGGCGAGCTTTTAAAGCTTGTATTCTTCGCCGGGGTGAGATCTCGCCGGGGTGCGGATTTTGTGAAGGATTTCTCGCCGGGGCGAGGATGCGACTGGATGAAAAGAAGTTTATTTTCAGCAGGATCATTTATTTTAGAAGATTGATGCTAACAAGGATTCTTTTTATTAATCTAATGAGGAGACTATAAGAGATATGAAGGCATGAAAAAGGATATAACAGATTGACAATACAAACACGGGGAGATTGGATTACAGAGCTGATTTGTAGAGATTAGAGAGTAGAAGAGCGTCTTGAAGATTGCAAATTTGTCGCTGGGAGATTGAAGAAACTGATTGAGTTTTTCCTAAATCTTTTATCTCATATTTGTAATTAATTACAATGGTTTATTCTAGGGTTTTGGTTTTTACTTTCACCATGAACTAAATTTGAATTAAGGCTGCAATTGGACCTTTTGTGCTTATGACTTAAGTATCTTATTTATTCCAATTATTATTTCATATTGAGTTGTCTAGCTTGTTCTGTGTTTATTAATTAATTATTTGGCCAACAATTTACAGGATATCTTAGATGAATTCGGAGATGAAATCTAGGAGTAGATCTAAATAAGTTAGCATGTATTCTTAATTATTTGCATGTGATGAATAATTAGGGTTATAAAGTAGATAGGGATATCTCTTTGCTGCATATGACTATTGGGAATTGGTATTTGATGAATTTAATCTTTTAGTTTTGCATAGGAATATCGCAGAATTAATTGAGTTAAATAAATTTGTTTGATCGCTTGGAAAAGGGCTTACAAATAAAGTTGAATTCCTGTTAACAAATCTACTGAACTTAATGATTGGACGAATTGAAAAATTTAGTTATCTTGCATGATTGGGGATATTGTAGTCTTAAGCCTTTAAATCTAAATTTCAACCTTCGTGTTAGTTATTGATCTTAATTTCAATTTAATTAGTTTTAATCCATATTCAAATTGTGATTGTTTAATAGAATAGCAGTAATCTAGATTGGTAGTTGAAAATATAAAACACAATAATTCTCTGTGGGAACGATACTCTATTTATCACTTTATTACTTGTTAATCGTGTATACTTGCACGTAATTGTTGATTGTGAAATTGGACAACAAGTTTTTGGCACCGTTGTCGGGGAATTATTTGTGTTTATAATTTTCAATATCAGTTTAATTAAGTTTATTCTAATTAAGCAAACTTATTTTTCTTTTATTTCCTGTTTCAAGTGACTTTTGGTTCGTTTATGCAAACGTGATCAAAACAACCGGAACTCGTGCAGTGTGAGGATAATCTTGAGAACAAGTTACGCCAATTGAGGAAATTTTGCCAAGAGACGCTTGAAAAAGAGAAAATGGCGAACGAAGAGCAGAAATCATTGAGGGATTATGTTATGCCCCAAATTGATGAGCTAAAGTCAAGTATCACAAGGCCGACCATTACTGCTAATTCCTTTGAAATTAAGCCGAGTACAATTCAAATGATTCAGAATTCAATACAGTTTGGGGGATTGGCTAATGATGATCCGAATGAGCATCTAGTGAGCTTCTTAGAGATTTGCGATATGTTCAAATACCACAATATTACGGATGACGCAGTGAGAGTACGGTTGTTTCCCTTCGCATTGCGGGATAAAGCAAAAAGTTGGCTACACTCGCTTCCACCGAGATCCATCACTACATGGAACGACTTGGCCCAAAAAATTTTATCAAAATTCTTCCTGCCAGCGAAAACTACGAAGATGAGAAACGACATTACTACTTTTGGGCAGTAACATGGAGAATCTCTGTATGAAGCTTGGGAGAGGTTCAAGGAGTTATTGAGAAGATGTCCACATCATGGACTACCCAAGTGGTTACAGGTGCAGACATTCTACAACAGGTTAAGTAGTAATACTCGGACGAGCATAGACGTAACTGCGGGAGGGGCACTCATGGCTAAGAACTTTGATGAAGCATTTGAGTTATTAGAAACCATGCCTGTCAATAATTACTAGTGGCCTACTGCGAGGGTAACTGCACCGAAAGCGGCTGGGAAATTTGAAGTAGATGCAGTAACAGCCTTATCAGCACAAATGGCGACCTTAACAAAAAAGATTGAAGCATGGGGACCACAAGCAACTCAACAAATGGCGATGATTTGTGAATTATGTGTAGGAAATCATGCTACGAATCAATGTGCCATCAGTGTAGATTCAGTACAGTTTATAGGAAGTTATAATAGACCACAACAGCCATATCAGAATGCTTATAATCCGGGGTGGAGGAATCATTCGGGTTTCTCGTGGAGTAATAATGCTCAGGTTCAAAACCAAGCTCCAAGACCACAGAATCCACCAGGCTTTCAAAACCAAGTTCCACAACAGGTAGAGAGAAAACCGAGTTTAGAGGAATCGTTGGCAAGATTCATTACAGCATCTGAGAAGAGAATGAATGATCAAGATAAGATGTTAACTCATGTAGTTTTGAATGTGAAAAGCCAAGCAGTGTCGATCAGGAATTTGGAGAATCAACTGGGACAGTTAGCTCACGTGTTGAAAAGTCAGCCACAAGGAACACTTGCAAGCGATACAGAGGTTAATCCAAGGACGGATGGAAAAGAACATTGCAAGGATGTAACCTTAAGGAGTGGAAAAGAGCTTCCTGATACGGTTGAAGGGAAGTCTAAACCAGAAAAAGTTGTGGTGAACCAAGAAGAGAAGGAGAAAAGTGAGGTGAAGGATACAGGGTTGGAGGCCAAAGCAAATGAACTCAAGCCAGACAGTGTAGTGCCTTATGTTCCATTTCCTCAGAGATTTCAGAAAGCCAAGTTAGATAAGCAATTTTTCCAAATTCTTAGATTTTTTCAAGAAACTACACATCAACATACCATTTGCAGAAGCCCTGGAACAGATGCCCAGTTATGCAAAATTCATGAAGGAGGTCTTGTCGAAGAAGAGAAGATTGGGAGAATTCGAGACGGTGGCATTAACTGAAGAATGTAGTGCTATCTTACAGAATAAACTACCACCCAAACTAAAGGATCCAGGAAGCTTCACCATTCCATGTGTAATTGGTAACCAATTTTCTGGAAGGGCATTGTATGACTTAGGAGCAAGTATCAATTTAATGTCGTTATTAGTTTACACTCAGCTAGGGCTAAAGGCACCAAAACCGACAAATATCAGCTTGCAATTGGCAGACAAGTCAGTAACATATCCAAGGGGTATTGTGGAAGACATTTTGGTTAAGGTCGATAAATTCATCTTCCCGGCTGACTTTATCATATTGGATTATGAAGAGGATAAGGAAATCCCCATTATATTAGGTCGTCCGTTCTTAGCAACAGGGAGAACTCTGATAGATGTTCAGAAAGGTGAATTGACAATGATAGTGCAAGATCAGGAAGTCACCTTCAATATATTTAAATCAATGAAATTCCCTAAGGAAGGCGAAGAGTGCTTACGGATAGACCTAATGGACGAAATAGCGTCTAAAAGGACTGAAGCAAGTTATATAGAAGATCCATTAGAAGTTGCCTTGGTTGGAATAGACACTTTTGATGATTTGAACGAGTGGGATTATGTCAAGGTATTAGATGCATTACCCATCTCTTGGAAATTCAGCAGGCAATTTGATACACTTAACCGGCCAAAAGAAGGCGAAAAGAGGTCCAAAACGTCAGTGGAGGAACCACCTGTGCTTGAACTCAAACCTCTTCCCTTTCATCTAAGGTATGCTTACTTGGGAGATTCCGACACGCTACCAGTGATAGTTTCTGCTCATTTGAATGAATCTCAAGAAGAAAAACTGTTAAGGGTTTTGCGTGAGTACAAAACAACAATTGGGTGGACAATAGCAGACATCAAGGGAATCAGTCTGTCGTTTTGCATGCATAAAATTTTACTTGAAGGGGGAGCAAAACTAGTTATTGAGCAACAAAGACGATTGAATCCGATCATGAAGGAAGTAGTAAAGAAGGAAATCATTAAGTGGTTAGATGTCGGTATTATCTATCCGATTTTAGACAGTTCTTGGGTAAGTCCTGTACAGTGTGTACCAAAGAAAGGGGGAATGACAGTGGTTGAAAACAAAAATAATGAACTCATTCCTACAAGAACAGTTACAGGTTGGCAAGTGTGTATGGATTACCGCAAGTTGAATAAAGCGACGCGAAAGGATCACTACCCACTGCCTTTTATTGATCAGATGTTGGATAGGTTGTCGGGTCATCAATTCTACTGCCTTCTCGACGGATACTCAGGATATAACCAGATAGTAATAGCTCCGGAGGACCAAGAGAAAACAACTTTTACATGCCCTTATGGAACGTTTGAATTTCGGAGAATGTCTTTCGGGCTATGCAATGTATCGGCTACATTTTAGCGATGCATGATGGTTATCTTCTCGGATATGGTTGAGCAGAATTTGGAGGTATTTATGGACGATTTTTTCGTATTCGGTGATAGTTTTGATTTGTGTCTTAACAATCTCATCTTAGTGTTGAAACGTTGTGTGGAAACAAATCTGGTGCTTAACTGAGAAAAATGCCACTTTATGGTGCAAGAAGAGATTATTTTGGGTCACAAAGTGTCAGCTACCGGTTTGGAGGTAGATAAAGCAAACATTAAAGTAATTGAAAAGCTACTGCCACCGACATCTGTAAAGGGCGTAAGAAGTTTCCTCGGACATGTAGGTTTCTACAGACGATTTATCAAGGATTTTTCCAAAATTTCAAAACCATTATGTGCACTCCTTGAGAAAGATGTTCCCTTTAAGATAGATCAGTCATGCATTGAGGCTTTTGAAGTGCTGAAAAAGAAGTTAGTCACAGCACCGATCATAGTTGCTTTATGTTGCCATTTGAGTTGATGTGTGACGCGAGTGATTATGCAGTGGGAGTAGTGTTGGGTCAGCGTAGGGATAAGATTTTTCATACCATTTACTACTCAAGTAAGACACTTACTGATGCACAATTGAATTACACTACCACAGAAAAGGAGTTACTTGCAGTAGTATTTGCCTTTGATAATTTTCGAGCATATCTGATTGGCACCAAGGTAATAGTTTACACTGATCATTCAGCCATCAAATACTTGATTGTAAAGAAGGATGCCAAACAAAGGTTGATTTGATGGGTCCTTCTTTTGCAAGAATTCCACCAGGAAATCCGAAATAGAAAAGGTACGGAGAATTAGGTAGCTGGTTATCTTTCGAGGTTAGAGAATGCAGAAATTCAAAAAAAGGATAATGTGGTGATCAATGAGTCATTTCCGGATGAGCAACTATTCCGTATCAACACCGAAGTGCCTTGGTATGCTGATTACGTGAACTACCTAGTCAGTAATGTACTCGCGCCGGATTTTAATTCTCAGCAACGAAAGAAATTTCTCCATGATGTCAAACAGTACCTTTGGGATGAACTATTTATCTTCAAGACTTGTGCGGATCAAATGATACGACGTTGCGTGCCACGTGAAGAGACGAAAAACATCTTGAATTGGTACCATTGTTCAGAGTATGGGGGACACTATGGCGGAGATAGAACAGCGGCAAAAGTGCTTCAATCAGGATTCTTCTGGCCTTCGTTGTTCAAGGATGCCCACCTCTTTGTTCTAAAGTGTGACAGATGTCAACGGGTCAGAAATATCTCAAAACGACATGAAATGCCTTTTAACACTATACTTGAAGTTGAGCTCTTCGACGTATGGGGCATTAATTTTATGGGCCCATTTCCGTCATCCTTCAACAATCAGTACATACTTTTGGCAGTGGATTACGTATCAAAATGGGTTGAAGCAGCTGCTTTACCCACGAATGACCCCAAAGTGGTTCTGCGGTTCTTGAGAAGAAATATTTTTACTCGATTCGGTACACCAAGGGCCATAATCAGCGATGAGGGCACCCATTTTTGCAATAAACATTTCACCAAATTGCTAGCTAAGTATGGAGTCAGACACAGGATTGCCACGGCTTATCATCCCCAAACAAACGGCCAAGCGGAGGCGTCAAATCGTGAAGTTAAGCAAATTCTGGAGAAAGTGGTGAATCCATCTCGTAAGGATTGGGCAATGAAGTTAGACGATGCTTTATAGGCATATAGAATAGCCTACAAGAATCCCATTGGAATGTCACCATATCGCATGGTTTTCGAAAAAGTGTGCCATTTACCGGTCGAGCTTGAGCATAATGCATATTGGGCCATTCAAAAGTTGAACTTTGATTTACAAGAATCTGGCGAGAAAAGGTTGCTTCAACTAAATGAGATGGAGGAATTTCGACACCAAGTGTATGAGAATGCTAATAAGTGAGCGGAAATTTGAACCAGGCCAGACGGTATTGTTGTTCAACTCCAGATTGTGGTTATTTCCTGGGAAGCTGAAATCTAGATGGTCAGGTCCTTTTGTTGTTACTTCTGTAGCTTCCCACGGGGCAATCGAAGTCGAAGAACCAAACACAAAGTGCACATTTAAGGTCAATGGTCAACGACTTAAACATTATTGGGGAGGTGATGTGGATCGACAAGCAACCTCGATTTATCTCACTTCACTCGATCAGACTAATTCATGAGACCACAGAGAAAGTCGGGCTAACGACTATAAACCAAGCGCTTGATGGGAGGCAACCCAATCATGTTACTTTATTGCTTTAGTAGATTTAGCGTAGTTAATAATTTTGCTTCCAGTTAGTATAATTAGTAGTTCATTTGTTCTTGAATTGTTAGTATTTCTCCAATCTCGCGTAGTTGTATTAATCCATGTTATTTTGCATTGATTAGGGACAAGCCTTTGGGGAATGCATTAGTAGAAGGAACAATGTTTTGGGATGGCGTCAGTTGAAGAAAAGAGGAAAAAAAGCAAACTTTCAAAAATCAGAGTTCTCGCCCCGGCGAGAAAAATGACCTAGGAATCCTCGACCGGCGAGAACCCCTCTGCAAATCTTCGTCCCAGCGCTCCAAAGTTTCGCCCCAACCCAAACTTCTCTGGACTTTCTCGCCCCGGCGAGCTTCTAAGGCAAAAAGTTCTCGCCACGGCGTGAATTGCGGAATCCAGTTTTTTAAATTTGTTCCCAAATCATTTTCTTTCATTCCTAATCCTATTCAACTTGCTTATCAGACGAGTTATACACAAGCGATAGGCACTATGTATGATAATATGCGACCATTGATGGATCCTGTTCATTTTCCAGAGGCTTAGCCGTTGCCAGTTTTTCCACCACCAATCCCAGATGATGATGACGAGTTCGGGCCCACTGCTTGACATGTCAGGGAAGTCTTCGGCTCTTTATATTCTTTATTTTCAGTATAATGAGGACATTATTTCGTTTGAGTTTGGGGGAGATTTGGGAATTGCTAGTTTTATTCTGTTTTGGTGGTGTGTGAATTGCATAGTAGGAATCGTTTTATTTATTTGCATTGTAGTTGCATTAGTGCATTAGTTTAATATGAATAGTTTCATTAGCTTCATGGTAAATTGCATTTATTAGTTGTGTTGCATTCAATTATTATTTCATAAAAAACAAAAATAAAAAAAATAAAAAAAAAATAAAAACCAAAAATATAGTTGAGTAGGATCATATAGAATTGCATTTAGTAGGGATACTCAAGCAGGGAATTAATATAAATCATTTAGGGAAGGCCAATGATGAAAATTTGATCAGTTCTTAATTAGTTTAACAGGATGGATAGGGAATGCTAAGTCAGGAGTTTGACTGTTTCTAGTTGTGTCCACTTGGGAATCTTTGGTTTTTAATTGCTCACGACTATGTATTGAATTGGTTCGGATTTGGTTCAACTTTTGTGTATTAAGTGCTTGTTAAGGATATATTGACTTTTATCACTTGTTGGATCGTAAAAAAAATGTTGTTGAATAAACACTGCTTCGATGTCTGTCTAAGTTGCAAGAAAAAGGAGAAATATGTAAAAGGGAAGGATATAGACAGATAAGAGCAGATCTTGAGTAGTTTGTCTTTATGGCCGGTGTCATTTGAACAAGTAAGCCCTTAGGATGTGTCATTACACTCGGCGCCCTAAAATCGTCTCGTTTGGGAGTCGTTGGTCGAAAGTTCGTTACAAGGGTGGCATTGAAAAGCCTAATAAAGATGAACATTACACAAGTCAAGGAAAGAATTATATCGACGAGATGGAGCGTAAAACGCACTCGTTGAAAGAAAAAAAAAAGAAGAAAAAAAGATATGAAAAGTGAAGACAAGTGGGTAAAAGTAGAGCTTAAAAGTAAAAATATGTAAACCTATTTTTCTCTGAGCACTGTGATATTAAGGGTTGAATTCAGATTTTGATTGGTTTTGTGACAACCTAGATTTTCAGAAATTATTAAATAAGAATTTAATAAATAAAATTCTTATTACGAGACGTTTTGAGTTTGAGTATGTATATATATGTGTTTTATATTATAAAATATGTGGTTCGGTGTGAAACAAATTATATATTCTTGTAATTGGGAAGAAATGCTTTAATAATTAGTTAAACCATTGAAAAGATTAAATGAAATTGTCATGAACATGAAATTAGTTGAATAATATTAGTTAATTTAATTAAGTTAAAATTATAGTGGGAGATAATGTAATTTGATTGTTATGTCTTGTTGACAATGAAAAAAATTATTATGAATTAAGTTTTATAAATAATGTGAGTAATTCACTTAATTAAAATAGTGAATTGATGTGAATATATTTGTGTGTATTTTAGTACATTAAAGTGATGATAAGATTCTAATTTAATTAAATAATTAAATTAGAAATATAATGATTTGTTAAATAAATATTGTATAAGAATGGTCATGAAATAATTCATTTAAGTGTGGTAATATTGATAAGGTTAATTTTATTTCTTGAAGAATTGAGTTTAAGTTAATTCAATTTAAAATATTGGAATTTAATTAAATCAAGTGTGACATATATACCATATAATAGAAAGGTTATTAAAATAAAGGAAAAAGAGTGTTAAAGAGGGTGTTGCCAAACATGGCCTTGTGACCCTTTCTATTCTATAACAGCTAAAACCTTTTATTTTTTATAACTAATTTAGCCAAATTAGAATTCACGTGTTATTGAGAATGTCAGTTTATTTTCATAAGGCTGAGGAAATTGAGAAATTGAGAGAGAAAGAGTTCTGTGAAAATTGAGGAGAAATTCTAATAATCAAGAGGAAGAAGGAGATTAATCAAACTCTCCTAATCACCTAACCTAGTCTAAAGAAGAAATCAAAGGTATAAAATTACTCTAAAACTTAGTTTTCTTTTCTTTTGAAGTGTTCTTTTGTAAATTGGGTTTTGATGAAGAATTAATAAAGAAATTGGTTGTTTATGTTATTAGGTTTATTTAATCCGATTTATGTTGTCGGTAGATGATTTTTTTGGAATATCAAATCCATGAAAACTTGCTAAGAAATAGAAATTTTGAGTTTTGGAAAAATTAAGAAAAAATTGATTTAAATCCTTTGGGTTTTGTTGTTTTGGTTGTTTTAGGTTGTTAGAATTGATAAATGGATGCTTAGTAATGTTTTTAAGAAGTTCATGATAATTGGGTATGTTTGATTTGGTGTCTGATGCTTTAAAATTCGTGTTTTTGGGTTGAAAATTCTGCAGTTCGCGAACTGCAGAATCTGGAATCCAGGAGTCTCGCCCCGGCGAGCTCATTAGGCTAATTTTCTCGCCCCGGTGAGAGTTTTGTATAGTAAATCCTCGCCCCGGCGAGAGTTTTGTGTTGTAATTTTCTCACCCCGACTGGAATTGCAGAAAATGGAAAATTTTTTTGTTTCTAATTCTTTTCTTTTGGTCATGATATGTTACCCTATACAAGATTTACTTATAAACATTCTAATGTAAAGCAAAGTTTAAGACTTAACTTTAAGTGTCGATTAAAGTGGAACGTAATAAAATGAAGGATTATGAAATGTTAAGTAAAATTAATACTAAGTGTTGCTACGTGGCTAATAAATGATGTACATAATTATATATATCGTGTAGGATACATGAAGTGCAAATAAATATAAGCTGGTAATCTACAAACCAGGCAAGTCTTTCAGTTCCTAATTGTTATGTGAATTAAATGATTAATTGTTTTAAATCTATGACGTAAAAGCATGATGTATTTTATGTGTTGCATGTATGAAACAACAAGGTCAACTTATGACTACGTTCGTTGGATAGAGAATGTTGATTGAGTTATGGAACTCAATCTTTATTTGTTACGTGTTGATCATTATGTATGACATGTTTAGCCAAATGTTTATGATTTAAGTAAAGAGCATGTTATCTATGTGCTATGTAACGCATGCAAACTGTTAGATTTTGCTGAGCTGTCGAGCTCATTCTTGCAAATAACCACTTTTGCAGGTTAAAGATTCAAGGTAACGTTATATGCTGCTTGAGTGGCATGATTCAGATGTTATGCATGAAGATTGATTGTTTTAGCTTAAATTATGTTTTTGAACCATGATTAAGGTTCTGGATGATGTATCTGAAGATGTATTAAATGTAATAGATGTTAAGTTGTAAAATATGTATTGACTTATAATTTAATTTTATTTAATATGTGAAGGGTATTGAAACTAGAAGTAAGTTTTATTTTATTATAACTCTGATGAAGCGAATCATTAAGCATATATGATTCTAGATTATGTAAATGATTAAAGGTTATGATTCAGGGAAAGCAAAGAAAGAAAACTGAAAAGTTTATAATTATTTCGCACTTTGTTAAGTTTATCATTGAATAATGTTGTAAAGTCAGATTGAGGGTGTATTGTTAACGACCGATGTGGAGAGTTGGATTGTTCAGAATTTTTGGGGTCTTTTGATGAGTAGGTTTTATACCTACGAATTTAGTGTTTTTGAGCTTAATTTGTTGTTATCTTTGAGTATTTTTATTATCATTTTATTCGTTTTTGTGTTTATGTTGTGCAGGAGGGAATTGGAAGGGTAACAAGGTCAATTCAGGTGTTTGGGAACTAAACTTGAAGCTAGGGGCATTTTGGTAAGTTTGGATATGGCACCGGGGCGCTATAAATAAATTGGATATGGCGCCGGGGCGCCAAAGGCAGTTTAGGCGCGGCAGTTTATCTACTAGAAGTAGAATTGGATACGGAAAAGGACTGAATGCTGATCTTATGTAATTAGGGCAACATGAGAATAGAGGAGGATTATTGATTATTATTCTACTTTTCTTTAGAGAGAACCTAGAGATATTTTTTTTGGATTACTTTTGTTCAAGCTCAGGATTTTGATGTGGGTTATGCTTACTTTGGAATTTATTCACAATTGGATTTGATAGAACTACTTCTTCTTAATTCAATTAATTGTTTTATTTTTCCATGGATAGTTTTGATCCCATAATGGCTTTTGGTTCAGTCATGAACTAATTTCCATTATGGGATTCTAACGGATTTTAATATGTAGTTTATTTACAGTCTTGATTGCTAGATTGATTTATTTATCATAAGGACTTTCTATCATGATTGTTTTGCACGTGTGAATGCTTGATCACCATTCGATTGTAGTACTTGTATGGAATTGGAAAATAACATATAAGTTTGGATTGTAATCATGATGGCTTATGAATATGAGGCTTAATTGAATAGCTTAATATTTTGTGGACCAGATAGAAATATACTGTTTCACCGTAAGAGTCAAAAATAAGGGCTTGTGCTTAAAATCAGTACAATTGCAATTTCACATAGAAATATAGTGATTTTGATTATAGTGGTGATTACATGATGTCTATCGAGTATGGATATTACGTGAGTTGGTCATAACGCATTGACAAATGGTTATGTCTATTTTAGTGCCCTTGGCTATTTTCCTGTGATATGAGATTCTTCTAGCATGATGATTGTAAATTAGATGAACTATTAAATGAAGTTAGGATCCCATTAATTCCAGGCTTGATATATTTTGTTAGTATTTGCGTAGTTAGTTATTAATTGATATAGAAATAATTTTGTCACCAAAAGTAAGTCAATAGTTTAGGCAAATAAGTATAGTGATAGAATTGATGCATAGAGAATTGATTTAATCCTGTCTCTGTGGGACGATACTCTACTTCCTCTGTATTACTTGTTGACCGTGTATACTTGCACGAGTTAGAGCTCTTTTATTAAGGATTTAAAAAGAGGCAACAAGTTTTTGGCGCCGTTGCCGGGGACAGGCGTTAGATTTTTATTATTATCATCAGTTTTAAGCTATATTGTTTGACTTAGACAATTCTACTCTTTTCTCATTTCTATTTTTTTTTTGTGGTTTCAGGTACTTGTAGAATTTGTATGCACACACGATCATCCAACTCAGAATTGATACCAGCACAAGATAATATTGACGGAAGAGGTTGGAAAGCAAGAGTGCGTAGAAATTCACAAGCACAGTTGGACGATACTACATCAAATATGGCGGAAGAACAAAGAGTAGAGCAAAGAGCGGAGCGTAAAGCTTTGATGGAATATTCTATGCCAACCATCAGTGGATTGAAGTCTAGCATAGTCAAACCGGCAATAGCAGCAAATACCTTTGAGATAAAATCGGGAACCATTCAAATGGTGCAGAATTCGGTTCAGTTTGGGGGTGCGCCTACAGAAGATCCTAATGAGCATCTCTTAAGTTTCATTGAAATATGCAATACATTCAGATACAATGGGGTGACGGAGGATGCCATCCGACTTAGACTGTTTCCATTCTCATTGAGGGATAGCGAGAAGTTGGCTTCATTCTTTGCCTTCAGGATCAATTACTACATGGGAAGACCTAGCACAGAAGTTCTTAGTAAAGTTTTTCCCAATGGCTAAAACCACAAAAATGAGGACAACAATCTCTCAGTTTGAGCAACAACAGGGCGAATCCTTATATGAGGCCAGGGATCGATACAAAGAGATGCTAAGGAAGTGTCCGCACCATGGGATGTTAGATTGGATGGTGATCAACACATTCTATAGTGGATTGGGATGGCAGTCGAGGCAAATGGTAGATGCAGCTGCAGGTGGAGCTTTAGGGGCGAAGAGCTATGACGAAGCTTATGACCTTATCGAGATTATGGCAGCAAATGATTTCCAGAATCCTACAGCCAGAATGCCACAACCCAAAGTTGCAGGTTTGTTGGAAGTGGATACTATTACCCAGTTGTCAGCACAGATGGCAGCCATGGCAAAGATAATAGATTCGTTGTCGGAAAGCAAAGCCAAATCAGTTGCCTTCGTATGTGAGATTTGTGCGGGGTCGCACTCAACAGATCAATGTGCAATCAACTCGGAGTCGGTGCAGTATGTGAATACTTATAAGAAAGACCAAGGTCAGTTTCAGAACGCATACCACCCCAACAACCGCAATCATCCAAACTTTAGCTGGTCAAACAACCTAGGAAGTCAGCAACAGCAGTTTCAGCAGAACAATCAGTTTCAACCAGCGCAGCAACAGTATGCTCCAAGACCACCTTTTCCACCGGGATATTCTCAACAACAACATCCTACTCCATATGCACCTCCGCAGGAAAAGAAATCAGAAATGGAGGAGATGATGTTAAAGTACATGGCAAATACAGAGGTGATGATCAAAAGCCAGGCAGTGGCTATTAAAAATCTGGAAGCTCAGATGGGGCAAATGGCGACTATGCTTAACAGCAGGCCCCAGGGTTCATTGCCAAGTAACACAGAGGCGAATCCACGGAGAGAAGGTAAGGAACAGTGTCAGGCCATTACACTCAGATCGGGAAAGCAATATTCAGGAAATGCACCAGAAACAACAGCACCGAGTTTACAAGGGGATGACACTGGGGTAGAAACTGAGACAGAAATTGAAGCTGAACAGAAAGAGAAGAAGGATGAGTCCGAGTCGCAACAAGTAGAGAAGGAGAAAGTGAGTTCAGATAAGAAGCCCGTGAATACAGTACCGCAAGTTCACCCTCGAGTTCCATATCCGCAAAGATTGAATAAACAGAGGGATGATAAACAGTTCCGAAAGTTTTTGGAGGTTTTTAAGAAACTGCAGATCAACATACCTTTCGCGGAGGCATTGGAACAAATGCCAAGTTATGCAAAGTTTATGAAGGGTATACTGTCAAGGAAGAGAAGGTTAGACGAGTTTGAGACAGTGGCCTTGATAGAGGAATGCAGTGCAGTGCTTCAACGTAAATTACCTCCAAAGCTGAAAGATCCGGGCAGTTTCACAATTCCATGCACGATCGGAAAGATGAGCTTCGATAAATGTTTGTGTGATCTTGGGGCAAGTATCAACCTGATGCCGTTGTCAGTATTCAGTCAGTTGGGATTGCCGGAACCAAGACCAACAAATATATCTCTGCAGTTAGCCGATAGATCTATCACATATCCACGGGGAATAGTGGAGGACGTACTTGTGAAAGTGGATAAATTCATCTTTCCGGCGGACTTCATTATTCTGGATTATGAGGAAGACAAAAATATACCAATCATACTAGGGAGACCATTCCTAGCCACGGGGAGGACTTTGATAGACGTCCAGAAAGGGGAGCTTACAATGCGTGTACATGATTAGGAGGTGACGTTCAACGTTTTCAAGGCAATGAAGCTCCCAACCGATGAAGAAGAATGCTTCAGAGTTGACGTGGTGGATAGTATAGTGCGTGATGAAGTTGAGAGTTTGTTGGGATATGAACCACTGCAAAGAGTGATTGCTGAAAATTCAGATTTGGAGGATGAAGAATGCGCTGAACTTGTGCAATATCTGGATACCACCCCCAAATTCGTAAAATTCAGAACACCTATCGAGCCACTTACGAAAGCGGGAGAGACATCGGTAAAGTTGAAACCATCTCTTGAGATGCCTCCTGAACTTGAACTTAAACCACTTCCAGAACATCTCAGGTACGCATTTTTAAATAAAGATTCAAAGCTACCTGTGATTATTTCTGCTGCACTAACATCTTGTCAGGAGGAAAAACTGCTACGAGTGCTTAGAGAGTTTAAATCAGCTATTGGATGGACCATAGCCGATATCAAGGGGATAAGCCCGTCTTTTTGCATGCATAAGATCTTACTGGAAGATGGTAGCAAGCCGACAGTTGAACAGCAAAGAAGGCTCAATCCTATAATGAAAGAAGTGGTTAAGAAGGAGATACTAAAATGGCTGGATGCGGGAATAATCTACCCTATCTCGGACAATGCATGGGTGAGTCCTGTGCAGTGCGTACCAAAGAAGGGTGGAATGACCGTGGTCACCAATGAGAATAACGAGCTGATCCCAACGCGAACCGTAACAGGGTGGAGAATTTGCATGGACTACCGCAAGCTTAACAAAGCTACAAGGAAGGACCATTTTCCACTTCCGTTCATCAATCAGATGTTAGACCGACTGGCGGGTCATGAGTACTATTGCCTTCTGGATGGGTATTCAGGCTACAATCAGATTACGATAGCACCAGAAGACCAGGAAAAGACTACGTTTACATGTCCATACGGCACTTTTGCCTTTAGAAGAATGTCTTTCGGGTTGTGTAATGCTCCAGCCACTTTTCAGCGATGTATGACAGCGATTTTTTCAGATATAGTCGAACAGAATGTTGAAGTATTTATGGATGACTTTTCGGTATTTGGTGATTCTTTCGATCTATGTCTTGAAAATTTGGTAATGGTTTTAAAGAGATGTGTTGAAACAAATTTAGTATTGAATTGGGAGAAGTGCCATTTTATGGTACAAGAAGGAGTCATACTGGGACACAAAGTGTCGAAGAAAGGCATTGAGGTGGATAGGGCAAAGCTGGAAACTATTGAAAATTTACCTCCACCTACGTCAGTAAAAAGTGTCCGCAGTTTTCTTGGACATGCAGGCTTCTACCGCAGATTCATCAAGGACTTCTCCAAGATAACTAAACCATTGTGCAGTTTATTGGAGAAGGATGCACAGTTTAATTTTGATGAGGCTTGCATGCAGGCATTTGAGCATTTAAAGAATAAGTTAACATCAGCACCAGTTATCACAACACCAGATTGGGAGTTGCCGTTTGAGCTTATGTGTGATGCCAGTGATTACGCAGTAGGGGCTGTTTTGGGGCAAAGGAAGAAAAAGATGTTTCATGTGATATACTATGCCAGCAAGACCCTTACAGATACACAGTTAAACTACACCACCACAGAGAAAGAGTTATTGGCAGTGGTGTACGCCTTTGATAAATTTAGGTCATATCTGATAGGCACAAAGGTGATAGTGTATACGGATCACTCGGCAATTCGACACCTAGTGGCGAAGAAGGATGTAAAGCCCAGGTTGATCAGGTGGATATTGCTTTTGCAAGAATTTGATTTGGAGATCAAGGATAGGAAGGGTACCGAAAACCAAGTGGCAGACCACTTGTCTCGACTAAAGCAGCCAGAAAGGGAGGTAGACAACAAAGTTAGAATTAATGAATCCTTTCCGGATGAGCCGTTATTTGTGGTGCATGTGGAAGTGCCATGGTTTGCGGATTACGCAAATTACTTGGTGAGTAAGATGATACCTTCTGACTTGGTGGGACACCAAAAGAAAAAGTTCCTGCATGATGTTAAATGGTATATATGGGATGAGCCGTATTTGTTTAAATAGTGTGCGGATCAAATGATAAGAAGGTGTATCCCGTATAGTGAGACCGAAGGGATTTTACATGATTGCCATTCTTCTGTGTATGGAGGACATTATGGCGGAGAGAGAACAGCGGCTAGAGTACTTCAAGCAGGATTCTACTGGCCGACAATCTTAAAAGATGCATACAGTTTTGTTCAGCGGTGTGATAGATGTCAGAGAGTAGGTAATATTTCAAAGAGGAATGAAATGCCTTTGAATACAATCCTTGAAGTAGAAGTTTTCGACGTTTGGGGGATTGATTTCATGGGCCCTTTCGTGTCTTCGTGCGGTAATCTCTACATTTTGTTAGCCGTTGACTATGTGTCTAAATGGGTAGAAGTGGCAGCACTCCCGACAAATGACGCCAAGGTAGTCCTAAAATTTTTGCATCGAAGTATTTTCACTAGATTTGGGACTCCTAGGGCCATTATTAGCGATGAAGGTAGTCATTTCTGCAACAGGCAGTTCACAGCGTTGCTGGCCAAGTATGGGGTACATCATCGTATTGCTACAGCTTATCACCCCCAGACGAACGGACAGGCTGAAGTATCCAATTGAGAAGTAAAAAGAATCCTCGAAAAAATTGTGAATCCGACAAGGAAGGATTGGTCCTTGAAACTGGATGATGCTGTGTGGGCCTATCGGACTGCTTATAACACTCCATTGGGCATGTCACCATTTCAGCTTGTTTATGGAAAGGCTTGTCATCTTCCTATGGAGCTCGAGCACAAGGCATATTGGGCAATTCGTAAATTGAACTTTGATTCAACAGCTGCAGGGGAAAAACGACTACTTCAAATTAATGAGTTGGACGAATTTCGATTACGAGCATATGAAAACTCGAAGCTGTACAAGGAGAAGGTGAAGAAATGGCATGATCGTAATATCATAGAAAGAACATTTGAACCAGGTCAAAGGGTTTTACTTTTCAACTCCAGACTCAAACTTTTTCCCGGGAAGCTGAAATCAAGATGGTCAGGACCATTCACAGTGAAGACGGTTTTTCCACATGGCGCGATTAAAGTATACGACAAATTTCCGGATCAATCGTTCAAGGTGAATGGACAGAGGTTGAAGCATTACTTTGGGGATGAGGTGGACAGACAGAAAGTCACCTTAGTCCTTTCTACAACATGATCTTCGGAGAAAGTCAAGCTAATTGACTATAACTTAGCGCTACCTGGGAGGCAACCCAGCGGTTTAATTTTGTGTTTTTTTTTCCTTTGTTTAGTTAATTGATTATGTTTTTTTTTAGGACTAACTTGGATGTTTGGGTATTTTGTAGCATGTAGAAGCTTGAATTGAACAACATTTGCTTAAGTATGGGAAAAAGGTAGTCATCAAGCACAAATCCAGCGCCCCCGCGCCAAAAGCAGAACGGCCTAAAAAGTTATAGCGCCCCGGCTCTATAATACTAAGAAGAATAGCGCCCCGGCGCTAAGGCTCATTCACAGGTACTGTTTATGGTGCCCCGGCTCTATAAAACAAAGGAGTATGGCGCCCCGGCGCTAAATACAATACCGAGACACTGTTTATGGCGCCCCGGCGCTGAAGGTAAGGCAAAATATGGCGCCCCGGCGCTATAATCGGCATTTAAAAAAAATAGGGCTTCCAGCCCTAAACAGGTACCGCACAATAGCAGCCTTTGTCTTGTTTCTTCCTTTTTTTTCTTCCATATAACTCAATTTCTCCCAAGAATTTTGTTCCCAAGTAGTACTTGCACACAAGCAATTTTGCTAGCACGGATTTAGGGTCTGGATTAAGCACTCTCTCCCTACTTTTTCTCTCTTTCAACGGTACGTCAAGGTCAGTTATTTTGTTGTTTCAATTGAATTAGTTATGCACGGTATGAGGCTAATTTATCAAAAACTCTTGTTTGTTTGACATGATACCTTGTTTGGGAATGCCTTATCTATGATTGGGGTTCATGCTTGCACTTATTGAAGTATTGCATGTTGAAATTTCCATGTCGCCCACTAGGTGTTTGATATTATGCTTGTGTGAATGTTTTTGGGGATAATGTGAAATTCCATGCTTGATGGCTCATGATACATAGTTAACGTGCATATGATTAGATTGCCTATGCATGGCCTTGCCACACCCGTTTTGGGACACCCTCATGATGTTAGTCTACAATTGAGTTTATAATTGGCATCATGGTATCTGAGCAATATGGTATACTTTTCACTGTTGGGTATTGTCATTGCTTCTCATTTGGTTCTTGTAGCAATTATGGGCATGATGACACTTATGTGGCTTGAATCACTATGAAATTGCTATAGACCTTACGTTTGGGGGTTTCCACTATGCACTTGTTATATGATCATTGCACTAGTTCTTAGTTGACTATCTTGTTGTGCAAATATGTTATGGTACAATGAACTGAATTGCACTATTTCTTGCTTTTAGGTAACTATGGCATCCAAAAGACAACGTGGGGAAGGATCTACTTCTAATCCAACTAAGACCTTTGACAAGAAACGATTTGCTAGTGCAGAAGCGCAAGATAGATATCTTAAATTCGCACAGCGACCATTAGTTCCAGAACGGGGGTTGCAACCAACTGCACAAGATGGCGAGATGGTTTTAATGATTGCTGAGCGTCGATGGGGTTTGTTCACGGCACAACTGGATCCAGCAGTTATAGCCGTGGTAAAGGAATTTTATGCGCATGTTAAGGACCGTGACGGGTTTACGGTGCGAGTGCGAGGAAAGACTGTGAATTTTGATTGCTCAGAGATTAATCACATCTATGACTTGGCAGATTCGGGTTCTCATAATGAGTACACAGCTTTTGTGCGTAATGGACCTGACTACGATCAGATAATTCAAGATTTGTGTCAGCCGGGTACAACATGGAAAGCTCGTGGGCGCGGTAGCATGAACTTCCCGCAATCCAGGCTCAGTCAGTATGGAAAGGCGTGGTATGCTTTCTTGTGTGCTAAACTAATGTCGTCTACTCATGTGAGTGATGTGACAAAGGAAAGAGCCGTGCTTTGTATTGTTTGGTGACTGGGAAAACCATGAACGTTGGCCTTATTATTAGGAACTCCATTATCCGTGCTGCAGAGGGTGGTACCACTGGTGGGTTACCACATCCCTCTCTTATTTGTGCTCTCTGTGCACGAGCGGGGGTCAAATGGAAGGATGATGAGATGATACAGCCGCCTATGCCTGTTCTGGACCACAAGATGATTATACGCTATACTGTTAAATGGACAGGAGGTAAAAGTCATCCGCGTGGGTTAGGATTTCTAGTTTCACAGCCAGATCCTGCAGCTCAGCCAGCACCTAACCCTGCATCATCTAGTTCTTATACTGCACCGCCTCGTTTTGAAGTCCCGTTTGAGGTCCAACGTGAGATTGATCGGTGGTTCTACAATATAGAAGCCCAAAATGTTCGTTTGGCTGAGCGACAAGATACCATGTACGACTATAATGTTTCCTTCAATAATTCCATGGTCAATATGTTTGCTCGGCTGAATCCTTCGGTTGATTCCAGTCAGTTCCCATCTGCACCTGTTTTACCTGTGTTCCCTCCGTCTGATTTGGAGCGCAGTGATGATGAGGACCAGAATGATGAGAAGGTTCCTCCTGCAGAGTAGTTTGTTCAGGGAAGTCCCCCATTCTTCGTTTTTTTTTATGCTTTTTCAATGAGGGCATTGATTTACTTAAGTTTGGGGGTTGTTTTCTATTGTTTTGTGTTTGACTTGTTGATAGTTAATGCATATAGAGTAGGTGCACGTTGTTATTGATGCATTCATTTATGTTTCGTTATATTTATGTTTGCATGACATTGATAGATTAGGATTGCATTTTAGGTTGTGTTTTGCATTTAGCTGCATGAATCGAGCGATAAATGATGTAGTCCTTTAATTTTGGGCCAATGATGAGAATTGATTGATAATTTGAGATTCACTTAGAGTTGAAAGCTGATGGAAGTGATGATGTAACCAGTGAGTTAATTTGGCTAGTTTAATACTCATGTTAGCAATCTAAAAAAATTGATGTATTGGTTAATCTAATTCAAATCCTTACATACTCTATTTCTGGTAAGAACTTTGGGAATAATGTGATGAAATCGGTGAATCTTCTTTGAAGGCTAGTGTAAGCAAGGACCTAAGTTTGGGGGAGTCCAAGAAGAAAAAAAAAATGAAAAAAAAAAAATGGAAAATTTTGAACTTTTCACGATTAAAGAATGGAACATGTGGTGGAATGAGATGGAGCGTAAAACGCACTCATTCATAAACACATGTAACGAGATGGAGCGTAAAACGCACTCGTTCAAAAAAAAGTGAGACGGAGCATAAAATGCACTCACTAGAAAGTTAAAAGTCGGGGAAGGGTTGAAAAAAAAAGGGGATTTAAATGTGGTAATTAAACCTTGGTGATGATCCTGTGCTTAGTAATTGCTTACAGTAGGTAGATTGGTCGTGTTCACTGGTAGAGTTAAGTAACACTGGAGTTTTTTTTAAGAAATTGATTAAGTTTGTGATTTGAGTTAAGATTGACTGAAGCTGTTGGTTCGCGCATAGCATGGGTATTGACAAGTGAGATTTGGCTAACTGGTTTGTGTCGGAACTCTTGCATTAGTTGAATACTCTATTTGAATAGTGGTATTATCTTTGAGGCCAAAGTTGGATATTGCATTATTTGTTGTTTGATTAGGTTTCGTATAGTTAGGGTGATTTGCATATTGCATTGCTTGGGGACAAGCAATCGGTTAAGTTTGGGGGTATTTGATGAGTAGGTTTTATACGTACGAATTTAGTGTTTTTGAGCTTAATTTGTTGTTATCTTTAAGTATTTTTATTATCATTTTATTCGTTTTTGTGTTTATGTTGTGCAGGAGGGAATTGGAAGGGTAACAAGGTCAATTCAGGTGTTTGGGAACTAAACTTGAAGCTAGGGGCATTTTGGTAAGTTTGGATATGGCGCCGGGGCGCTATAAATGAATTGGATATGGCGCCGGGGCGCCAAAGGCAGTTTAGGCGCGGCAGTTTATCTACTAGAAGTAGAATTGGATACGGAAAAGGACTGAATGCTGATCTTATGTAATTAGGGCAACATGAGAATAGAGGAGGATTATTGATTATTATTCTACTTTTCTTTAGAGAGAACCCAGAGATATTTTTTTTGGATTACTTTTGTTCAAGCTCAGGATTTTGATGTGGGTTAAGCTTACTTTGGAATTTATTCACAATTGGGTTTGATAGAACTACTTCTTCTTAATTCAATTAATTGTTTTATTTTTCCATGGATAGTTTTGATCCCATAATGGCTTTTGGTTCAGTCATGAACTAATTTCCATTATGGGATTCTAACGGATTTTAATATGTAGTTTATTTACAGTCTTGATTGCTAGATTGATTTATTTATCATAAGGACTTTCTATCATGATTGTTTTGCACGTGTGAATGCTTGATCACCATTCGATTGTAGTACTTATATGGAATTGGAAAATAACATATAAGTTTGGATTGTAATCATGATGGCTTATGAATATGAGGCTTAATTGAATAGCTTAATATTTTGTGGACCAGATAGAAATATACTGTTTCACCGTAAGAGTCAAAAATAAGGGCTTGTGCTTAAAATCAGTACAATTGCAATTTCACATAGAAATATAGTGATTTTGATTATAGTGGTGATTACATGATGTCTATCGAGTATGGATATTACGTGAGTTGGTCATAACGCATTGACAAATGGTTATGTCTATTTTAGTGCCCTTGGCTATTTTCCTGTGATATGAGATTCTTCTAGCATGATGATTGTAAATTAGATGAACTATTAAATGAAGTTAGGATCCCATTAATTCCAGGCTTGATATATTTTGTTAGTATTTGCGTAGTTAGTTATTAATTGATATAGAAATAATTTTGTCACCAAAAGTAAGTCAATAGTTTAGGCAAATAAGTATAGTGATAGAATTGATGCATAGAGAATTGATTTAATCCTGTCTTTGTGAGACGATACTCTACTTCCTCTGTATTACTTGTTGACCGTGTATACTTGCACGAGTTAGAGCTCTTTTATTAAGGATTTAAAAAGAGGGAACAAGTTTTGCAGTTGGTATCAGAGCTGATAGGTTAGAAACCTTAGGTAAGAGTACCTTAGGCTATAACCTTAGAGAAAAGAGGTGAAGATAATAAAATTAAAAGAATAATAAGTTAATTATACCTATGGTGCAATCGTATTCTTTAATGGTTGATGTATGGTATCTGGGCTTAACAATTCCTTCAGAGAGCAGAGGTTGATACGAACTAGCAACCGATCTAACTCGCTGTGAAAGACAGTGTAGACGAGACGGAAACTAGTTTGTTGGTTGTTTGTGGGAAACCACTCAGGTGTTATACTGAACACGGTTAGAGACTCGATGTGTACCGAGTATAGAATTATAAATGTGTATGATTAAGAAGTGATTCTTTTCGTATAGGTGGATGCATGAGATGAGTTAAGTCCTAGAAACGGTACACGAAGAAGATGTGAATGACGCGAAGTAAACTCGAATAAAATATTGAATAATATGAATGCAGTTAGAGATTCTTAAAAGAAGAATTGATATATATATATATATAAATAAGAAGATTCAAAGAAGAATCTTGAAGAGTTATATAAGATGAGAATCAGGAGTTACCTAACTCAAGTAATAAAGATGGTGTTAATAAATAGACGATATCTATAAGATGAGAATGGTATTAATGATAAGGATGAACTCAAATAGAGTTTAGAGAATTCATGTGAGACAAGATTATGACAAAATGATTAGGTTCAAAGAAGAACCTAAAAAGCTAAAAGAACAGGGAACACTTGAGTTGATTAATCATAAAATAATGTGATTAAAGAGAAGAATAAAGAAGATCGTAGGATGAGACGGTCATAAGATAAGAAAGAATCGTAAGAATAGTTGATGATAGAATGAGATCACGACATGATCTGATAAAGTTGTAAAATGTCAGAGGATCTTAAATGATTGAATAGTTGTAGCATGACGCTATAAAGAGATGGTATTATGAAATAGTACAAGATAAACTCACGAGGAGTTATGGATGATGAAATACGAGAAATTCGTATCAAACAAAGAGTTAAGTTAAGAGCAAGATGAAATTAGGTGGGATTTCAATTGAGGACTCATGTTAGTGGCTGAGTTGTACGATTCCTGATATGGGACGGAAATTTGTGCTTGGTTTGAAAACTACTTAGCTTCCTATATTAATATAGTGGTTGAGTTGAACAAATCCTAGTATGGGACGGGATTTGTTCATGGTTTAACAACCGCTCAGCTTCCTATATTGATTAGTGGTCGAGTTGGTTCGACAACCACTTAGCTTCCTATATTGATAATCATTGAAATATTGGTGTCGCACTGTGACGCCCCCAAATTCAGGTACCAATACCTCGAATCTGGTGCTCACGATAAAATACATCCATACACCTCTAAACAACATAAATCATCTAATGCGGAATAAATAAACATATGTTGTTCATTACAAAAGGTTTACTACGGTCCCAAGGTCTATAACCTTAAACAAATACATCGCAGAATACAATAATAATACAAAATGATTCTACGATTATATAACGAGATAGCACATTTAACTACTCCTAAGCTTTCCTTTACCTTTCTCCGCTTTGGAATTTCCCGGCTTAACTGCAATAGGTTCATGATATAGCAAGAGTGAGCAACTACTTTGCTCAGCAAGTTTAAAATAAATAAAGAGGATATATCATGAATGAATGAGATCAATAATCGCATAGTTCAACAATTTAAGAACGTTAAAGAAATAGCTGACAATATAATCAAAGTTCAAAGAAATGATGAATATTGATTATTTACTGCTGAGTGGTCCAATAGACCATGAACTATTTGGCCAAAGGATCAGTTATTCAACTAACTCTTTTAAACGCCTGGCCCGTCAGTAGTACTCGAGAGGATCAGCCTCTCGTACCCTATGTATATGCATAACATTTAACTCTGACTGCATCAGACAACCGACATATTAAAATTCCCTAATAAGGGTTGCTCTCTCAGTCTAAGAATCCGCACCAACAATCGGTTTGGACAGCTTTTAAAATAATAACCTGTACGTGTCTAGCCGAAACAAGTGGCGTAGACTATTCCCTTAAACAGTTCATAAATGAAGAACTTATGTTCCACAGTCCAACAACAGATAATGAATTCAAATGCACATGGTGCGAATATCAATAATTTATCCTTGATGTGGAATAATTAACAATAATTAATCCATTAATATAACTTGAAAGAAATAACTCGATTTGAGTCATGAAACTTGCAACGATATATAACATCTGTATAAAATAGGAGACTTGCTCAAATAAAAATAGTTGAGTAAGGAACTTGCAATAATATAGAATGATTGCTCAATCAATAAATAACTCGCACAATAAATAAAAGTTGTACGGTTGAGAAAACCTGCCCAATATTAAATTGAGTTAAGGTAAGAAAACTTGCCCAACACAAGGGTTAGACAAGCGTTAGGAAACTTGCACAATATTCAACATGTGTATAGGATAGGAAACCTACTCAATATAATTTGAGTAAGGTTAGGGAAAACTTGCCTGAAGCACTACTACAATATTACAACACACGCTCCTTAATATCCTACACAATTAGGTACATATTCACATAACAATTAGTCACATACCAGATAGCAAATATTTATTTATACAACTCTATCATGTCTCATTCATATAAGAAACAAAATGTTAAACAAGGTTATGCCCACTAGTTACGGCATTACGACGCTTGCACGTCTATACGCCCAACTTGCCTATTCGAATGCCCAAGCGACACGCAATTGCGTACGCCTAACACGCCCATTTGATTTATCTAATACTCATTGGTTAATGCTAAGTATCATTATAATACAGAACATTCATGTTTTAGGACTTCGAACATTGTCTTTTATTGACGGAAGCATTACACGTTGCACGCATGACCGACGCCCTCCGTTTGCATAACAATCCTAAAAACAGTCAATTTCGTAATTAATACAGGTGATAAATCTCAATTCTAATTAATGAAAGTTGTAGGTATATCTCTAAGCTTTCCGGATCATCTTGAATCGCCCTAATCCGAGTTCGTATGAGAAAGTTATGGTCATTTTACTAAGAGGTGTTCATGCTAGACATTTTGGATTCAGGCAGTCGGCGGGGCCTCCGTGAGAATCACGGAGGCTGCGCCACAAGGGCAGCAAGGCCTCCATGAAAATCACGGAGACTTTCACGGAGGCTGCGCCAATGACCAGCGGGCTTAGCAAGGCCTCCGTGAAAATCACGGAGGCTGCGCCCATGCCCAGAATTTGCAGATTTTCCACCTTCATGCAATCCGATCTTTCTTCACTCCAACCTCCATAACTTCTTCTATACACGTTCAAATTGGTCCGTTCCAGACTCTATGGACTCCTAAGACATAGAGCTACAACATATAAAAAATTTAGAGTTATCCATTAATATTAACACGGCCAAATCTTAGGCCAAAGTATCAACTCATGCTATATTTTCGTGTTCTTGGTGTTCTTCGTGTTCTTGGTGTTCTTTACAAAAATCATCACCAAATCTTTGTTTTAATCCTTTTTTACTCCATTCCAACTGGGTTAAACTCATAACCCATGTAAGTACAACATCATAACAACAAATGAATTAAACAAACACGAAATCATAGCTACAAGGTCCTCTAAATTGTCCAACAGTCCAAAGTCCATATTTTGTCCATTGTTCTTGCTCTATTAAGCCAAGGTATGGATTTCTTCCATTTTTGTTCCATTTTGATATTATTAATGTCTTATATAACCTCTTAACAACATTTACAAACATCCAACACAAACAAAAACAACAAGAATCGCAGCAAAGACCATCCATGAGCTAAAAAGCTCCAAAAACCTTCAAAACTCGAAAATCTTCAAAAAATCAAATGAAATCAGTTTTGGTTGATGGTTTACCTTTACAAATCTCTGCTAGAGGTTAATAAGATTGCTAGGCTTTGCTTTGAGTCCTTCTTGCTTGCTTTGGCTTCCTTCTCTTCTTCACTCGTGCACCACCTCTCTCTCTAGACTTCTTCTTCTTCCTTCCTCCTTCTTCCTTCTTCCTTCTCTCTCTAACGGCAGCTTTCTCTCACTCTCTCTCTCTATCAGCTGATGGTAGTTTGAATGGGATGCAAGAGAGAATTGAAAAATGATTTGGGAGAAGTGGAGGAGTGAATTAGGGAGAAATGAGAGAAAAATGGGAGTGGCTCAAGGTGGCCAAGAATTTCCAACTTGCCGGCAATACTCCCCCCCACTCTCTCATTCCTAGCAATTTGATTAGTGGAAAATAGTTTGGTGGTTCCCACTTAGAATAACAAGCCAAAATAAATACCCGAAAATACCAAAAATATATCCGAAAACTCTCACTTTTGTACCAAAACTGGTAAATAACTCTACCCAAAATTAAAATGGGTATTACCATAAATATTGGGATGGGTAAAAATAATTATTATGGAATTTGTCCAAATATTCGGAACACCCATTTAATACATTTCGGATACGGATAAAATCACGTATCAGCTCAAATAAAATTTCTGACACTTGGAAAAATTATTCATACGCATACACGTATTTATGAAATTTATTAAAGTCAAAAAGGACACAAAAATATTATGGCGTGAATAGTGCCTCGGGAAACGTGCCCCGTGAATAGTGATTTGGCGACGCTACGCGAAATCAATTATTCACTTAAATAAAACTATAACATATAAAATTTCATGCATTCACATAATCTAGGTTGTCACACAACCTTTAAACACATAACACAAATATAATATTAATAAAATATAATATATTCATTAATATTCAAAAATTCGAATTACAAGGAAATTTCAGAATTCTCGGTCGTTACATCCTCCCCCCTATAAGAATTATGTCCCCAGAATTACAATCTAGGTACGGAAAACTTTACATGGGTTCACTCGAAAAGATGCGGATAATTCTTCCTCATCTTCTCCTCTAGTTCCCACGTAGCTTCTTCAGCTGCGTGGTTCCTCCAAAGCACTTTGACCGAATGGATGACCTTATTTCTTAACGTCTGCTCCTTTCTATCTAATATCTGGACAGGAATCTCTTCATATGACATGTTTTTCTCAACTTAAATTGGTTCATAGGATATCACATGCTTGTAGTCGGATTTATATGGTCGTAAGACAGAAACGTGAAACACATTATGAATATGCTCAAGTTCAGGAGGTAGAGCTACCTCGTACGCCACTTCACCTACCCTCTTTAAAATTTCAAAGGGTCCTATGAACCTGGGACTCAATTTCCCCTTCTTTCCAAATCTGATCTTCCCCTTCTAGGGAGATACCCTCAAAAACACAAAGCTGCCAACTTCAAAGTCTCGCTTCTGACGATGCAAATCGGCGTATTTCTTCTGTCTATCCTGAGCTGCTACCAATCGAGTTCTTATCACTTTGATGACATCCACAGTCTACTGCACCAATTCAGGTCCCAACAGTCTCCGTTCACCGACTTCGTCCCAGCACAGAGGTGTTCGGCACTTCTTCCCTTATAATGCTTCGTATGGCGGCATGCCAATACTCGCATGATAATTGTTATTGTAGGCAAACTCCACCAGTGGTAGGTGATCGTCCTAGCTGCCTTTAAAATCCATTACACATGCTCTAAGCATGTCCTCCAGTGTCTTAATCGTTCGTTCGCTTTGCCCATCCGTTTGAGGATGATACGCCGTACTCAACCTCAACTGAGTTCCCAATCTTTCTTGCAAGCTCTTCCAGAAATTTGACGTGAAACGCGGGTCTCTGTCAGATACAATAGATACCGGCACTCCATGTCGTGACACAATCTCTTTCACATATAACTTTGCTAGCTGTTCCAGATTATACCTTATCTTGATCGGTAGAAAATGTGTACATTTAGTTAAACGATCCACGATCACCCAGATCGCGTCGTAACCCTTCTGAGTTGGTGGAAGCCCCGTCACAAAATCCATTGTGATATTCTCCCACTTCCACTCCGGAATCTCCAATGGTTGTAGTAGTCCACCCGGCTTCTGATGTTCTGCTTTTACCCTCTGACATGACAAACATCGCCCAACACATTCTACGACCTCCCTCTTCATGTTCGGCCACCAGAAGTGCTGACGCAAATCCTGATACATCTTGGTACTACCAGGGTGTATTGAATACTTCGTAGAATGAGCTTCTTGAAAAATCTCTTCTCTCAACTCTGAAACCATCGGAATCCAGATCCTTCCTTCAAACCTAAGCAGTCTTGTGCCATCAATTTTGTACTTTAATTCCTCTCCTTCTGAGATTCGCTTCTTTATGGCGATACATTCATTATCCCTTTCTTGAGCCTCCTTTATCTTATCTAATAAAGTTGGACTCGCCTCCACTGCGAACAGTTTCTTGTCTGCATTCATCGGATACTTGACTTCCAACTCCAGTCTTTTCATATCCTTGATCAGTTCCTCTTGAGCTGTGAGCATCATCAACTTATCTCTACCCTTCCTACTTAGAGCATCAGCTACCACATTGGCCTTACTGGGATGGTATAGAATCTCACAATCGTAGTCTTTGATCAACTCTAACCATGTCGCTGCCTCATATTTAATTCCTTTTGAGTGAAGATATACTTCAAACTTTTATGGTCTATGTATATCTCACACTTCTCCCTATACAGATAGTGCCTCCAAATCTTTAGAGCAAATACCACTGCCGCTAGTTCCAGATCATGAGTCAGATACCCCTTCTCATAGTCCTTCAGCTGCCGTGACGTGACGCATACGCAATGACCTTCCCATGCTGCATCAATACGCACCCAAGGCCCTTGTGTAACGCATCACTGTACACCACAAATCCCCCTGTATTATCTGGCAGTGATAACACATGTGCTTCACTAAGTTTCTTCTTCAACTCCAAGAAACTCTCTTCGCACTTATCCGTCCACACAAACTTCACAGTCTTCCTTGTCAAATTCGTCAACGGTGTCGCTATCTTTGAAAAATTCTGAATAAATCTTCGATAGTAACCCGCTAATCCCAAGAAACTTTGGACTTCTGTTGGCGTCTTTGGCTGCTCCCAGTTTATTACTGCTTCTACCTTGGCAGGATCTACCGATACACCATCCTTGTCAATTACGTGCCCCAAAAACTGCACCCTTTATAGCCAAAATTCACACTTGGAAAACTTTGCATAAAGCTTCTCCCTTCTCAGTGTTTCTAGGGCTATTCTCAAATGCTCAATGTGTTCCTCCTCAGTCTTCGAGTAGACTAAAATGTCATCTATGAAAATGACAACAAATTTATTCAGGTATTGCTTGAACACTCTGTTCATCATGTCCAAAAATGCTGTTGGCGCGTTCGTCAGTCCAAACAACATCACCAAAAACTCAAAGTATCCGTATCGAGTTTTGAATGCTGTCTTTGGAATATCCTCTTGCCTCACTTTCAGTTGGTGATATCCCGTCCTCAAGTTAATCTTCAAAAAGTATTTCGCTCCCTTCAATTGGTCGAACAAATCATCAATTCTGGGCAACGGATACTTGTTCTTAATGGTGACTTTGTTCAACTCCCGATAGTCAATACAAAGCCTCAGTGATCTGTCTTTCTTCTTTACAAATAATACTGGTGCTCCCCACGGAGATACACTCGGACAAATATACCCCTTATCTAGTAGTTCTTGTAGTTGACCCATTAGTTCCTTCATCTCTACCGGTGCCATCCTGTACGGTGCCTTTGAAATCGGTGCGGTTCCCGGTACCAAGTGTAATATCCGAGAATTTTAAATGATATTATTATTGACTCTTCTATTTAAGTTGAATATTTGTTCGAATATGAGTATACGTGATATATCATTTTGGTAGTGACGAGATGAAATGATTTCTTGTTTATTTTTTTAAGGAATGATTTATTAAGAAAAGAAATTATTAATCTTAATTAATTATTGTGTGGCTAATAACCTCCTTTTATTTAATTAAATGTTATGTGGCATGATATTTTGTGTGACATTAGCATTTATGAGTATTCATATACTTTATTAAATAAGGTTGAATATGCGTGACATTTAAATTACATGAACATCCCATGTGACATTTTGATGTGCAATGAACATTTAAGTTATATGGGGTAATTAATATTTGCTACATGATAATTATTTCCATACTTAAATGTTATTACAATAAATGTATTATGAAATAATAATGTATATTGAATATTTGGGTGTTAGCGATTAATTAGATTTCGCTATAATTAATGTACATGGGTTATATGATATGTGACTTTATTGATACAATGTGGTAGCATTTAATTATTTAATACACTACATGACCTAAGTTACATTTTAAATCATGTATACACTAAAGGCTTAGTGGGATGTCTGAGTTCTTTGTCCCAAATTGAGAGTCCCTTCTTTGCCTAAATATTGCCCACGTGAATGGCTACAAGCTTAGACTTCTTCTTCTTCCTTGCAAACCTCAGCTTAATGATGAAATGGGGAGTGGTCCAAATAGTGCCTCACCACTATTCCACCAACTTCCCATTAACCACTAGCTTCTATCTTCTTCCTTTAGTTCACCAAATTAGATAATGGCTTGGCATGGATAATACTTTCTCTATAAATTGGAAGCCTTACTTCACAAAATTGGGTTGCAACATCTGAGTTTTAGTCCATTAGGAGTGATAATCTGCTATTAGCTTAAAGAAGGTAATAATATTGCTTAGTATGTTTTAATTTCAAGTTTGGAAAATTCTTAGAAATGCATGAATATCTCTTGTTAATTAGTTGGTAGTTGATGCTATGTTGTTATGTGAGTCAACATGTATGCTAAGGACACAATGTGACTGAACTAGAGCATGTTAAGTAAAGAAATTCAAGTTTGGTTTTGGCTTCTGCCGAAGCAGAGACCATTCTGAACCGTCCAGGGGAGGGCGCAGCTGCGCGCTCCCTGCAGTTCAGAACGGCGTAGCTGCGCCGTGCACCAGACAAAGGCACTTGATTCTGCTATGATTTGATACTTTCTAACGTGGTTAGTTAACTTAGACATGCCTGAAAATATGTGAAGCATGTAGTGTAAGGTCCCTTTGCATAGCATGACCATCCTAACTTCAAATTGTATGTGATTTTCTAAAGAAAACTTATAGTTTTGAAACTAGACTTTACCGAAACTTACAATATTTAAGTTCTGATTATACGAGCATGTGTATACGGTCTGATTATGCATGACATAAGGTTCCAAGATGCTTTAGGAGTGCTAGATGACCATGACCTAGTTTAAAACAACTTTTAAAGGCAAACTTGGAAATTTTGAAGCAAACATGCATAAATATAATGATAATTTCATTAGGAGATGTTGGACATGCATCTTAGTACTCTGATATTTCCCAGACAAGATGTGCATGTGTGTTCCTTTAGTATGTTATAACATTACATCGTTCAAGCATGAATTTAAGCAAATTTCCAAGTTGTGAACTTTGTAAACTAAGTACAGATGATGTGAACACATGAGCATGCAAACCCCTTTAACATGTGTGCATAATAATTGTTAATGTCTTGGTATGCTAAGCAACAGACTGAAACCAGGAAGACAAAAGCTCAACTCTGGTCTGGCCAAGGGACAGCGCAGCTGCGCCGTCCCTAAGCCTAACCAGAGCGCAGCTGCGCCCTCTTGCAGTTGGGTCTAGTTGATTCTGTTTGTAATCTGAACCTTGTGGATTGCTTGCATTGTGATTCTAAAGTGTAAAGCAGAAGTTGTCGCAATGTTTTTGGTATTCAAATATGTAATGGTATTATGACATGAGTGCTTCAAGTCGTGTACATGGTTTATAAGTAGAGTTTCTGAAACGTAAGGATTAACGTCCATTTCAAAACTACAAAACATGGTAGTATGCTATTATGCGATCTAGTTATATACCAAAGATAGTATCCGTATTTGTCTTACATACTTGATTATGTGAAAGGGGTAATTATCTAGTAATTGATATGTGTGACTAATGGAAGCGTTTTATATATACGTAACTATGTTACAATAGGATATCTTAGTTCGTCGTCGTGGTGATAAGTTGTAAAGTCGTAAACTACGCTAAAGGCAAGTTTCCTTTAACCCTACTTAATTTACATTAGCAGGATGTGGTATATTGTGCAAGTATTCGAACCCTTTCTCTTTATTGAGCAAACATGCAAACTTGTATATTCATGTATCATACAAGTATGTGACGATGACTCTTATGCTTTATAAATTGTCATTCATATTCTAAGGATTGGTTTAAGATTAATATCCCTTAAACCTCATTGCGAGTATTGGTACTCATTAAATCATTGAATATGATTATAAAAGTTGTCTAAACCATTGTTTCGGTTAGACTATTATGCATGTGTTAGAAAGCTATTCCAAACCAATTGTCTTGGTGAGGACTCTTATCTACTGAGATGAACAACCCTCATAAAAAGGGGAAAATTATATATTGTCGGGGAACCGACGTGCGCACTTACAAGCATGTGACAGTTATGCATAATCTGGGGTACTATAGGCTGATCACCTGTGTACTTGTTTTATTGGATTTTCAGTATAATAACTGTTAATTTTGGCACGAGTTCTTAGTCCTTTAGTGACTACTCAGTGTTCATATTCTTGGACTTGAAATGATTAGATGCAAGAATCCTATTGATATTCTTCGGTCCATGGCGACTCTTATGTATAACAATTGATTCTCCTTATTATCCTTGAATTATCCTTTACTGTTATACCCTTAAACATTTGAGCTTTATATTGTTCACCCTCATTATATATACTTGCTGGGCAAATTTGTTGCTCATTCTTGCTTTCTTTAAACCTTTCAGTTAGGGCAGAGTGAGGTGAACCTTCAGGCAAGGATAAGGGAAAGGGCAAAACTACGGAGTAGCTTTGTTCTTCCTTAGGAAGGAGATTATTTACTATGTTGCTTTGAGACTTCTAAATTTGGTTATGTAATAAGCTTAGGCATCGATTATGTATTAATGCTATGTTTCAGTTTAAATCAATACTTTTGGATGATATTGTAGTATTGGTTGCGAGACCTTGGGACGAGAATAATTATATTAAATCAATGTAATTTATTCTATCTTTTTCGCTGCATTAGTTTTATGTCGTTATTTGAGTTGATCGTGACGAACCAAATTCGAGGCAGTGACGTCAGAATTTGGGGGCGTCACACCAAGTCGATCACAAATTCCACTTCTCTATCCGGCGGTAAACCCGGTATCTCATCTGGGAAAATATCTGGAAATTCCCTTACTACAGGTATCTGACCCAGCTCGCTCCCTACCCTTCGAGTATCAACCACGTGAGCCAAATAACCTATACAACCTTTTCTTAGCAATTTCTTCGCTTGCATCATCGTCAGACAACAAGATTGTCTCGGCGATTTACTACCATAGAATACAACCCTCGACTTATCTGGAGTCTTCAGGTGTATACATTTCTTCTGACAGTCAATCACAGCCCCGTGACTAGACAACCAATCCATCCCAAGAATTACATCAAATTCTCCTAGTCGTATCGGAATCAAATTCATGTCAAACTTAAACCCTCTCAATTCGGCGCAACCATTCCTATAAATGAAATCTACGGGGATAATTTCTTTATTAGCTGCTTCCACATTCATAGGATTTCCTAGTTTCTCATGAGGTAAATCTAACCGTTTAGCAAAATCTTCCGAAACAAATGAACAGGTAGCACCCGAATCAAATAATACATATGTACTGATATTGTTGAACAAAATAATACCTGATACCACGTCCTTTGACTCCACCGCATCTTGCACTGTCATGTTGAAAGTGCGTGCCATCGGTCTGTTGGTTTGGCTAGCTAGCCCTCCAATATTCAGCCTGTTGTTATTGTTGTTATTGTTGTTGTTGTTCCTATTACCACTTGTTGCATCCCCCTTCCTTTTCGGGCAATCTTTGATTTGATGGTCTGATGCTCCACATGAGAAGCATCTCGCTTTCTTTCCTTTTAGGCATTGAGGAGCAAAGTGCCCTTGTTGCCCACAGTTGAAACAAACTCCTTTTCCTTTCATGCACTCTCCAGAGTAATTCTTTCCACAATTACTGCACTTATTACCCTTCTTAACCTCTCCTCCGGACTTGTTGCCACCAGAAGATTGGCTATCACTCCATTTCCTTTTATTTGGGCTACTTCCCCCGCTACTTCCTCCCTTGCTTCCTTCGTGACCCTTCTTTCTGTCCTGATTGAACTTTGCTAGAGCCTCGTTGCCTCCTTCGGCGATGATTGCTCTTTCCAATAGCGTAGAAAATGTGTCAATCCTTAGAACTGCCACCCTACTGTACACCCACGGTTTCAGGCCTAATTCAAATCTCCTTGCCTTTCTGGCTTCAGTGTCTACCTGGTGAGGTGCAAATCGGGCTAACTCATTAAATTTTGCTGCGTACTCCGCGACTGACATGTTCCCCTGCTTCAGTTCCAGAAACTTCACCTCCATATTTTGATGCATACTCGCCGGGAAATAGTTCTCGAAGAATAGCTCCTTGAAACGTTCCCATGGTATCACACCATCTCCAGCACGACTTTTATTAGCCTTCCACCAATAGTTTGCTTCACCTTTCATAATAAAAGTGGCGAACCTTGTCTTCTGCTCTTCCACCACCCTAGCAACCTCGAACACTTTTTCTATTTCTTCGACCCAGGTTTGGGCTTCAATCGGGTCTAGTGTTCCCTTGAACTCGGGAGGTCCTACTAGCTTAAAATCCTTGAAGCTAGCCAAATGTTGCGCAGGCTGCCGCTCTGGCTGTTCTCCAACAGGTGGGGGTCTATTTCGCATGGCTTCTGCCAGCAACTCAGCAAACGCCCTCATTGGGTCTAGGTGACCCTGAGTGTTATGAACTGATTCCTCAACCCTTTGGTTACGCGGTCGTCCTCTTGGTGCCATGATCTGATAAAAGAAAACCATCGACTTTTACTTATAGATCTAGGTCTCATACAATAAATCATTTAAGTCAACAATTAAAAGTAAAAGCATCTATCAAACACATTTGATTTAACTAAAACAACTACATTTATAACCATATATCACTGTTTCAATACAACCAGACTCAACATGTGGCATACTTCTATAAACGCTAAATGACATAGCCTGCCAACCATTAATTATCCCCTAACAAACAAAAGTGGGGAATAATAACCTTCCACCCCTCTATCAAAAGCAAAATTGGGGTTCAACTACTATCCCATGCACGCTACAAGTAGATGGATTTATAACATAAGTAAGCCCCTAATAAAACAAAAGTGGGACCTACTGCAAACATAATGCTAAAAATAACACATCACCGCCTGCTGCGGCGAGTTGCAATCCTGAGCTCCCGTCGAACTAGCCTATCAACCACTCGGTGCCTAATCATGCGCCTGCTGCTCCCCTCATCCCTGGGGTACCTCCTCACCCTGTCCCTCAGCCTGCCTATGGAAGTAGTCAAGCCTAAACGGAGGGAATCAATCTCTGTAGTCCGGGCTGCCAACTGCTCTATAGCCTCATCTCTCTCCAGACGAGTAGTCTCCAGTTGATCCTCTACCCGCTCTATCTGTCCTACCAGCACCACATTCCTCTCTAAGAGGTCATAAACCATCACACCGAGCTGAACAGAAGCCCCACGCCGACCGTGAACCTCTGCCTCTAACTCGGCAATCCTTTGGAAATTTTCATGTAGCTTCTGGGTTAACTCAGCTTTTTCCCCTAAAGTCTGATACGTTAATGACCTATATTGTTCCTCTCGGTCCTGGTGATCCTGGTTCTGCTCCTCTAAGTGAGCTACTCGATTCTCGAGCTCCTCCTTCTTATTTGTCAGCTCTTCGATAATATCACTAGCAGTAGTGCCCATGTCATCTGCATACTCAGGTGGCTCATCATCCTCCGTCACTGGATCCTCCTCGGAGTCCTCATCCTCCCCCTTATTGCTTAACAGCCTCAACACTCCTCTGGTAACTGGCTCCTCCTCAGAACCATACTCGGTCTCAGAGTCATCCCTAGTGTCCATCATCTCTGGCTCACTCGGCTGCACCTCCACTAAATGCTCCATGTCCACATGAATGTCTGTGAACTCTACCTCTCTAGCAGGACTGTACTCTCCCATCTCAGACATCCTACAGCCACAAACAGAAATAAATAGACAGCAAGATGTCAGTGCCACAATAAAATATATTCATTGATAAAATGAAATGATATTTTATCATGCACAACTCAGCTCGATGGATTTCAACAATCCACCTCCAGACATGACCATCAAATGAATCTCCACGATCCATCACCTAGCGTACTCAATACGAGTTTAATACTAAGGTTATAACCTAGGTTTCGCAAATCCTAAAGTTTATAACCTACAGCTCTGATACCAACTTGTGATGCCCCCAAATTCAGGTACCAATACCTCGAATCTGGTGCTCACGATAAAATACATCCATACACCTCTAAACAACATAAATCATCTAATGCGGAATAAATAAACATATGTTGTACATTACAAAAGGTTTACTACGGTCCCAAGGTCTATAACCTTAAACAAATACATCGCAGAATACAATAATAATACAAAATGATTCCACGATTACATAACGAGATAGCACATATAACTACTCCGTAAGCTTTCCTTTGCCTTTGTCCGCTTTGGAATTTTCCGGCTTAACTGCAATAGGTTCATGATATAGCAAGAGTGAGCAACTACTTTGCTCAGCAAGTTTAAAATAAATAAAGAGGATATATCATGAATGAATGAGATCAATAATCGCATAGTTCAACAATTTAAGAACGTTGAAGAAATAGCTGACAATATAATCAAAGTTCAAAGAAATGATGAATATTAATTATTTACTGTTGAGTGGTCCAATAGACCATGAACTATTTGGCCAAAGGATCAGTTATTCAACTAACTCTTTTAAACGCCTGGCCCGTCAGTAGTACTCGAGGGGATCAGCCTCTTGTACCCTATGTATATGCATAACATTTAACTCTGACTGCATCGGACTACCGACACATTAAAATCCCCTAATAAGGGTTGCTCTCTCAGTCCAAGAATCCGCACCAACAATCGGTTTGGATAGCTTTTAAAATAATAACCTGTACGTGTCTAGCCGAAACAAGTGGCGTAGACTATTCCCTTAAACAGTTCATAAATGAAGAACTTATGTTCCACAGTCCAACAACAGATAATGAATTCAAATGCACATGGTGCGAATATCAATAATTTATCCTTGGTGTGGAATAATTAACAATAATTAATCCACTAATATAACTTGAAAGAAATAACTCGATTTGAGTCATGAAACTTGCAACGATATATAACATCTGTATAAAATAGGAGATTTGCACAAATAAAAATAGTTGAGTAAGGAACTTGCAATAATATAGAATGATTGCTCAATCAATAAATAACTCGCACAATAAATAAAAGTTATACGGTTGAGAAAACCTGCCCAATATTAAATTGAGTTAAGGTAAGAAAACTTGCACAATATTCAACATGTGTATAGGATAGGAAACTAACTCAATATAATTCGAGTAAGGTTAGGGAAAACTTGCCTTAAGCACTACTACAATATTACAACACACGCTCCTTAATATCCTACACAATTAGGTACATATTCACATAACAATTAGTCACATACCAGATAGCAAATATTTATTTATACAACTCTGTCATGTCTCATTCATATAAGAAACAAAATGTTAAACAAGGTTATGCCCACTAATTACGGCGTTACGATGCTTGCACGGCTATACGCCCAACTTGCCTATTCGAATGCCCAAGCGACACGCAATTGTGTACGCCTAACACGCCCATTCGATTTATCTAATACTCATTGGTTAATGCTAAGTATCATTATAATACAGAACATTCATGTTTTAGGACTTAGAACATTGTCTTTTATTGACGGAAGCATTACACGTTGCACGCGCGCATGACCGACGCCCTCTGTTTGCATAACAATCCTAAAAACAGTCAATTTCGTAATTGATACATGTGGTAAATCTCAATTCTAATTAATGGAAGTTGTAGGTCTATCTCTAAGCTTTCCGGATCATCTTGAATCGCCCTAATCCGAGTTCGTATGAGAAAGTTATGGTCATTTTACTAAGAGGTGTTCATGCTAGACATTTTGGATTCAAGCAGTCGGCGGGGCCTCCGTGAGAATCACGGAGGCTATGCCACAAGGGCAGCAAGGCCTCCATGAAAATCACGGAGGCTGCGCCAATAACCAGCGGGCTTAGCAAGGCCTCCGTGAAAATCACGGAGGTTGCGTCCATGCCCAGAATTTGCAGATTTGCCACCTTCGTGCAATTCGACCTTTCTTCACTCCAACCTCCATAACTTCTTCTATACACATTCAAATTGGTCCGTTCTGGACTCTATGGACTCCTAAGACATAGAGCTACAACATATCAAAAATTTAGAGTTATCCATTAATAGTAATATGGCCAAATCTTAGGCCAAAGTATCAACTCATTCTATATTTTCGTGCTCTTGGTGTTCTTCGTGTTCTTGGTGTTCTTTACAAAAATCATCACCAAATCTTTGTTTTAATCCCTTTTTACTCCATTCCAACTGGGTTAAACTCATAACCCATGGAAGTACAATATCATAACAACAAATGAATTAAACAAACACGAAATCATAGCTACAAGGTCCTCTAAATCGTCCAACAGTCCAAAGTCCATATTTTATCCATTGTTCTTGCTCCATTAAGCCAATGTACGGATTTGTTCCATTTTTGTTCCACTTTGATGTTATTAATGTCTTATATAACCTCTTAACAACATTTACAAATATCCAACACAAACAAAATTAACAAGAATCGCAGCAAAGACCATCAATGAGCTAAAAAGCTCCAAAAACCTTCAAAACTCGAAAATCTTCACAAAATCAAATGAAATCAGTTTTGGTTGATAGTTTACCTTTACAAATCTCTGCTAGAGGTTAATAAGATTGCTAGGCTTTGCTTTGAGTCCTTCTTACTTGCTTTGGCTTCCTTCTCTTCTTCACCCGTGCATCACCTCTCTCTCTAGACTTCTTCTTCTTCCTTCCTCCTTCTTCCTTCTTCCTTCTCTCTCTAACAGCAGCTTTCTCTCACTCTCTCTCTCTCTCTATCAGCTGATGGTAGTTTGAATGGGATGCAAGAGAGAATTGAAAAATGATTTGGGAGAAGTGGAGGAGTGAATTAGGGAGAAGTGGGAGAAAAATGGGAGTGGCTCAAGGTGGCCAAGAATTTCCAACTTGCCGGCAATACTCCCCCCCCCCCCACTCTCTCATTCCTAGCAATTTGATTGGTGGAAAATGGTTTGGTGGTTCCCACTTGGAATAACAAGCCAAAATAAATACCCGAAAACACCAAAAATATATCCGAAAAGTCTCACTTTTGTACCAAAACTGGTAAATAACTCTACCCAAAATTAAAATGGGTATTGCCATAAATATTAGGATGGGTAAAAATAATTATTATGGAATTTGTCCAAATATTCGGAACACCCATTTAATACATTTCGGATACGGATAAAATCACGTATCAGCTCAAATAAAATTTCCGACACTTGGAAAAATTATTAGTACGCATACACGTATTTATGAAATTTATTAAAGTCAAAAAAGACATAAAAATATTATGGCGTGAATAGTGCCACGGGAAACGTGCCCCGTGAATAGTGATTTAGCGACGCTACGCGAAATCAATTATTCACTTAAATAAAATTATAACACATAAAATTTCATGCATTCACATAATTTAGGTTTTCACGCAACCTTTAAGCATGTAACATAAATATAATATTAATAAAATATAATATATTCATTAATATTCAAAAATTCGAATTACAAGGAAATTTCAGAATTCTCGGTCGTTACACGCACTATCGATATACGCATGAGGAGAAGGTGATTCTTTTCTCATATTTATATTTGATAGTTATAGAATATTTAGATTACGTACGGTTCTTAAAACTCATACTTATGGTAAGTTCGTGACTCATAATCGTATGGTGGAACCCCTCAGCGAATGGACGATTTTGGTCTGACTAGGATAAGTTCCTAAAACCATATGATTATGGTAAGTTCCTGAACTTCCAAAGTGTGGTAAGTTTGATGAACTATATTGGGTATAGAAAAGTTATGCTATAGATAGCATTGACGATATTGAAGAATGATAGAATGATTGAGTAATTAAGCAATGGAGTAAAGATTGAAGTTGATGGAGGAGAATTGGATATTCTAAATCTTCTAGCTATGCTAGATTTTCGAAATTTATTGACATCGTGCTGATACTCGCAATTTTGTGTTCTCAAAAAAAAATATTAGGTCTATGTTTGAACCAATAAGTTTTAAAATGTGTTATTATTCATATGTCTATGCTAATTGTTTTAGCTAGATAAAAATGATTTGAAATTATCAAAATATATTTTGAACGATGGAGTCATCAATGCAATTGAACCTAGTGTTGGATGTGATCGAAAGATCGTCAGCCAATATGGTATGATATAGTATGACAAAGTCCTAAAATGACGGCATCCTCAACGTACTATTAAAACGGTACGGTATCATGACGTCATAAAAGAATTTTATTTATTCTGTTAAGTTATGAAAAGATATGCCAATTAAGTTGGCTAAAAATATTTTGACTAATGTCTGAATTGTTGTTCAAGGTCTATGCTAATTGATTCGGCTAGACGACTGTTGAAAAGTGTTTATAAAGTTCAAGAGTTCTTTGAGATTTTATGCCAAACCAGATTGTTCTGGCGTGGAATTTATATTAAGTCTGAGGTGAACCAACCCTGTAATGGGGGATGTAGACACCCAAATTTTGCACTTCGTATACTAACCCTGACAAGAGGGCAAATTCGTCCATTGAGCCAGCCTACGAGAGCGAAGGATGGGCGCAAGTGCGAACACTCGACGCCACCGCGAAGATTTGCAAATCAAAACCGACTTGACAACAAGGCCGTCCGAAATGAGCATTCCCGAAAGATGTGGCACGTCTCCCAGTAATTCCTGGACTACAAAATACAAGCCTGTCGACGAAAACCGACGTCATGACACGAGAATCGAGGCATGGCACGAAAATCGAGAAATTCAAACCAGCCAGCCACGGATTGATCTGCGGCCAATAAGTGTGCCTTTTGAAAACGCGGAACTCGAAACACGGAAACCGAAAACCAGGCTGAGTGGATGGTAGGCGGCCAGCCAGCCGCAGATCCATCTGCGGCTGCCCTGGTTTCCTTTATCAGCCCAGTTTTAGTTCATTCACGGATACAGAGAGAAAGTGTAATATTCTGAACCCTAATAAGATCTGCATATGTAAATTATGTGTTTAATAAATGAAATTTCATGATCTGACTTTGTATTATGTGATTGTGTATTTTATTAAACAATTAGGTCAAATAAAATTTTTTTCGCCAAGCAGCTGTGTCGTGCTTAATCGGACAAAATGATTTGTCGTGCTTCTGGCGAATTCACCGAGAAGCGTTTCGACAAATTATTTTTGTAAGCTGCTGTGTCGTGCTTGGAATTGACGAAGTGCTTTGTCGTGCTTCGACATTAATATAATATTATATTAAATGATAAAATTTTAAAATAAGTTAAATAGGGTTTAAAATGTTACACGAAAATAGAAACCCTAAGTTGAAAACCCTAATTGATAATAATTGTCAGAATTGATTAATTAAAACCCTAATTATTGTACAATAATCTTAATTAATATAATTAAGATTTAAATAATGAATCATAATGTTAATTATGAATCATTAAGATTAAACTAAACCCTAAACGAAAGATTAAAACCCTAATTGTAGGATTGAAAACCCTAAACCCTAATTAGAAACCCTAAGACCCTAATTTGATTCAAGAACCCTAAATTATGGAGTTATAAATCTTAATTGTGATATAATATCATAATTAGGGTATTACTAAACCTAAATTAACATCCTAATCATGATTAACAAAAATCTAGATTTAATTAGTAAGTAAATAAAGCAAAAATAAAATCCTAGCCAATGAAAATGAAGCTAGGAGTGTGCAAGCTTGTGCTTGACACACTCCAGCACAAGTAGGTTAATTAGGCCAGATCATAAGCACCACAAGTTCCAAGCTTAGATATTTTTGGGAGCAAAGTTTGGAAATTAGTCTAGGAAACCCTAAATTCAAGTTGCTATAAGAAGAATGAGATGCTGAGCTTTAAACCTACGAAATTGTGAACCTATACACTTATATTACCAGCCTAAACAAGCTCTAGCAACCACAAGCTCAGAATCAGAAGCCAGAAATCAAATTTTAAAGAAAAAGGTGCACAAAACCCTAATTTATGTTTGATCTTCAAACCTGCAAAATTTTTGTGTTTTAGATGTTTAGGAATCCTTGTTAATATGTTATTTAGTGATCTGGGCGGTTAAAACATGTTTACATAACATATAGATATGAAAATCAAACCAAAAACTCAAACTGTTCTTGGCAGTCTGATGAGTGGGTTTTATACCTACGAATCAGGTATTGTTAGGCTTAATTATTGTGGTCTTTAAGTGTTTTTAAGTATTATTTTACTTGTTTTTGTGTTTATTTATTGTAGGTTGGAGCTAGAGGGGCAAAAGGGTAAATTTGGAGCTCAAAATAGACCTAGTGGCATTTTTGTAAATTCCTGGGCCAGACATAGCGCCAGCAGCGCTAGGGCTAGCGCCAGCAGCGCTAGGCCACGTTTTTGCACTATTTGTCCAGCTGAAGGAGGAAAAAGAAGTCGATTCTGAAGAGGATTCTAGTCCATATTGATCAGATAGTGAGAAGGAAACCCTAAGGATAAAAACTTGGAGACTTTTATTATTATTCTACTTTTACTAGAGATAGTTTTAGAGAGATATTGTGTGGATTACTTTTGTTCGAGCATTGGATTTTGATGTGGGTTTAAGCTTTACTTTGGATTTTTATTCTTTCAATTGGGTTTGATCAATCTAACTCTTCTTACTTCAATTGATTGTTTACTTTTCCATGGATAGTTTTGATCCCATAATGGCTTTTGGTTCAGTCATGAACTAATCTCCATTATGGGATTCTAACGGATTTTAATATGTAGTTTAATTATAAGCTTGATTGTTAGATTGTTTTGCATATCATAAGGAATTTCTATCATGATTGTTTTGAACGTATGAATGCTTGATCACCATTCGATTTCAGTACTTGTATGGAATTGAAAAATAACATATAAGTATGGATTGTAATCATGATAGCTTGCGAATATGAGGCTTAATTGGATAGCTTAATATTTTGTGAGTCAGATAGAAATATACTGTTTCACTGTAAGAGTCAAAATAAGGACTTGTGCTTAAAATCAATATAATTGCAATGTCACATAGAAATATAGTGATTTTGGTTATAGTGGTGATTACATGGTGTCTATCAAGTATGGATGTTATGTAAGTAGGTCATAATGCATTGACAAATGGTTATGTCTATTTTAGTGTCCTTGGCTACTTTTCTGTGATATGTGAACTTACTAGCATGATAGTGGTAATTAGATGAATTATTAAATGAAGTTAGGATCCCATTAATTCCAAGCTTGGTATATTTCGTTAGTATTTGCATATTTAGTTATTAATTGATATAGAAATAATTTTGTCACCAAAAGTAAGGCAATAGTTTAGGCAAATAAGTATAGTGATAGAGCTGATGCATAGTGAATTAATTTAATCCTGTCTCTGTGGGACGATACTTTACTTCCTCTGTATTACTTGTTGACCACGTATACTTGCGTGAGTTAGAGCTCTTTTATTTAAGACTTAAAAAGAGGCAACAAGTTTTTGGCGCCGTTGCCGGGGACAGGCGTTAGATTTTTATTATTATCATTAGTTTTAAGCTATATTGTTTGACTTAGACAACTCTAATCTTTTCTCATTTCTATTTTTATCTTTGTTTTGGTTTCAGGTACTTGTAGAAGTTTTATGCACACACGCTCATCCAACTCAGAATTAACACCAGCTCAGGATAATATTGACGGAAGAGGTTGGAAAGCAAGAGTGCGTAGGAATTTGCAAGCACAGTTAGAAAGAACTATTCCGAAGATGGCGGAGAGGAACAGAGAATTGAGCAAAGAGAGGAACATAAAGCTTTGAGGGACTATTCCATGCCGAATATCACTGGATTGCAGTCTAGCATAGTCAGACCGGCAATAGCAGCAAATACCTTTGAGATTAAACCAGGAACCATTCAAATGGTGCAGAATTCGGTCCAGTTTGGGGGTGCTGCTACAGACGATCCTAATGAGCATCTTTTGAGTTTTCATTGAAATTTGTGATACATTTAGGTACAATGGGGTGACGGAGGATGCTATCCGACTAAGGCTATTCCCATTCTCATTAAGGGATAGAGCAAGAAGTTGGCTCCATTCTTTGCCTGCAGGATCAATTACTACATGGGAGGGACCTAGCACAAAAATTTCTAGCCAAGTTTTTTCCCAATGGCTAAAACTGCAAAACTAAGGACAGCAATTTCTCAATTTGAGCAACAACAGGGTGAGTCCTTATACGAGGCTTGGGATAGGTACAAGGAGATGCTAAGGAAGTGTCCACACCATGGGATGCTAGATTGGATGGTGATCAACACATTTTATAATGGATTGGGATGGCAGTCTAGGCAGATGGTAGATACAGCTGCGGGTGGAGCTTTAGGGGCAAAGAGCTATGACGAGGCTTATAACCTTATTGAGACTATGGCAGCAAATGATTTTCAAAATCCTACAGTCAGAACGTCACAGCCCAGAGTTGCAGGTTTGTTGGAAGTGGATGCTATTACCCAGTTGTCAGCACAGATGGCGGCTATGGCAAAGAAAATAGATTCGTTGTCGGAAAGCAAAGCCAAGTCAGTTGCCTTCGTTTGTGAGATTTGCGCGGGGTCCCACTCAACAGATCAATGTGCTATCAACTCGGAGTCGGTGCAGTATGTGAACACTTATAAGAAAGACCAAGGTCAGTTTCAGAACACATACCACCCCAACAACCGCAATCATCCAAACTTTAGTTGGTCAAACAACTAAGGAAATCAGCAGCAGCAGTTTCAGCAGTTTCAGCAGAACCAATCAGTTTCAGCCGGCGCAGCAACAGTAATGCTCCACGACCACCTTTTCCACCGGGATATTCTCAACAACAACATCCTACTCCATACGCACCTCCGCAGGAAAAGAAATCAGAAATGGAGGAGATGATGTTAAAGTACATGGCAAATACAGAGGTGATGATCAAAAGCCAGGCAGTGGCTATTAAAAATCTGGAAGCTCAGATGGGGCAAATGGCGACTATGCTTAACAGCAGGCCCCAGGGTTCATTGCCAAGTAACACAGAGGCAAATCCACGGAGAGAAGGTAAGGAACAGTGTCAGGCCATTACACTCAGATCGGGAAAGCAATATTCAGGAAATGTACCAGACTCAGCAGCACCGAGTTTACAAGGGGATGACATTGGGGTAGAAACTGAGATAAAAATTGAAGATGAACAGAAAGAGAAGAAGGATAACTACGAGTCAGTAGAGAAGGAGAAAGCTAGTTCAGATAAGAAGCCCGTTAATACTGAATCACAAGTTCACCCGCGAGTTCCATATCCGTAAAGATTGAATAAGCAGAGGGATGATAAACAGTTCAGAAAGTTTTTGGAGGTTTTTAAGAAACTGCAGATCAACATACCTTTCGCGGAGGCATTGGAACAAATGCCAAGTTATGCAAAGTTTATGAAGGGTATACTGTCAAGGAAGAGAAGGTTAGACGAGTTTGAGACAGTGGCCTTGACAGAGGAATGCAGTGCAGTGCTTCAACGTAAATTACCTCCAAAGCTGAAAGATCCGGGCAGTTTCACAATTCCATGCACGATCGGAAAGATGAGCTTCGATAAATGTTTGTGTGATCTTGGGGCAAGTATCAACCTGATGCCGTTGTCAGTATTCAGTCAGTTGGGATTGCCGGAACCAAGACCAACAAATATATCTCTGCAGTTAGCCGATAGATCTATCACATATCCACGGGGGATAGTGGAAGATGTACTGGTGAAAGTGGACAAATTTATCTTTCCGGCAGACTTCATCATTCTGGATTATGAAGAGGACAAAAATATACCAATCATACTAGGAAGACCATTTCTAGCAACTGGGAGGACTTTGATAGACGTGCAGAAAGGGGAGCTTACAATGCGTGTACATGACCAGGAGGTGACGTTTAACGTTTTCAAAGCAATGAAGCTTCCAACCGATGAAGAAGAATGTTTCAGAGTAGATTTGGTGGATAGTATAGTGCATGATGAAGTTGGAAGTTTGTTGGGATATGAACCACTGCAGCGAGTGATTGCTGAAAATTCAGATTTGGAGGATGAAGAATGTGTTGAACTTGTGCAATATCTGAATACCACCCCCAAATTCGGAAAGTTCAGAACACCTATCGAGCCACTTACGAAAGCGGGAGAGACATCAGTAACGTTGAAACCATCTCTTGAGATGCCTCCTGAACTTGAACTTAAACCACTTCCAGAACATCTCAGGTACGCATTTTTAAATAAAGATTCAAAGCTACCTGTGATTATTTCTTCTGCACTAACATCTTTTCAGGAGGAAAAACTGCTACGAGTGCTTAGAGAGTTTAAATCAGCTATTGGATGGACAATAGCCGATATCAAGGGGATAAGCCCGTCTTTTTGCATGCATAAGATCTTATTGGAAGATGGTAGCAAGCCGACAATTGAACAGCAAAGAAGGCTCAATCCTATAATGAAAGAAGTGGTTAAGAAGGAGATACTGAAATGGCTGGATGCAGGAATAATCTACCCTATCTCAGATAGTGCATGGGTGAGCCATGTGCAGTGCGTACCAAAGAAGGGTGGAATGACCATGATCACCAATGAAAATAACGAGCTGATCCCAACGTGAACCGTAACAGGGTGGAGAATTTGCATGGACTACCGCAAGCTTAACAAAGCTACAAGGAAGGACCATTTTCCACTTCCGTTTATCGATCAGATGTTGGACCGACTGGCGGGTCATGAGTACTATTGCCTTCTGGATGGGTATTCAGGCTACAATCAGATTACGATAACTCCAGAAGACCAGGAAAAGACTACGTTTACATGTCCATACGGCACTTTTGCCTTTAGAAGAATGTCTTTCGGGTTGTGCAATGCTCCAGCTACTTTTCAGAGATGTATGACAGCGATTTTTTCAGACATGGTCGAACAGAATGTTGAGGTATTTATGGATGACTTTTCGGTATTTGGTGATTCTTTCGATCTATGTCTTGAAAATTTGGTAATGGTTTTAAAGAGATGTGTTGAAACAAATTTAGTATTGAATTGGGAGAAGTGCCATTTTATGGTACAAGAAGGAGTCATACTGGGACACAAAGTGTCGAATAAAGGCATTGAGGTGGACAGGGCAAAGCTGGAAACGATTGAGAATTTACCTCCACCCACGTCAGTAAGAGGTGTCCGCAGTTTTCTTGGTCATGCAGATTTCTACCGTAGATTCATCAAGGACTTCTCCAAGATAACTAAACTATTGTGCAGTTTATTGGAGAAGGATGCACAGTTTAATTTTGATGAGGCTTGCATGAGGGCATTTGAGCATTTAAAGAATAAGTTAACATCAGCACCAGTTATCACAGCACCAGATTGGGCGTTGTCGTTTGAGCTGATGTGTGATGCCAGTGATTACGCAGTGGGGGCTGTTTTGGGGCAACGGAAGGAGAAGATGTTTCATGTGATATACTATGCCAGCAAGACCCTTACTGATGCACAGTTAAACTACACCACCACAGAGAAAGAGTTATTGGCAGTGGTATATGCCTTTGATAAATTTAGGGCATATCTGATAGGCACAAAGGTAATAGTGTATACGGATCACTCGGCAATTCGACACTTAGTGGCGAAGAAGGATGCAAAGCCCAGGTTGATCAAGTGGATATTGCTGTTGCAAGAATTTGACTTGGAGATCAAGGATAGGAAAGGTACTGAAAACCAAGTAGCAGACCATTTATCTCGACTAGAGCAGCCGGAAAGGGAGATCGAAGACAAAGTTGAAATCAATGAATCTTTTCCGGATGAGCAGTTGTTTGTGGTGCAAGGGGAAGTGCCATGGTTTGCGGATTACGCAAATTATTTGGTGAGTAAGATGTTACCTTCTGACTTGGTGGGGCACCAAAAGAAAAAGTTCTTGCACGATGTTAAATGGTATATATGGGATGAGCCGTACTTGTTTAAACAGTGTGCGGATCAAATGATAAGAAGGTGTATCCCGTATAGTGAGACCGAAGGGATTTTACATGATTGCCATTCTTCTGTGTATGGAGGACATTATGGCGGAGAGAGAACAGCGGCTAGAGTACTTCAAGCAGGATTCTACTGGCCGACAATCTTTAAAGATGCGTATAGTTTTGTTCAGCGGTGTGATAGATGTCAGAGAGTAGGTAATATTTCAAAGAGGAATGAAATGCCTTTGAATACGATCCTTGAAGTAGAAGTTTTCGATGTTTGGGGGATTGACTTCATGGGCCCTTTCGTGTCTTCGTGCGGTAATCTCTACATCTTGTTAGCCGTTGACTATGTGTCTAAATGGGTAGAAGTGGCAGCACTCCCGACAAATGACGCCAAGGTAGTCCTAAAGTTTTTGCATCGAAGTATTTTCACGAGATTTGGGACTCCTAGGGCTATTATCAGTGATGAAGGTAGTCACTTCTGCAACAGGCAGTTCACAGCGTTGCTGGCTAAATATGGGGTAAATCATCGTATTGCTACAGCTTATCACCCCTAGATAAACGGCCAAGCGGAAGTATCCAATCGAGAGGTAAAAAGAATCCTCGAAAAAATTGTGAATCCGACGAGGAAGGATTGGTCCTTAAAGCTAGAATGACGTGGTGATTGTTTTAGGTGTGTGGGCATATAGGACTGCATACAAAACTCCGTTGGGTATGTCACCGTTTCAGCTGGTATATGGAAAAGCTTGTCATCTTCCGATGGAGCTTGAACACAAAGCACATTGGGCAATTCGGAAGTTGAACTTTGATTCGACAGTTGCAGGGGAGAAGCGTTTACTCCAAATCAATGAGTTGGACGAATTTCGACTACGGGCTTATGAAAACTCGAAGCTGTATAAGGAGAAGGTGAAGAAATGGCATGATCGTAAGATCATTGAGAGAACATTTGAACCGGGACAAAGGGTTTTACTTTTCAATTCCAGACTTAAACTTTTTCCCGGGAAGCTGAAATCGAGATGGTCGGGACCATTCACAGTGAAGACGGTTTTTCCACATGGCGCGATTGAAGTATACGACAAATTTCCGGATCAAACGTTTAAGGTGAATGGACAGAGGTTGAAGCATTACTTTGGGGATGAGGTGGATCGACAGAAAGTCACCGTAATCCTTTCTGCGACATGAGAATCAAAGACAGTCAAGCTAATTGACTATAACTTAGCGCTATCTGGGAGGCAACCCAGCATTTTAATCTTTTATTCATCTTTTGTTTCGTAATTTATTTTATTCTTCAAAAAAAAAAAAAAAAAAAAACTTTGGACTTGGGTTGATGTATGTGCAGGTGGGAACTTGAAATTGGCCAAAAATTGACCAAGTGTGCTTATAGCGCCAGAGGCGCCCAACCTAGCAAACTCAAAGCGCCAGAGGCGCTCCACCTCGCCTTGAGCTATTGGACCATAGCGCCAGAGGCGCCCACAAAATGCCCATCCAAGCGCCATTGGCGCTACATCATGCCCGGTTTAGTACATAACCAGCGCCAGCAGCGCTCGTCAACATACGAAGCCAGCGCCAACGGCGCTGCCCCATTCCAACACAATTGCTTCCTAGCGCTATTAGCGCTCCCCATAGCGCCAACGGCGCTGCCCAAAGCTCAAACACACTGGACCATAGCGCTGTCAGCGCTCCCTTCAGTAACTACATAGCGCTAGAAGCGCTCGGTATAAAAAAAATAAAATTTTAAAACCCTAAGTCGGGATTCTTGAAGGCTTTTCACTCCAAAATCAATTTTGTTCTTCATCTACCTAGTTTCAGCCGACTCCAGCCCAGTTCTCTCCATTGTTGCTACATAGAAGTATTTTTTCCCCAAATCAAACATCAACAATCATCCCCAAATCAAACATCAACAATCACCCACCCATAGTCCCCACTACCGTCGGATTTCAACAAGTACAACCAACGAACTTCCATAGCCAAGAAGGATTAAAGGTTTTCACATGGGTAATTCCAACTTCAAGTAAGGTTTACTTTATTGATCACTCCAAACTTGAAATTGTTGGCTAAAGCTTTGAGTTGCTAGTATTTGGAACAAGTTTTTGATTGTGCACCCAATTGAATTTGTGTTGGTTCAATTGGGATTGGGTTTAATTTCTAATTGTCTATCTTTATGCTTGTAAGTTGTGGGGAATTTTTATTGTGCTAAATTGGTTTATTCATAAGTTTGGGGGGAACTATTGCACAAGGGTTTTTCAAGTGTGCATGCCAAGTGTTTGACATATTGCCCCAACGAAATTTTGAGTTCTTTTGGGTCTTGACTTGTGTTTAATTGGTTATTAATGGCTCCCAAAAGACAAAGAGGGGAAAGTTCAGGTTCATCCACTGTGGTAAAGTATGATAAGAAGAAATTTGTTAGCCCCGAGGCAAGTGATAGGTTTAAAAATTGGTCTTCCAGGAAGTCTCTAATTCCTGAACGTGGCTTGCTACCTATTGATCGGGTAGATGGGGAGTTAGCTCAAATGATACGCAGCCGAAATTGGATGGTATTTACTGCACAACCCGAACCAGCTGCCGTGAATATTGTGAGAGAGTTTTATGCTAATGCTAAAGAAGCTAATGGGAATCTGATTATGGTTCGGGGTCAGGAAATAAATGTGGGCCGTAAAAATATTAATGCGTATTATGGGTTGCAGAAAATTCACAGGGATGGCTATACAAAATACTTGGAAGAGGATTTGGATTATTCTGAGATTATAGAAGCCCTCTGTGAACCAGGGACTGAATGGAAGCTGTCTGACCAACAAGAAGTTGTGCACTTTCCATCCACCAAATTGAGTAGATATGGGAAAGCATGGCATGCTTTTATCTGTGCTAAGTTGATGCCGTGTCGCCATATGAGCGATGTCATTAATCTGCGGGCGGCGTTATTGTTCTGCATTGCTAAAGGGAAGACAGTGGATATAGGGGAGATAATTCATGAATCTATCATACACACGCTTGAGGGTAGTACCACAGGTGGACTGCCTCACCCTTCATTGATCACTGATTTGTGCCGTCGAGCGGGAGTCCAGTGGGATAAAGATGAAGTTATGCAGGTCCCATTGCCTCCCATTGATCATGCTGCAATGGGACGGTACAGAGTATGGGGTGGAGGTGAGTCGCACCCGCGGGGTTTAGGTTTCATCCTACCGCAGCAGCTACCACAGCAACAGGCACAGGAGCAGGCACAGGAACAACCACCACCTGTTGAGGATCCTGTTCCATCCCCTACTATAGTTGAGACTATCCGACAGGATCTTCGGCATCATACTCGTCGGATAGACTTAGTGGCAGGATCGATTCAGAGGGGTTTTGATCGGATGACTCGACAGCAGACTCGACTTGCTCAGCGCCAGGCGGAGATTTATGCGTATAATGTTAACTGTTCGACAGCCTTGGCAGATATGTTTGGACGGATGAATCCTTTGGCAGGACCATTCCAGTTTCCACCAGCTCCTCCTCTTTCTATTTATCCACCACCTGACTCGCCTCCTGATGCGGATGATGAGGATGATGATGACGCTGCCGATGGCAGTGATGATGAGTAGTGTTCTTCATCAGGGGAGTCCTCTGTTCTTAATCTCTTCTTATTTTTCAATGAGGACATTGTCTTGTTCAGTTTGGGGGTATAGTTTTTGTGTTTTCATGCATATAGTTTGTTTTGTTTTCTTGTGTTTTTACATGATGCATGGTAGTTGCATGTATTTGTTTAGGTTGTGTTACGCGTTTTAAGCATTTAGTTTCATGAATTAAGCATAAATTGATATAGTATCTAAAGTGGCCAATGATAAGACTGGTTTCATGGTTTTAACTTGTGAAGAATTGAAAACTAGTGTTTAGTGATGACTTTGATTAGGTAGTGAAGTTCAACCTGTCTGAAACTTTTGTTAATAAGGAAAGCACACAATCAATTGTTTTGATCAGTTTAATTCAAATTGTTGTATAATTTTCTTCTGGTGGAAGATTTGGGTTAAAACTTGATAATATCGGTGAAACGTCCCTTAAATGAAAAACAGGCAAGAATCTAAGTTTGGGGGAATTTTGGGGTGAAAGAAAAAAAAAAGAACAAAAAGAGAAATTTGAAAATTTTGAACCTTTCCCAATTAAAGAATGGATCATGTGGTGGGTTGAGATGGAGCGTAAAACGCACTCACTCATAAACACATGGAACGAGATGGAGCGTAAAACGCACTCGTTCAAAAGAAAGTGAGATGGAGCATAAAATGCACTCACTAAAAAGAAAAATTTTGTTTTAAATTCCTGGGGAAGGGTTTAAAAAGGATTTAAATGTGTTAAAATAACCTTAATGATGCCCCTATGCTTAGTGATTGCTTGAATCAGTTGAATTGGTTGTGTTCACGGGTTCAGTTGAGTTGCAATTGAAAGTTTTCTTCTAAGAAGTCAATTATGTGATGGATTTGAATTGGGATTGATTGGAATGATTGATTTACACACACGCACAACATGGATGATGACAGGTGTAACTTGATTAGTTGGTTAAAGTTAAAAACTTTGCATTGGTTAGAGATTCTACTTTAGTATTTATGATATCTTTGAGGCCTAATGTTGGATACTGTATTGGTTAATTGTTTGATTCGTAGGCATGATAGTTAGTTTGCATTTGCATCATTGCATTGCTTGAGGGCAAGCAATTGGTTAAGTTTGGGGGTATTTGATAAGTGGGTTTATACCAACGAATCAGGTATTGTTAGGCTTAATTATTGTGGTCTTTAAGTGTTTTTAAGTATTATTTTACTTGTTTTTGTGTTTATTTATTGTAGGTTGGAGCTGGAGGGGCAAAAGGGTAAATTTGGAGCTCAAAATAGACCTAGTGGCATTTTTGTAAATTCCTGGGCCAGACATAGCGCCAGCAGCGCTAGGGCTAGCGCCAGCAGCGCTAGGCCACGTTTTTGCACTATTTGTCCAGCTAAAGGAGGAAAAAGAAGTCGATTCTGAAGAGGATTCTAGTCCATATTGATCAGATAGTGAGAAGGAAACCCTAAGGATAAAAACTTGGAGACTTTTATTATTATTCTACTTTTACTAGAGATAGTTTTAGAGAGATATTGTGTGGATTACTTTTGTTCGAGCATTGGATTTTGATGTGGGTTTAAGCTTTACTTTGGATTTTTATTCTTCAATTGGGTTTGATCAATCTAACTCTTCTTACTTCAATTGATTGTTTACTTTTCCATGGATAGTTTTGATCCCATAATGGCTTTTGGTTCAGTCATGAACTAATCTCCATTATGGGATTCTAACGGATTTTAATATGTAGTTTAATTATAAGCTTGATTGTTAGATTGTTTTGCATATCATAAGGAATTTCTATCATGATTGTTTTGAACGTATGAATGCTTGATCACCATTCGATTTCAGTACTTGTATGGAATTGAAAAATAACATATAAGTATGGATTGTAATCATGATAGCTTGCGAATATGAGGCTTAATTGGATAGCTTAATATTTTGTGAGTCAGATAGAAATATACTGTTTCACTGTAAGAGTCAAAATAAGGACTTGTGCTTAAAATCAATATAATTGCAATGTCACATAGAAATATAATGATTTTGGTTATAGTGGTGATTACATGGTGTCTATCAAGTATGGATGTTATGTAAGTAGGTCATAATGCATTGACAAATGGTTATGTCTATTTTAGTGTCCTTGGCTACTTTTCTGTGATATGTGAACTTACTAGCATGATAGTGGTAATTAGATGAATTATTAAATGAAGTTAGGATCCCATTAATTCCAAGCTTGGTATATTTCGTTAGTATTTGCATATTTAGTTATTAATTGATATAGAAATAATTTTGTCACCAAAAGTAAGGCAATAGTTTAGGCAAATAAGTATAGTGATAGAGCTGATGCATAGTGAATTAATTTAATCCTGTCTCTGTGGGACGATACTTTACTTCCTCTGTATTACTTGTTGACCACGTATACTTGCGTGAGTTAGAGCTCTTTTATTTAAGACTTAAAAAGAGGCAACACAGTCAAGAACAGTCTGACAGGCCTTTTTGTCAGAGCTTTTGATCGGCTTAAAATGTTTGTTTGATGTGTTTAAAGCATGAATCAGTAGTATGCCATGTTAGCTTTAAGATCCAATTGTTATAATAGTTAAATTATCTCTAGGTTGAAAGTTATTAATGGTCAAAACCCATTGACCGACCATGGGGAACTGATTTCTGGGTAACCCAGAAATCGTATGAATGTCTGACAGTTTGATGTCAGAGTTTTGATCAACCCAGAAATGACCTAGATGACATAGTTTGTGTAGTTTATTGATGTAGAGTTGTTGTATGATATATGAACTACAATCTCGAATCATTAAAACACCTAAACAATCAATCAGTTGAACGAAATTAACAGTCAAACCACGTTGACCGTTTATGACTGGATGAGTTTCTGGGTTACCCAGAAACTCAAGAACAGTCATGAACGGGGTAGTTTGACCATGCGTTTTAGATCATGATATGATATAGTTTGTGATGTAAATTAATATGTCGTTGTACACTGCCATGTTAGCTATAACAACAAACAAAAATCAAGAACAAACATCAAACGAGCTGCGATTAATTTGAGGTCAAATGTCCCTGTTGGACATTGACCAACTATTCTTCATTGAAGGACACCTTTAGCGACAGTCTTCAACCCAAACCCAGAAACCTAAGAAACTAAGCAGACCGTCGCTAAAGCCCTTTAGCGACGGATTTTTAATAAAAATAAAATAAAAATTAATTAAATAAATTATAAAATATAAAATAAATATTAAATAATTATTAATAATTAATAAATAAATCCCAAAATTCATTTTTAAATTATAAAAATTCATTTTTAATATTTTTATATATTCTGAAATATTATTTAATTTAATTAAATAATAAATAATAATTATGATAAATCATTTAATAATTGTTTTAATTATTTAAATAATGATATTAAATTATTAAATAATTATACTAATTATTTAAAAATGATATTAAGGTAAATAAAAATTATTATATATAATAATTAAATAAAATATTAAATATTTAAATATTATTAATGATAAATAAATCATTTAAATAATATATTAAGTATTTAAAAATTACTTTAAATGATAATTAAATCATTTAAATATCAAATTAAGTTTTGAAAATTATTATAAGTAATAAATAAATTATTTTAATGATAAAATAAAGTCTAAAAATATTATTAATGATAAAATAAATCATTTAAATATTCTATCTTTCTAAAAATATTATAAATGATAAATAAATCATTTAAATAATATTTTAAGTATCTAAAAATATTCTAAATGACAAATAAATTATTTAAATAACATATTAAATGTTTTAAGATTATTCTAAATGATAATTAAATCATTTAAAAATATTCCTAAGCTTGTAAAATTATTTCTGTTGTTGAATACTTTAAGTCTTTTAAAGACTTGTTGTTGTAATAACTTAGTATAACGAATGATGTAACCGAACAAAATGTTATGTAATATATTATGATCCTTTATGTCATAGAATGCGTTATACTCTGATCTTTAAATTCTTTAGAATAGTTGTACTAAGTTAAATACAGTGTCTATATGAACTATACATCTGAATGAGGGTATCTAAATGATGTTGAGAGTCCTATAAGCTCTGGGGTTACACTTAATGAGCGCCGGTAAGGTGCCATCTTTACCGGAATGCGCCCCTCAGTTCTATGGACAATCTTATCATTAATACTGTGAATGTCAGATAGATAGGGAATATTGATATGAAAGAAATATTCATAAGATATGAATCTATATATCTAAGTGAGGGTATCCAAACACAGACAACGTTCTGGCCGGAACTAGTACCTGTTATGGGATACTGTGAATCTTGGATAGATAGAAGTCATATTTTATTGAATATTTATAGATGTATAGTTTCACGTGAGCACCAGATCTGCTACAGGGGAGTGTAGAGATTTGGGGGCGTCACAGGTTGGTATCAGAGCTATAGATTATAGCTCTAAGGTAGTTAGGAAATACCTTAGGATATGATCTTCGAGTTCGTAAAATACTTAATCATACATAAAATAACCTTAAAAAGCTTTATCTTATGTGTAAAATTGTTTTCCCCTAAATACTAAATAAATTAAAATTCTTTTGTAGGATGGCAGGAGTAAACCAACATATAGGATGGTTATCAGACAGTGAGCCCGAAGAGGTGCCTGATTATGAGCCGGCTACCCCTGAGCTAGATTTAGAAGATGAAGACCCAGAGGAGGAGGAACTTATCCATGACGAGGAGATATTAGAGGCAGAGGAGGCAGAGAATCCTGTAGATGGGCAGTTAGTAGACCCTGATTCTGAGGAGGATGTTGGAGCAGGCCAGATGATGCGTGTCGATAGACACGAAGAGATAGTTGTTGAGTTGGTACAACAGTCGACGGTAGAGCTAGAGACTGCTAATTCTCGGGCAAACATAGCGGCAGGATTATTGGAGAGTGAGCGAGATACGACTCGGCGTCTGAGGACACTTCTTCAGGCCACTCAGAGGGAGAAACAGGAGGCACAGATGCAGGCATACAGAGCCGATAGGAAGAGTAAAGCGGCATTTAATGGCCTAGAGCGACGAGTATTTAGGTATCCGGTGGAAGAAGAGAAGGAGGATTATATGATCGATAGAGCAGTAGTCGGTCATATGATACGAGATGCTTATAAGGGGATGCGTGATAGCGCAGTTTAGTAGTGTTTAAGTTTATGTGTTGTACTTTAGTACTATATCAAAATTTTGAGTTGTAAAATAGGAAATCCTTGTAATAACTAGTAGTAGTATAACTACTAATCGGATATGTAATCGTTATTGCATGTTATATACAAGTTGTGTTTATATAATCAAATTGTTAGTTCTATGTAAGCATATCTTTGTATTTATACTTGCTTTTCTTTATTTTAGAACCATGGCATCAGGACGAAGAGCCCAAGCCCGAACTGAGACCACCGAACCAAATCCCACACAACAATTAGTAAATATCCTCTTAGAAACCTTACAAAATCGTCCACCACCTCAACCCACCCCAGTTAATCCACAGGGCACAATATTCAAGGACTTTAAACTTGTAGGACCACCGGAATTTAAGGGAACCGCGGAACCAATTGAAGCACAAACGTGGGTTACCGAGATAGAGAAGTTTTTTATGGTAACTAATGTTGGCGAAGATCAAAAGACGATTGTAGACACCCAAATTTTGCGTTTCCTTCTACTAACCATGACAGGAGGGCGAAATCGTCAATTGAACCAGCTTGCAGGAGCAGAAGAGCGGGAACAAGGGCGAGCGCCCGGCCCCGCCGAAATGCTTTGGGCAACCCAAGTTTACGTGACAGCATGATCGTCCGAGGCAGGCATTTCCGAATGAGGTGGCACGTCTCCCGGAAGTTCCCGGACTGCGAAATACGAGCCTGTCAGCGAAAACCGACGTTGCGGTACGAAAATCGAAGCGTGGCACGAAAATCGAGAAAGTCAAGCCCGCCAGCCGCGGATAGATCTGCGGCCAAGTGGGTGCGCCAGCACGAAAACCGGGAAATCAGCACTCAGCAGCTGAGTGCGATGGGAGGCGTGCCAGCTGGCCAGCCTATTTAAGCTCGGCAGCAGGCAGCATACAGGAGGTTGGGCAGTTTGCGGAAGAAGAAGAAATCAGCAGCAGTTTTAGCTCGGAAATAGAGAGAAATAGCAAAAGTTCTTGCAACAATTGAGAGAAAAAGAGAGAAATTTCCTTTGTTGTTAGATTATATCATATATATCTCATATTTCCCTCAATACACAAGTTTCTACACAATTTTGGTATCATTTGCAAGGTGAAAATCTCATTATTTTTGCAACTTCTATCATATCATTTGGCTAAAATTAATGTAGTCTTCATGTAATTTATTGTGAAACAATGAATTAGGGATTATTTGTGAGGTTTCCATTGGAACAAAATTCTTCTCAATAACCCGATGATATTCACGTTTTGATTTCTTGCTTGTTGTACAAGAGATGTATTGGTTGTGGTTCCTTTAATTTGCTATCTAGGATGTCGTGATATTGTTAGAATTTCCGCGTTGGTTATTTATTGTAATGTTTGATTTGTGAGTACGTAGTAATCGTGGTTGTGAGCCTAGGAAAGCGACCCCGTGGTCCAAATCCGATGATGGACCATGTCTTGATGTATATAGCGGGTAGGATGTAGCCTCCTTGTAACATGTAACCGTCGGGCCTTAAAACGACGCCAAAGCGAGAATCGGATTTAAGGCCCCATATTAGTGGAACTTGTGATTGTAGGCGTTTGGGATTATTTTGATGGCTTACATGCCCATGAATAGCCCCAACGCATTTTAATGCTTGATTTGATTTACGACACAAAATTGATTTCAAAGCTAAATGATAAGATTTTCATAAAATCAATCAAAGTAGGATATTAGAATCACGAGGTTAAAATTTGAGAAACGTTAATGAATGTCGATTCCTATATAACGAGAAAGCTAAAGAAAAAAATCGTTTTCCAAAACAACACACGAAATGATTTTATAAATAATTGACGTTTTATTAAACCTTTGTGCATAGGGTGAAAGAGATCCTAGAAATTGCCCATCATTTTATGAAAGCAACGTATAGATCTCGATTCCTATTTTGACGAAGGTTTAAAACTCTTGTTTTTTTTGTTAAAACGACACTTAATGAAAATCCCATAGTTTTGGACAACTAAAATCAAACCTTTCTCATAAAGAATAAAGCTTTCTCGGGTACATCGAAAAGACATTCCGAAGCGTACTCAAATTAAAACACGATTTTCCCTAAAATCCAAATGACTCTTTCATACAAACTCACCATAACATTCACATAGACACACACCCACACACAAGCGCGCGCACACACACATTTCATGAATTAAAGGATAGGAAAACATCAAGATTGCGGGTAACCGTGTTTCACGGAAGTCGAGGGGTGCCTAACACCTTCCCCTCACTTAAGCAAGCCCCCGAACTCTATGAATCTCGATTCGCAGACCAATTAATTCGGAGTCACACATGAGCCAGCGATTTATAAAAAAACGAAAACTCGGATGAGTTGGTACATCCATTTCAAATATACCAACTGGCGACTCTGGTTAATTGGCTCATCATAAAAACGATCTTTCAAAACCCCGTCGACCTCAATGCCGACCTTTTCCAAACGTCATCTAAACCAAAAGGCTAAAATTGGAAGAGACCAAAAAGAGGAGAAGCGAAAACCCGGCGTCGACAGCTGGCGACTCTGCTGGGGACATTAGAGGGCTTAAGCCGCATTAAAATCTTGATGCTATTCTATCCTTTAAAAATTCATGAATGTGTGTGTGCATGCGATATTTTGATCTTTTGGTTTTGTTGTGTGAATGTGTGTTGTGTCCAATGAATGAATGATTGAATGAAATGACTTTACTTTAAAGAAATCATTTGCATGCGGTGAGGACGATGAATGTGAATGTATGTTGAGAGAGTACCTCCTCCTGAGGCGAACCTGTCGGTTGCTTATTACTGGACTCGATGGGGCTGCTCCCCGGAGATGGCTCAGGAAACGCACCACTCAAATCCGCTCCAATCGAAAGGGCTTCAAACGAGTAGATTGCGAAGATTTGGGAACCTTCATGCCAAAAAGCCCGTGAGAGTAACCCTAGGGTAGGTCAGCCTCTGATAAACCCAACGCAGGAAAAGTCTCTTCATGCCCTTTTACGTTTATGCGTATAAATGTCATAATCCCATTGCAAAATATTCATATATGCTTCCCCTTTATGACAAAAGAAAAACTAACCTCTGTGTTTTGCAGGGAACGACCCGGGAAGCATAATAAATTGTATCTAGCATGCAGTGTCTCAATAAAGGACCGCTAACGTGTTGTTTTGCAGAAAAAGATTAAAAAACCCAAAAAACACACAAAAATTTTACAGCTTTAGCATGCATCCATGTGTTCATTTCCCCGGGACTAAACTTTCGAACCGTTGTTTCTGTAGGATTGCTCCTCAAACCCGTTCGCAGTCTAAGAAAGCCCAGGTCTCTACATCTGAAATGGCTGATCTTCCTAACCATAATTCCATATCTCGGGAGGAGTTTGATGATTTTAAAAGACAGATGATGGAAATGGCCACAATGTTAAGGGAACAGTTCTTAATCAGACAGGATCCGGTAAACCAGGGATCGCATAATACTCCACCACCAGGGGATGATCAGAGTCCTCCTAAAAATGGTACAAACTTGCTTAAAGAGGACCAAACCCCGACTCAAGGACGAGCCAGTCATCCCAAAGGCCGTTCCCATACCTAGCAGGACAGTGATTACTATCCCAGAGGAAGGGGACCATGACGACCTTCGGAGGAAAAATGAAATACATGGAGGAAACCATCCAATCTCTAAAGGGCATAGGCTACCTGGGCAGGGTTAATAACTCAGATTTATGTTTTTTCCCCGGGGCCAGATATCCAGAAAAGTTCAAAGTTCCCGAGATTGAAAAATACAATGGAAAGGGATACCCATATACACACTTGAAAATATACATTGGAGAAACTCGGGGCTTATGCCGAAGACGAGGGGTTAAGAATGCAGCTATTTCAGAAAAGCTTAACAGGGGAGGCAAGAATATGGTATGCCCGCCTCGACAACGCCCGAATCCACAACTGGGAGGAATTGGCCCATACCTTCTTAACCCAATACAGCTTTCAGGCCCAGATGGCTCTTGACAGGTACCAAATGACAAAGGTTAAAAAACAGCCTAGGGAATCCTTTAGGGAATATGCGCAAAGATGGAGGGGCATGGCTGCCCAGGTAACTCCCCCGATGAGCGAATCAGAGATGGTAATGACCTTTGTAGACATTCAGGAGGCACCGTATTATGAGAGGGTCATCTCAGGGATTGGAAGACCTTTTGCGGAAATGATTAAACATGGAGAGATGGTTGACATGGGGTTGAAAATCGGGTAAAATCCGGGATCTTACTGCTTTAGAAACTGCTTGCTGCGAGCAAATACAGAATGGAAACTATGGTAGCACTTCCCGGAGAGTCCAAAAGAGGAAGGAAGAGGATGTCTCCCTAATCAAACAAGGGTATACAAGAAAAGCAGAAAGCAATCTTCCGTTACAGGCACAGAGGGGAGGGCCACCCCGACAGCCCAATTTCTCAGATCAAAGAGCAGAGGGGCGAAGAAGATATGAGGCCTCGCAAAACCGAGTATTCACCCCGCTCGGGGAGCCGCTTGAACGAGTATTAGCGGTATTAGTATCCCAAAAGAAGATTGTTGGTTTGGCACCCCCGAGTGACCCAAAGGGTAGAAGGTTTGACCCGAGCAAGCGGTGTGCATACCGCTCCAGTTCCCCTGGCCATGATACACAGGATTGCTGGACGTTAAAGCATCGAATCCAAAACCTGATTGACAGTGGAGAGATTGTGGTGGAACAGCCAGATTCCCCGAATGTTAAGGCAAATCCCCTGCCAAGACATGATGGAGGGGGAGTCAATGCGACGGAGGCAAGTGAGGCTGGGGGGCCGCCAAGGTTGAACTATGTGCAGAAAGTTGAGGAGATGATAAATGTGATACATGACCATGGGAGTGCGAGGGTAACGCCCATCAAGTTGATAGGGGTAAGTACGAATAACATAGAGGGACCTATCAAGTTGACAGCTCCGAGGCCCATCATTTTTGCTGCAAGGCCACAACTCCCTATCAGTAATCTGAAGACTGTACCCTGGAATTACGGGGGAATACCCGAGGAAGCGGCCAGTTGTGCTTCCGTGACGACCAAGGGGAACCCTTTATATCTGCCCAGGCGAGTCCTTGAGAGCCAAAAGAGAAAAAATGAAGAGGTTTCTGAGGAAAGGGCCATAGAGTTTTTGAAAAGGATGGATCACCCAGAAAATGAGGGGGATCCAGATTTTAAGTGAGGAATCAACCCTAACATCGGTCATGGACTTGGTGTTGTCATCCAATGGGCACTGCAAAACCATGATGAAGGTTCTGGAGGAGGCATTTGTGTCCAAAGAAATTAGTGAGGAGGGTTTCGGCCAGCTGATAGGCCACTTATTGGAAACCGATGCAATATCCTTTACGGATGAGGACATTCCCAAAGAGGGAAGGGGGCACCGAAAACCGCTACACATCGCGGTAATCTCCTCAGGATATGTCATGAATGGGGTACTGATCGACGGGGGATCGGCATTGAATATATGTCCTCTCAGCACGCTGAAGAAAATGAACGTCAGTCCCAAGCGCCTCCGAGCCAGTCATGTGGTGGTTCGGGCTTTTGACGGATCCCGGAGAGATACCATCGGAGAGATAGAATTGCCAGTGGAGATAGGACCCTGTACTTTTGATATCTCCTTCCAAGTCCTGGATATCACGGCAAGCTACAACCTGCTGTTAGGGAGGCCGTGGATACACATGGCCGGGGCAGTTCCTTCCACGCTCCACCAACAAATCAAGTTGATCATCGATGGGAATCTGGTGACAATCTCGGCCGAATGTGATGACCCTTCTCCTCCCAGGAGTGGCCTACCAGTAATCAATGTGGATGAGTCAGCGGCGCCTGCCAGCTTTCAAGCACTAGAGATTAGCACTCCCCATTATAGATGCCTGGGAGCTCCAGCTGTGAAACCAAGGGTCTCTCCGGAACTCACCTTTGTGGCGAAGGAAATGATTAAAATGAACTTCCAACCTGGACAGGGACTAGGGAAAAGCAGTCAGGGAATCACCGAGCCCATCCACCTACCACAGCAGATAGGCAAAGCAGGATTGGGATACCATGTGGGCGCAGTACGGGGACACCGTCAGGGTGCGACTCCGATTCGACTAGTTGGCAGTCCAGTGACCAAAGCCGACAATGAGCAGGGGATCAACGGACCTGTGATTGGGGCAGGGAATGAAGAGTTTAACCCCCACACATAGTGAGTCGGCCCGGAGGGAAAGTTTCCTGCAGGAGGTCGCAAAGGAGTTTGAAACCAAATGCTACATCCCCGGACAATCAACAAGCAGTAAGGAGGGACGAATATTATCATAACCACCAGGGGAGCCCAACAAGTTGTGCCTATCATCGATTGGGCGGGACTGATTATTCCTAGAGAGGGTATGGAGGAGAACTCAGGCGACGTATCCGTAATCATCGGGGAGGTGTCCGATGTGAGGACCTCTTTCATCCAGCGCATTTCAGCTGACCTGACCATCGACAATTGGACCCAGAAACCAGTGATATCCAAACAGGGGTAAAGCTCGACGACAGGGTGGTTGACCCCAGATGAGGGGGAATGAAGAAGTTTATTTTTGTTGTTGTTTTATTTCTGCATCATTATGTCGTTTCTTCTTGTTATTTGAAAATGCGATCATCGTGAAAAAATGATTTATATATGACAAGTATTTTGTTTCATGTCAGGTGTACCAATTTGAGTAATCCTTGCCTAACAAATGGTCTTTCAAATTTGAATGATGATTATGATTTTGACATTGAGCTGGATTTCGATTTAATGGGCATTGAACAAGACGAGACAGATTACGACGACGCACCTGATGAGATCAAAGGATGGGTCGAGGATAAACCCAAACCCAATTTGGACCAAACCATCACTATAGATATCGGAACCCCTGACCAGCCAAAGGAACTCAAGATAGGGACGGGACCTTATCCCCAGCCAAAAAGCCGAAATGACTGAGTTTGCTTAAACAATATGAGGATGTCTTCGCCTGGTCTCATGAGGATATGATTGGCTTGTCCACCGACATTGTGGTACACCGATTACCCATCAAGGAGGGCTTCAGGCTTACATTGAGTTGGCGTGTCAAGCAGAAACTGAGGAAGTTGAAACCTGAGTGGAGTTTAAAGGTGAAGGAAGAGATCATCAAGCAGTTCAGGGCGGGGGAGGGGAATCATTATGGTATCTACTTACCCGGAATGGCTATCCAATGTAGTCCCAGTAGCTAAGCCTGGAGGAAAGGTAAGGGTATGCGTGGACTACAGAGATCTAAACAAGGCCAGTCTCAAGGATAACTTCCCGGTGCCTTTCATACACATCCTGGTGGATAACACAGCCCAGTACGAAATGTACTCTTTTGTGGATTGCTTCGCAGGATATCATCAGATAATGGTGGCGGAGGAAGATCGGGAAAAGACCGCATTCATCACCCCTTGGGGCACTTTCTGCTATAGACGATTGGCTTTTGGCCTCACAAACGCGGGGGCTACTTATCAGAGGGCCATGATGGCCTTGTTCCACGATATGATGCACAAGGAGATAGAGGTCTACGTGGATGACATTATTGTGAAATCAAAGGTAGAGTCCGATCATATAACTCATCTCAAAAAGCTATTCGATCGGCTCAGAAAGTATAATTTGAAACTCAATCCAGCCAAGTGTGCTTTCGGAGTGCAGTCAGGTAAGCTCTTGGGATTCCTGGTTAGTGATCGGGGCATTGAGTTGGATCCAGCAAAGATTAAGGCCATCGTGGATATGCCAGCACCTCGCACAGAGAAGGAGATAAGGGGATTCCTGGGGAGAATAAACTTCATCAGCCGTTTTATATCTCACTTGACGACTACATGTGAGCCGATTTTTAAATTGATAAGAAAGGGTGCTTCCCAAGAATGGAATGAGCAGTGTCAAAAGGCGTTTCAGACCATTAAAAAGCAATTGACTGAGGCACCAGTGCTGGTACCCGAAGGATGGGATCCCTCTGTTTATGTATATATCCGTCAACACCATCGCGATGGGATGTATGTTGGGACAGAAAAAATGAGGCGGGTAAAGAGCAGGCCATCTATTACCTCAGCAAAAGATTTAGCCAATGTGAGCAGAATTACACTCCAATCGAGAAGACTTGTTGTGCTCTGGCCTGGGCTGCAGGGAGATTACAGCACTATCTCCATGGGCATACAACGTACCTGATATCAAGAATGGATCCCCTGAAATATATTTTTCGAAAGGCCCATGCTGAATTGTCGATTATCCAGATGGCAGCTAATCTTACAACAGTTTGACATGGTGTACGTGACCCAGAGGGCCATGAAAGGGCAGGGAATTGCAGATCAGTTGGCAGAAACCCCGTCAGGAGGGACGGAGCCTTTAGAAACTCCTCTTCCGGGCGAGGATATATTTTGGGTATCGCGCGAAAAATGTGATGACGAGGGACAATTCTGGAAGCTGTATTTTGATGGTGCCATGAATGCCGAGGGGGCAGGAGCCGGAGCGGTCTTAGTCTCTATCACCGGAGAACAATTACCCCGTGGCCACTAAACTTCGTTTCAGCAATTCGAACAACACCGCTGAATACGAGGGGTGTATCTTGGGACTCCGATTGGCCCCGCGACATGGGAGTGAGGAGACTAGCAGTGTTTGGGGATTCAGAATTGGTAATCAGACAAGCAATCGGGGTATACAACACTAAGGAGCTTCGGTTACTTCCATACCATCGTTGTGTCACCCAGCTTATGCAAGAGTTCGAAGATATCGCCTTCCGCCATATTCCTCGGGGACGAAATGACTTTGCCGATGCATTGGCAACTTTGGCTTCCTTAATCCACGTGATCAAGAGTAGGGACAGCCCACAGTTTGAGATCACCGTACAGAATGCCCCGGCATATGAGGAAAATGTGGCAGTGTTATCAAACGAGGTGGTGTTGACGAGGCAGCCCTGGTATCACGACATAAGGGAATATCTGAGAGACAGATCCCTTCCCGATCAGGCAAATCGGACTGAAAGGATGAGAATTCAAAAGATGGCGATGAAGTTTTACCTGAGTGGCGATTCACTTTACAAAAGGGATGCCGGGTTGGGACTGTTGCAGTGCGTAGATGAAACACAGGCCCGAAAGATTATGAATGAAATACATGGTGGAGTGTGTGGGCCCCATATGAGTGGACCGATGCTTGCCAAAAAGATTTTGAGGACAGGGCATTATTGGTTGACGTTGAGGGCCGATTGCGAAGATCATGTCAAACGGTGTTATCAATGTCAGGCGCACGGTAATGTGATCCATACGCCTCCCCATGAACTGCACTGTATGACCTCCCCGTGGCCATTTTCGATGTGGGGAATGGATGTAATCGGACCAATAGAGCCCAAAGCAAGCAACGGGCACCGGTTCATTTTCGTCATGATCGATTATTTCACCAAATGGGTAGAGGCAGCTTCTTTCCCTAAAGTAACTCAGGAGGTCATCGTCAGCTTCATCAGGAATAATGTCATTTGCCGATATGGGCAACCTGAGGTTGTAGTCTCCGACAATGCCAAGAATTTAAACAACGCCCTCATGAAAGGACTGTGTGGACCAGTTCAAGATTAAGCACCTCAATTCCGTCATTTACCGTCCCAAAATGAATGGGGCAGTGGAGGCGGCCAATAAGAACATCAAGAAGATCATGGCAAAAATGTCTGCTAATCATCGGGGATGGCCAGATCTGTTACCCCTCACCTTGTTGGCATACCGAACATCAACGCGTACTTCTACAGGGGCAACCCCTTACGCTTTGGTGTATGGAATGGAGGCTGTTCTACCAGTCGAGGTTGAGATGGCGTCCCTCAGAATAGTGATCGACGCTCAGATAAGCGAAGAGGATTGGATGCAAAGTCGATATGACCAATTGGCCCTGATCGATGAAAGGAGAGTGGCTGCCATTTGGCATGGTCAGCTATATCAACAGAGGATCTCTCGATCGTACGATAAAAAGATAAGACTTCGGAAGTTCAAGGAAAACGATTTGGTGTTGAAAAGAGTCATGCCTTGTCAAGACGAGGCCAAGGGGAAGTTTGCCCCGAACTGGGAAGGGCCATTTGTGATCAAGAAAGTACTATCCGGAGGGGCCCTCATATTGCAAGAAATGGATGGTGAGGTATTTCCACAACCCCTCAATTCTGACTCGGTGAAGCGGTTCTACGCTTAAAATCATCAGTTCCTTTTTCCCCTGAGAGCGAACTACGTAGGACCTGATCTCCCAACTTGTGGGGGTACGTAGGCAGCCATCATGGCGCGGTCCGATCCTTTAAAAAATAATCCTTTTCCCCCAACCAAAAACCAATTTTCGATAGCCCGATAAAACCTTCCTACACCCTCAAAACCTTCCCGAAACCAACTGCCTAACCAGTTTCATCCCAGAATACATACCCTGATCCAACCCAAACAGTTATCCAAAATCTGAGATTCAATCCGACGAAATCAAAAGGTGTGCGGCAATATCTGTCAAATCTCCATCAAGTCTTGAGGAAAGAAAGAGGAGGGCGAAATGGTCCAAAATCATGGTCAGTTGGATAAAATGATGATCCAATGGAGGGCAATGATACGACAAAAGGGGAAAATGACTAAATTTAAATGCATGTCTATATATATATAAGTCGTTTTATTACAAGATTTATCTTTCAATAAACTGATGAAACCAACATAGTCTATGCAGGAAATAAAATAATCTACAAATCTGAAACTAGCCGAAGCAGGATGGACAGGGTGGTGGATAGATCTGAAGCATCAGCATCTCCTGCAATCTGCTGCCCCATCATATCAATACGATCTAGTAAAGCAGTAGCTCGGCTGACAATCCCAAAAATGAGCATCTACCACTGCCCTGGTCCGAAATACAATGGCCTCTCTATCAGCAATGGCAGCATCTCTAGCCCGAATGGCCTCATCTCTCTCGGCAAAAGGGCGGCATCCCTCTCGGCTTCAGTAGTAATCAGGGCCAGGCGGAGTCGGGAATCCTCAGCGACCCGACTCGGGGCAGAATCGGCTGAAATGGAATGGTCTGCGGTATCTTCTGTGAAAATCACTCCAGAGTCATCAAAGGCCCCCGTCCGACTCAGACTAGCCGAATCCAGGTCTCCACGCAACCACTGTACGTAGGCAAATGTCTGGATTGTGACAGCTCGCACTATATTCGGCAAAGATCCTGCGATCCCAAAGCTCGTATACCGGCAATAGATCCCTCTCGGTACAGGATGTTATAAGGAATCGGTATGCGGCTGCACCCGCAAAGGGGTGTTGTAAATCCTGTGTGTCTGATCAAACTGCCCCATAACCACCAGGGGATGATAGGTCGTCACGCCCCTTAAGCCAGCAATGGGAATGAAATCCATGCCAGGCACATGAGTCAAGAAGCTCATGAAGGAGCAGTAGCCCGAATAAACCAATAGATGAAAGGGGTCCTCAATGATAGACAAAAATGATGTCCAGGAGGCCACATCAGTACAACTCGCGGGACGAAGCGAAAACTGCGTGGTTATGTCATGGCTGAAGCAAAACCCTTGGCGACGGAAATGGCCGATGGGACTAAGATGACTCATGAACCACATGTACAATAAGGTCGAACTCCATCTGAAGAATCTCCCTCGGAAGGACTGGCAATATGTGGCCGACATATAGGTATCCGCCAATATCATGGGGAGAATGGTGTGATCCTCCTGAAGGGCCCGAACGGCCGCAACAATCCGCATGTCCAAATGATCGGATCCTGCAGGCAAATACAAAACTGAGATGACACAGGCCATCAGAACGCCCACTCTCAAGGCATCCCAGCGCTCCTCGGACACGGAAAAATCACCGAGGAAAAGACGGAAACTGTCAGGTGAGCCGAATCGGTCAATCAAGAATTGAAGAGGAACCATATGGTCTGATGTGGTTACCGGTAATAAGACAGCCCTCCGCAAACCGGTGAAAGTCAAGAATTGACGGCGCATGGAACCAGCAGTAACCCTAGCACAGGGACCATCCAAGGGCAAGCCGGTGAAGCGAGCATACTCCTCAAGGGTGGGGGTCAGCTCTACTGTCCCAAACCTAAACACCTGACGGGCAGGGGCCCAATGGCTCAGAAGACCATCCACAAAGCCCGCTGGCACCTGGAAGGTTAATAAGGACCAAGAATGTCCCAAAAGACCATCTGCGATAATCCTGTCTGCCGGCAGTAAACTGTCCAACCAGCGGAAGAGGCTGCCGACCAACCCTGTGGGAGGAATGGAATCCAAAACGAGTCACGACATCCGAGGACGACATCTGAAAAAAAATAGTATCAAAAAGACTGTACAGGGGTCATTCTCTATCCATAAATAAAAGCATGCATCATACAGTTAATAATGAAACAGGTGAATTCCATAGAGATGAAAAAGAAACTGTGCATAAATAAATAAATGAGTTCAGTACATAGTGCATAAATGAAAAAGAAATCTAAGCAGGTGCCGGTACAAAAGGCCCTATCCTATCCTGGTCTAAATAAAATCAGTATCATCTATGAAAGCAGGATCCTCGAACTGATCCCCTGGAGTCGTCGAGCTCGGAGGACCAAAGTTCATATCAGGGATGTAGGGATGCGCTGTGGCATCAGATGAACTCGGGCCTGCATCATAACCTGCACCGTCAGGATCGTAGGTGTAAGCCTCCTCCGGGGCCCGGCCCAACCCTCGAATAAACAGCGACAACTGATCTACCTGACGGGTCAATGAGGCGATCTGCTCAGCGTGGGTAGGGGTCCGAACACAGGCAGCCCAATCGGTTCATCGTCACCGAGCCTGGAACCATGTCTCCAAGGAAGAAAGTGGCCCGAGTCTGAGGACCGATGGTACGGGGCACCCACCATGTACGGAATGCATCACTCGTAGTGGGACCTGTGGAAAGCATCCGACCATCCTCCCCGGCAAGCATGATCTCTGAAGGCTGAGAATCCAGCGGCCAGAAAGTAGTGAAAGAAAGGGAGTGCGGGATGCGGATCTCCCCAGTGACGCATCTGAATGCGCGCTCTCCCAGATACATCACCCAGCCTCCAACACTCTGCAAAGTGAGGCGACGGGTAGAAAGCTCGAACTCCGGGCCGGAAGGATGCCCGTCAGCAAACCCCACAGTCAAATGCTCGGAGAGGTAGGGAATCCAGACGACGTCGGCAGCCGTGATCAACTCCAGCTGAATACGACAATGTGCAAAGCTGCCCGACACGGGGACCTCCTCCAGAGTACTGTGATGCCATCGCCGACCCCGAGGATAAGTGTCCGGGCCCAGAGTAGTGATAGGCCTCAGACATGGCAGCCGCTCGTAAGCCCAGAACTGTGAATAGAAACAAGGCAAGGCATGAGTCACTATCAAATACAGAAAAGAGATGAAAGGAAAAGAAATACAGTAAGAGAGAGGAGGAGGGGACTCACCAACAGAAAATGGTAGAAGCCGAGCCAGGCATCAGTCTGTCCCTCTGAGCGTAGACGCATGCCGTGGAGGAAATAGGCAAAGGTGAATGACCCCCAGTCATAATCACCGATGCGGTCCACATCTCTGACCGCTCTCCTACGACGCTGAAATGAATGGTGGAGGAGTTGTTCCCCAGAAAACAACCCCTCATGATGGTCAGGAACAGGCGTCGTAGCAGAATGTCCCTGGTGCCCTGATCTGCTGGAATAGGCAGCGCATAGAGACCCCCGACTGCATCGACTGCCAAGGCACCAGATCGAATGCTACGGGCCCTTAAAGACCCGGTCCTCAGCAGCGAAGCCCAGCAAAGCTCGAACCTCCACAGGAGTGATATCCAGATCCAAGGGGACGCGGGACCCGGTAAACTCAATGCCAGTAATGTACCTCCAGTCCCATGGGGTCAGCACGACCTCGCAGTCGAGGAGATGAAGAGACTGCGTCTGGTGGAACCATCGCTCGGATAAAGCCCTCATGTAACCCCAGGGGCACTGGCGGGGGATGATAGTGAAGAAATGTCGGAAGCCCCAAGAGTCCACCATCGCCCGATAATCACTGTGCAGGGCCGCGTAAAGGGAATAGATGTTGAACCCGTTACCCCTCGGCTGGGTAAACTCGGGTACCTGGGGCAATCACCAAGGGGTCAATCCGGATAAAAGGAGAATGGAGAAATTGAGAATGAAATCAGAATAGAGCTGAAATATACCTCGTTAGCCACGAGAGATGCCGAGGGGTGACGACTGAGATCCCGACCCAAAAGATCGGGGGGTATCTGCACAGAGGCGCCAGAAGGAGCCTGATGAGTAGATGGAGCCGGAGTGCTGGAGGATGGCCCCTCTGCCGCGACCTCCGGAGGAACAGCCTCCTCAACGTCCGGAGGACCAGGACGAATAACAGCCTCCGTCAAACGACGAGCCTGACGGGTCCGAGGAGGAACAGGAGTGGGTGCAGCCCTACGACGGCGCGAATAACACCCGAAGTCCGAGAGGCGGAGGAGCTACTGGGCGCATCACGATCCATAGCTGGAATAGAACGGGCGAGAAAGAAGGTAAGTTTCCTTTTAAAATTATGTAATGAACATTTCTAAATTTCCAGCCTCATCATATGATTAATGCAACATGATGCATGCTTCAAAAAAAAAAAAAAAAAAAAAAAAAAAAAAAAATCGGCAGAGTTCCGTTTGTAAATTGAACATCCCAGGCATAAGCCAAGCGTGTTTTCCATCAATCAAAGCCTCAAACAGATTTAAATTGCATTCATATATGTAATTACAGCATGTAATGCATGATTTTATTGCAGAAAAGAAATAACAATATGTGGGACCGCCTCATGAACATAAAATAGGACTCACATAGTTGATACATAGCATGTATATATGATGGTACATTACATAGCATTGTAAAGCATACATTTTATCTCTAAACATGCAAATAGTCAAATGTATAGCAAAACATTGACGAAATTGAAAAGTGACCGGTCAAAGTGTTACCTGTAGCGTGTAGATCAATCCTACCGGAACAGTTTTTGCAGGAAAGTTGAAAAATCGACAAAAAGCCCTTGCGAACAAGAAAAATCGAGAGAATCTCTTTGAATTACAAGTTGAAAGTGACAGATCTGGAGGAGCCGCGTTGGATTTAAGGCCCGATCATGGCCGCAGATGTATCTGCGGCTGGCCGCAGATCCATCTGCGGCTGGCCGCAGATCCATCTGCGGCTGGCCCTGGTGGGTCCCACCTTGCTCCCTTGCAACCATTTGACGTGTTGAAGTGAAAAGTTTACGAGATGGGTGACCGGCGACGATACCCCTGGGCCCCCGACGAGACGATCGACCGGCGACGATAACCGGCGATCATGAGATGGATGTCCGGCGACGATAACCGGCTCCGACAAGATAACCAACCGGCGACGATAACCGGGGGTTACGAGATGGGTGACCGGCGACGATACCCGGCCCCGACATGACGATCGACCGGCGACGATAACCGGCGATCACGAGATGGATGTCCGGCGACGATAACCGGCTCCGACAAGATAACCAACCGGCGACGATAACCGGGGGTTACGAGATGGGTGACCGGCGACGATACCCGGCCCCGACATGACGATCGACCGGCGACGATAACCGGCGATCACGAGATGGATGTCCGGCGACGATAACCGGCTCCGACAAGATAACCAACCGGCGACGATAACCGGGGGTTACGAGATGGGTGACCGGCGACGATACCCCCGGCCCCACCGACATGATTATCGACCGGCGACGATAACCGGCGATCACGAGATGGATGTCCGGCGACGATAACCGGCTCCGACAAGATAACCAACCGGCGACGATAACCGGGGGTTACGAGATGGGTGACCGGCGACGATACCCGGCCCCGACATGACGATCGACCGGCGACGATAACCGGCGATCACGAGATGGATGACCGGCGACGATAACCGGCTCCGACAAGATAACCAACCGGCGACGATAACCGGGGGTTACGAGATGGGTGACCGGCGACGATACCCGGCCCCGACATGACGATCGACCGGCGACGATAACCGGCGATCACGAGATGGATGACCGGCGACGATAACCGGCTCCGACAAGATAACCAACCGGCGACGATAACCGGGGGTTACGAGATGGGCGACCGGCGACGATACCCGGCCCCGACATGACGATCGACCGGCGACGATAACCGGCGATCACGAGATGGATGACCGGCGACGATAACCGGCTCCGACAAGATAACCAACCGGCGACGATAACCGGAGGTTACGAGATGGGTGACCGGCGACGATACCCACCCGGCCCCGACGAGATGATTGACCGGCGACGATAACCGGCGATCACGAGATGGATGTCCGGCGACGATAACCGGCTCCGACAGATAACCAACCGGCGACGATAACCGGGGTTATGAGATGGGTGACCGGCGACGATACCCGGCCCCGAACGAGACGATAGATTGAAAGAGTGAACCCAACGACTAACAAACACGGTCAAGGGGTTGATACATTGACACTCTTACGAATGTCTTGCATGCATTGCATCTTATGTTGCATCATAAGCTATAGGTGTTGCATCATGTATGTATTGTCAATTCTTATGCACTGTCATTCATGCATCGAGTGTCTATTCTTTATCCTGTTCATTTCATTTATCATTTCATAAACATGATAAAGAGGGGCAGCTGTAGACACCCAAATTTTGCGTTTCCTTCTACTAACCATGACAGGAGGGCGAAATCGTCAATTGAACCAGCTTGCAGGAGCAGAAGAGCGGGAACAAGGGCGAGCGCCCGGCCCCGCCGAAATGCTTTGGGCAACCCAAGTTTACGTGACAGCATGATCGTCCGAGGCAGGCATTTCCGAATGAGGTGGCACGTCTCCCGGAAGTTTCCCGGACTGCGAAATACGAGCCTGTCAGCGAAAACCGACGTTGCGGTACGAAAATCGAAGCGTGGCACGAAAATCGAGAAAGTCAAGCCCGCCAGCCGCGGATAGATCTGCGGCCAAGTGGGTGCGCCAGCCACGAAAACCGGGAAAACAGCACTCAGCAGCTGTGTGCTATGGGAGGCGTGCCAGCTGGCCAGCCGCAGATCTATCTGCGGCCAGCCGCAGATAGATCTGCGGCTGGCTCTGGCCAGCCTATTTAAGCTCGGCAGCAGTCAGCATACAGGAGGTTGGGGCATTTTGCGGAAGAAGAAGAAATCAGCAGCAGTTTTAGCTCGGAAATAGAGAGAAATAGCAAAAGTTCTTGCAACAATTGAGAGAAAAAGAGAGAAATTTCCTTTGTTGTTAGATTATATCATATATATCTCATATTTCCCTCAATACACAAGTTTCTACACAATTTTGGTATCATTTGCAAGGTGAAAATCTCATTATTTTTGCAACTTCTATCATATCATTTGGCTAAAATTAATGTAGTCTTCATGTAATTTATTGTGAAACAATGAATTAGGGATTATTTGTGAGGTTTCCATTGGAACAAAATTCTTCTCAATAACCCGATGATATTCACGTTTTGATTTCTTGCTTGTTGTACAAGAGATGTATTGGTTGTGGTTCCTTTAATTTGCTATCTAGGATGTCGTGATATTGTTAGAATTTCCGCGTTGGTTATTTATTGTAATGTTTGATTTGTGAGTACGTAGTAATCGTGGTTGTGAGCCTAGGAAAGCGACCCCGTGGTCCAAATCCGATGATGGACATGTCTTGATGTATATAGCGGGTAGGATGTAGCCTCCTTGTAACATGTAACCGTCGGGCCTTAAAACGACGCCAAAGCGAGAAATCGGATTTAAGGCCCCATATTAGTGGAACTTGTGATTGTAGGCGTTTGGGATTATTTTGATGGCTTACATGCCCATGAATAGCCCCAACGCATTTTAATGCTTGATTTGATTTACGACACGAAATTGATTTCAAAGCTAAATGATAAGATTTTCATAAAATCAATCAAAGTAGGATATTAGAATCACGAGGTTAAAATTTGAGAAACGTTAATGAATGTCGATTCCTATATAACGAGAAAGCTAAAGAAAAAAATCGTTTTCCAAAACAACACACGAAATGATTTTATAAATAATTGACGTTTTATTAAACCTTTGTGCATAGGGTGAAAGAGATCCTAGAAATTGCCCATCATTTTATGAAAGCAACGTATAGATCTCGATTCCTATTTTGACGAAGGTTTAAAACTCTTGTTTTTTTTGTTAAAACGACACTTAATGAAAATCCCATAGTTTTGGACAACTAAAATCAAACCTTTCTCATAAAGAATAAAGCTTTCTCGGGTACATCGAAAAGACATTCCGAAGCGTACTCAAATTAAAACACGATTTTCCCTAAAATCCAAATGACTCTTTCATACAAACTCACCATAACATTCACATAGACACACACCCACACACACACAAGCGCGCGCACACACACATTTCATGAATTAAAGGATAGGAAAAACATCAAGATTGCGGTAACCGTGTTTCACGGAAGTCGAGGGGTGCCTAACACCTTCCCCTCACTTAAGCAAGCCCCCGAACTCTATGAATCTCGATTCGCAGACCAATTAATTCGGAGTCACACATGAGCCAGCGATTTATAAAAAACGAAAACTCGGATGAGTTGGTACATCCATTTCAAATATACCAACTGGCGACTCTGGTTAATTGGCTCATCATAAAAACGATCTTTCAAAACCCCGTCGACCTCAATGCCGACCTTTTCCAAACGTCATCTAAACCAAAAGGCTAAAATTGGAAGAGACCAAAAAGAGGAGAAGCGAAAACCCGGCGTCGACAACGATCTTTGCCACTTCTTTCCTCAAGGGTGAGGCAAACCATTGGTGGGAAAATACCAAAATTCGTGCAGGTGAAGGTATAATTCCTTGGACTAGGTTTAAGGAACTATTCTTCGAAAATTATTTTCCCCAATCAATGCAGGATCGTATGGAGGTACGATTCCTAGAATTGAAACAAGGAGAGCTTACCGTATCCCAGTATACGGCTAAGTTCAATGAATTAGCCAGGTTTGCCCCACACCAGGTCAATACAGAGGTAAGGAAGACCAGGAGATACGAAGAGGGATTGAAACCCCAAATTCGTAGCAAGTTGTCAGTGTTTCAAGTGAGAACTTTTCCAGAAATTCTCGAGAAAGCTATCATAGCTGAAAACGAGAATGAAGCTTTAATAAAATTTCATAAGGAAAAGAGAAGTCTGACTGAAGGAGGGAAGTTTAAAGGAGAAATTAGTACAGGGGGTACTAATAATAACAAAAGGAAGTGGGATGCCACTGTTCCTACAAACTTTGTGAGAAGGGGTAACAATTACAATAATAACAACAACAATAAAAACCAGAACAATAACAATAAGGTGGGTCGTTGTGCCATATGCGGAAAGAATCACCTAGGGTTATGTCGCCAGAAGGTGGTTACTTGTTACCATTGTGGGCAAGAGGGACATTATTCCTCCTACTGTCCTAAAAAGGGTAATGATAATACTTGTCAGAGTAACCAAGTCTAAGTCCCGAGAAACAGAAACCAATCTGGGGGCGGAAACCAAGTCCCAAACAATAATCCCAAACCAACAGTAGTAGGAGATGGGGGTCCAGGTCGTCCAACCGCAAGAACGTTTAATATGACGACAAGGGATGCTGTTGTTGCACCAGACGTGGTAACATGTATCATCCCTATCGAGACTTTAAATGCATATGTGTTGTTCGATTCTGGTGCTACTTGTTCATTTGTGTCTAATAGCTTTGCTAAGAAGTTAAAAATACCATGCGAAGATTTAGACATACCTTTTAATGTGGAAATCGCAAACAATGAGATAATTCCCGTCAAAACCATCTATAAGAATTGTGCTATAGAGATTAAGGGACACAAATTTCTTGTGAACCTCATTCCCATACAACTAGGGGAATTTGATATAATTTTAGGAATGGACTGGCTGGGGAATTATAATGCAATAATTGACTGCCAGCGGAAACGGGTGAATCTAGTGACTGCTTTAGAGTCAAAAGTAGTGTTCAAAGGGGGTTGTTCACCTAAACGATCTCACTGTCTGACAGTAATGCAAGCAGAGAGATTGCTTAGGAAGGGTTGTACAGGCTATTTGACATACATAGTAGATACTCGAAAAGAAGGAGTAAAGCTAGAGCAAATACCTGTAGTTAGAGAATTTCCGGATATGTTTCCAGATGACTTACCCGGTTTACCTCCGGACAGGGAGATCGAGTTCGTTATCGATCTAGCGCCGGGTACGGCACCAGTTTCCAAGGCACCGTACAGAATGGCACCTGTAGAGTTGAAGGAGCTACTTGTGCAGCTACAAGAACTCTTAGACAAAAAGTATATACAACCTAGTGTTTCACCTTGGGGAGCACCGGTGTTATTTGTAAAGAAGAAGGATGGAACATTAAGGTTGTGTATTGATTATAGAGAATTAAATAAGTTAACAATAAAGAACAAATATCCTTTACCACGAATTGATGATCTGTTTGACCAGTTGAAAGGGGCCGAATACTTTTCGAAGATCGACCTACGATCGGGTTATCATCAATTAAAGGTAAGAAAAGAAGATGTGCCGAAAACAGCGTTTAGGACACGCTACGAACATTATGAGTTTCTTGTGATGTCTTTTGGATTAACAAATGCGCCGGCAGCATTCATGGACTTAATGAACAGAGTGTTTAAACCATGCTTGGACAAATTTATCGTAGTGTTCATCGATGATATTTTAGTATACTCGAGAACAAAAGAGGAGCATGCTTAACACTTAAGAAGCATATTGGAGATATTACGCAAGGAACAACTTTATGCAAAGTTTTCCAAGTGTGAATTCTGGTTGGAACGAGTCCAGTTCTTGGGTCATGTAATTGACAAGAATGGAATAGCGGTGGATCCAGCCAAGATAGAAGCGGTTGTGAATTGGGAACAACCAACAACTCCAACAGAAGTAAGAAGTTTTTTCGGTTTAGCAGGGTATTATCGGCGTTTTATACAAGATTTTTCAAAGATAGCGACCCCGCTAACCAATTTGACTCGAAAGACGGTAAAGTACGTCTGGACAGACTAATGTGAAGAAAGCTTCCAAGAGTTGAAGAAGCGGTTAAGTATGGCACCAGTGTTATCTTTACCAGATGATACAGGAGGTCTCGTTGTTTATAGTGATGCATCACACAAGGGGTTAGGGTGTGTGTTAATGCAACATGGGAAAGTGATTGCATATGCATCAAGACAACTCAAAGATTATGAGAAGAGGTATCCTATGCATGATCTTGAGTTAGCCGCCGTAGTATTTGCCTTGAAAATTTGGAGGCATTATTTGTACGGGGAGAAGTGTGAGATATATACAGATCATAAGAGTCTGAAATATATTTTCACACAGAAGGAGTTAAATATGAGACAAAGGAGATGGCTAGAGTTGATAAAGGATTTCGATTGTGAGATCTTATATCATCAAGGGAAAGCCAACGTCGTAGCAGACGCATTGAGTAGGAAGAACCAAGAGAAGTTAAATGTAATGACCAATAACGAAATATTGATAAAGGAGTTTGAGAAACTTGAGGTCGAGGTCAGAGTTTCAGTCAACTCTACCCAGAAGTTATTTGTCATGGAAACTAGTTCGACTTTATTGGACAGAGTCAAAGAACTACAGGAGACTGATGCAGAATGTCAAAAGTATAAGGCAGAAATGACTCATAAAAAGAATGTTAAGTTTAGAGTGGATAAAGATGGAGTACTGAGATACGAAAATAGAATTTGGGTACCTTCAGTACAAGAACTAAAAGACGAAATACTAAATGAAGCCCACAGTTCTAAATTCGCTGTACATCCAGGGAGTACAAAAATGTATAAAGACCTGAGCCAACATTTTTGGTGGTCTAACATGAAAAGAGAGATAGCGGAATGGGTAAGTAAATGTTTAACGTGTCAAAGGGTTAAAGCTGAACATCAAAAACCCAGTGGATTATTACAGCCCTTAGAAATTCCTGAGTGAAAATGGGAGCATATTACCATGGATTTCGTAGTTGGCCTTCCAACCACACAAAAGGGTCACAATGCCATTTGGGTAATTGTAGATCGTCTTACCAAATCAGCTCATTTCCTACCCATCAAAATCAACTTCAGTCTAGACCAGTTAGCCAGACTTTACATCAATGAAATCATTTCTAGACATGGAGTCCCTGTTTCTATAGTATCAGATAGAGATCCACGATTTACTTCAAATTTTTGGATAAGTCTTCAGAAAAATTTAGGAACTCAGTTGAGACTAAGTACAGCATACCATCCACAAACTGACGGTCAGAGTGAGAGAACCATCCAGACATTGGAAGACATGTTGCGCTCTTGCATCATGGATTTCAAGGGAAGTTGGGAAGATCCATTACCTTTGGTAGAATTTGCATACAATAATAGTTACCATGCCAGCATAGGAATGCCACCTTTTGAAGCCTTGTACGGAAGAAAATGTAGAACGCCTTTATGTTGGGATGAGGTCGGAGAGCGACAAATGTTAGGACCTGAAATAGTGTAACAAACCACGGAGGTAGTTCGAATTATACGGGGAAGATTACAAGCGTCACAAGATCGACAGAAGAAATATGCTAATCAACACAGGAAGTTACAAGATTTCGAAGTCGGTAGTCACGTGTTCTTAAAAGTATCTCCGTGGAAGGGAAAAATACGTTTCGGCAAGAAAGGCAAATTGAGTCCGAGATTTATTGGGCCATTTCAAATATTGAGGAGGATAGGTGAGGTAGCCTATGAGGTAGCCCTACCTCCTGAACTAGAACATATTCATAACGTGTTTCATGTGTCCGTGTTACGACCGTACAAACCTGATTATAAACACGTTATTGATTTCGAGCCCATTCAAATCGAGAAGGATTTATCGTATGAAGAAATTCATATTGAAATTGTGGATAGGAAAGAACAGCAATTGTGACATAAAAAGATACCTTCGGTTAAGGTTATCTGGAGAAATCAGAATATCGAGGAAGCTACGTGGGAGCTCGAGAGTAAAATGCGAGATAACTACCCACATTTATTTTCATAGACTGCACTGTAAATTTCGAGGACGAAATTCTTATTAGTGGGGGTGAATGTAATATTCCGAACCCTAATAAGATCTGCATATGTAAATTATGTGTTTAATAAATGAAATTTCATGATCTGACTTTGTATTATGTGATTGTGTATTTTATTAAACAATTAGGTCAAATAAAAAATTTTCGCCAAGCAGCTGTGTCGTGCTTAATCGGATAAAATGATTTCTCGTGCTTCTGGCGAATTCACCGAGAAGCGTTTCGGCAAATTATTTTTGTAAGCTGCTGTGTCGTGCTTGGAATTGACGAAGTGCTTTGTCGTGCTTCGACATTAATATAATATTATATTAAATGATAAAATTTTAAAATAAGTTAAATAGGGTTTAAAATGTTACACGGAAATAGAAACCCTAAGTTGAAAACCCTAATTGATAATAATTGTCAGAATTGATTAATTAAAACCCTAATTATTGTACAATAATCTTAATTAATATAATTAAGATTTAAATAATGAATCATAATGTTAATTATGAATCATTAAAATTAAACTAAACCCTAAACAAAAGATTAAAACCCTAATTGTAGGATTGAAAACCCTAAACCCTAATTAGAAACCCTAAGACCCTAATTTGATTCAAGAACCCTAAATTATGGAGTTATAAATCTTAATTGTGATATAATATCATAATTAGGGTATTACTAAACCTAAATTAACATCCTAATCATGATTAACAAAAATCTAGATTTAATTAGTAAGTAAATAAAGCAAAAATAAAATCCTAGCCAATGAAAATGAAGCTAGGAGTGTGCAAGCTTGTGCTTGACACACTCCAGCACAAGTAGGTTAATTAGGCCAGATCATAAGCACCACAAGTTCCAAGCTTAGATATTTTTGGGAGCAAAGTTTGGAAATTAGTCTAGGAAACCCTAAATTCAAGTTGCTATAAGAAGAATGAGATGTTGAGCTTTAAACCTACGAAATTGTGAACCTATACACTTATATTACCAGCCTAAACAAGCCCTAGCAACCACAAGCTCAGAATCAAAAGCCAGAAATCAAATTTTAAAGAAAAAGGTGCACAAAACCCTAATTTATGTTTGATCTTCAAGCCTGCAAAATTTTTGTGTTTTAGATGTTTAGGAATCCTTGTTAATATGTTATTTAGTGATCTGGGCGGTTAAAACATGTTTACATAACATATAGATATGAAAATCAAACCAAAAACTCAAACTGTTCTTGGCAGTCAAGAACAGTCTGACAGGCCTTTTTGTCAGAGCTTTTGATCGGCTTAAAATATTTGTTTGATGTGTTTTAAAGCATGAATCAGTAGTATGCCATGTTAGCTTTAAGATCCAATTGGTATAATAGTTAAATTATCTCTAGGTTGAAAGTTATTAATGGTCAAAACCCATTGACCGACCATGGGGAACTGATTTCTGGGTAACCCAGAAATCGTATGAATGTCTGACAGTTTGATGTCAGAGTTTTGATCAACCCAGAAATGACCTAGATGACATAGTTTGTGTAGTTTATTGATGTAGAGTTGTTGTATGATATATGAACTACAATCTCGAATCATTAAAACACCTAAACAATCAATCAGTTGAACGAAATTAACAGTCAAACCACGTTGACCATTATGACTGGATGAGTTTCTGGGTTACCCAGAAACTCAAGAACAGTCATGAACGGGGTAGCTTGACCATGCTTTTTAGATCATGATATGATATAGTTTGTGATGTAAATTAATATGTCGTTGTACACTGCCATGTTAGCTATAACAACAAACAAAAATCAAGAACAAACATCAAACGAGCTGCGATTAATTTGAGGTCAAATGTCCCTGTTGGACATTGACCAACTATTCTTCATTGAAGGACACCTTTAGCGACAGTCTTCAACCCAAACCCAGAAACCTAAGAAACTAAGCAGACCGTCGCTAAAGCCCTTTAGCGACGGATTTTTAATAAAAATAAAATAAAAATTAATTAAATAAATTATAAAATATAAAATAAATATTAAATAATTATTAATAATTAATAAATAAATCCGAAAATTCATTTTTAAATTATAAAAATTCATTTTTAATATTTTTATATATTCTGAAATATTATTTTAATTTAATTAAATAATAAATAATAATTATGATAAATCATTTAATAATTGTTTTAATTATTTAAATAATGATATTAAATTATTAAATAATTATACTAATTATTTAAAAATGATATTAAGGTAAATAAAATTATTATATATAATAATTAAATAAAATATTAAATATTTAAATATTATTAATGATAAATAAATCATTTAAAATAATATATTAAAGTATTTAAAAATTACTTTAAATGATAATTAAATCATTTAAATATCAAATTAAGTTTTGAAAATTATGATAAGTAATAAATAAATTATTTTAATGATAAAATAAAGTCTAAAAATATTATTAATGATAAAATAAATCATTTAAATAATATTCTATCTTTCTAAAAATATTATAAATGATAAATAAATCATTTAAATAATATTTTAAGTATCTAAAAATATTCTAAATGACAAATAAATTATTTAAATAACATATTAAATGTTTTAAGATTATTCTAAATGATAATTAAATCATTTAAAAATATTCCTAAGCTTGTAAAATTATTTAAAAATACTTCTAAGCTTCTGAAAATTATTTAAAAATAATACCAAGTTTCTAAAAATGTTAGAAATAATAATTAAATTATTTAGACTAATAATTCGACTTCCAAATGAAGTTTTATCGAACAATCTATGTGTTTAGCCATTAAGGACGCGACCGAGATACCGAATCAACATCGAACCTTAATGAAACTTGTTTAGATTAGCGTGATACATGTTTATATACGTGCTAACGCTTATTATTGGTATACGTAGACTACGTGCGTTGACCGATTGTACTAAATTATAGTGAACTACGCAAAGGCAAGTGTCCTAACCTTACTCAACTTTGTTATATTTAAGCAAGTATTATACATCTTGCTATCAATTATTGTGAAGTTATTGCTTCTTGTTCAGCATAACTTAAGAAATGAATCATTATTCATATATTGTTTATTCGAGCGTAAATTGTTGTGTCAAACCAAATTGTTTGGTAAGACATCTTATACTGAGTAAATGGAAATGCCTTCATAGGAAGGCCAATAAATGTCGATAATATATTGACCACAAATGGTAGGATGATATGCATACTCCTAGGATATTGGTGAGGCTGATCACCTACCAGATATCCAAAACTCAAATGGTTCTAAGTCATTAACGACTGATAGAACTAAATGAAATATATGGTTCATGTACAGAACCCTCAGGATACATCATTGACATCTTTCAAATCAAACACATGGTGTTTATATATTCAAATGAACTTGCTGAGCATTTGTAGCTCATTCTTGCGCATATCTTCTTTTGCAGCTGTAAATGATATCCCTAGCACGTTTGGGACTGATAAGGGGATAAGACATGCTTATTAAGTTTTATTCCTGTTGTTGAATACTTTAAGTCTTTTAAAGACTTGTTGTAATAACTTAGTATAACGAATAATGTAACCGAACAAAATGTTATGTAATATATTATGATCCTTTATGTCATAGAATGCGTTATACTCTGATCTTTAAATTCTTTAGAATAGTTGTACTAAGTTAAATACAGTGTCTATATGAACTATACATCTGAATGAGGGTATCTAAATGATGTTGAGAGTCCTATAAGCTCTGTGGTTACACTTAATGAGCGCCGGTAAGGTGCCATCTTTACCGGAATGCGCCCCTCAGTTCTATGGACAATCTTATCATTAATACTGTGAATGTCAGATAGATAGGGAATATTGATATGAAAGAAATATTCATAAGATATGAATCTATATATCTAAGTGAGGGTATCCAAACACAGACAACGTTCTGGCCGGAACTAGTACCTGTTATGGGATATTGTGAATCTTGGATAGATAGAAGTCATATTTTATTGAATATTTATAGATGTATAGTTTCACGTGAGCACCAGATCTGCTACAGGGGAGTGTAGAGATTTGGGGGCGTCACAGAAAGGGAAGAAAGAAGGCAGCAACAGCAGCTCGAAAAATTAGGAAGGAATAGCATAAATTTGCAACAAAAGAGGAGAGAAAGGAAGAAAAAAAGAGAGGATTTATACTCTTTTGATTTGATTGCATCATATATACTTCTCATTCTATTCAAATACACAAGTTTACATCCACTTTGACATCATTTGCAAGTTTCTATCATATCATTTGGTTAAATTAAATGTAGTTTTCATGTAATTTATGGTGGAACAATGAATTAGGGATTATTAGTGAGGGTTCCATCGGAACAAAATTCTTCCTAATAACCCGATGATATTCATTTATTGAATTTTTTGCTTGTTTTACGGCGATATATTGGGTGTGGTTCATTTAGGTTGCTATTTTAGGATGTCTTGGCATTGTTAGATTATCCGTGTTGATTATTTCTTCTAATATCCGTTTTGGGGGTGTGTGGAAATTTCAGGTGTGAGCCTAGGAACGCGACCCCGTGGTCCAAATCCGATGATGGACAATTTTGATGTGGGTAGTAGGAACGATGTAGTCTTCATTGTAAATATGTAATCGTCGGGCCTTAAAACGACGCCAAGGCGAGAATCGTGATTGTGGGCGTTCGGGGTTATTTTGATGGCTTACATGCCCGTGAATAACCTCCTACGCATTATAATGTTTTATTTGAATTGCAACACCAAAAAGGATTTCAAGGCTAACGATGAAGATTTTCATAAAATCAATCAAATTAGGTTATTAGCATCACGAGGATAAGAAATTGGAAGTGATAATGAATGTCGATTCCTATTTAACGAGAAGGTTAAAGAAAATCGTTTTCAAACATCACAAAAAATGATTTTATAAAAATAAATGACGTTTTGTTAAACCAATGTGCATAGGGTTAAAGAGATCCTAGAAATTGCCCGTCATTCTATGAAAGCAACGTTTAGGTCTCGATTCCTATTTTGACGAAGGTTTAAAAACTCTTGTTTTGCCAAAACGACACCTAATGAAAACCTTGCAGTTTTGACAATCAAAATCAAACCTTTCTAATACAGAATAAAGCTTTCTCGTATAAACCGAAGGACATTCTAAAGCATTCTCAGATTAAAGCACGACTTTTTCATAAAGGACCAAATGGGTTTCTCACACAAAATCACCACAACATTCACATAAGCACACACGCACGCACACACACATTTTAAGAATTAAAAGGATAGGAAAAGTATCAAGATTACGGTAACCGTGTTTCACGGAAGTCGGGGGGTGCCTAACACCTTCCCCTCGCTTAAGCAAGCCCCCGAGCTCTATGAATCTCGGTTCGCAGACCAATTAATTCAGAGTCACATATGAGCTAGCGATTTATGAAAACGAAACTCGGATGAGTTGGTACATCCATTTCAAATATACCAACTGGCGACTCTGGTTAATTGGCTCATCATTAAAAAACGATCTTTTAAAACCCCGTCGACATTCATACCGACCTTTTCCAAAGAATCATCTAACAAAAAGGCTAAAATTGGAAAGGATAAATATTGCGATGGAAGCGACATTCCCGGCGTCGACAACTGGCGACTCTGCTAGGGATATTAGAGGGCTTAAGCCGCGTTCAAATCTTGATGCTATCATATCCTTTAAAAATTCATGAATGTGTATTTGCATGCGATATTGTGACCTGTTTTGCTTGTTGTTATGTGAATGTGTGTTTTGTCCGGTGAATGAATGATTAAATGGAATTGCTTTACTTTAACGTAATCATTTGCATACGGTGAGGACGATGAATGTGAATGTATGTTGAGAGTGTACCTCCTCTTGAGGCGAACCCGTCGGTTGCTTATTACTGGACTCGAAGGGGCTGCTCCCCGGAGATGGCTCAGGAAACGCACCACCCAGATCCGCTCCAATCGAAAGGATTCAGACGAGTAGATTGCGAAGATTTCGGGACCTTCATGCCGAAAAGCCCGCGAGAGTAACCCTAGGGTAGGTCAACCTCTGATAAACCCAACGCAAGGAAAGTCTCTTCATACCCTTTTACGTTTACGCGTATAAATGTCATAGTCCCATTCAATATTTTTACATATACCTTCCCTGTTGTCAAAAGAAAATACTAACCTCCATGTTTTACAGGGAATAGCTGGGAAAGTATAATAATTCGTGTCTAACATTTATTATTGCAATGAGGGACTACTAACATTTTGTTTTGCAGGGAAAGATTAAAAAACCCAAAAACACGAAAGTTACAGCTTTAGCATGCATCCACATCTTTCATTTCCCAAAGATTAAACTTCAAACCGTTGTTTCTGTAGGATTGCTCCTCAAACACGTTTGCAATCTAAGAGGGCCCAGGACTCTACATCTGAAATGGCTGATCTTCCACCTACTAATCCTGGTTCCATATCTCGTGAGGAATTTGATGATTGTAAGAAACAGATGTTGGAAATGGCCATGATGCTGAAGGAACAATTGCTACCTAGACAGGATCCACCTAAAGAGGATCCACCCCAACCTAAGGGCGAGCCAGTCATCCCAAAGGCCATTCCTACACCTAATAGGACAGTGATTACTATCCCAGAGGAGGGAGACACTGATGACCTTCGAAAGAAAATGAAGCAGATGGAGGAGACCATCCAATCCCTGAAAGGCGTAGGTTCCTTGGGCAGGGTAAATTATTCAGATCTGTGTGTCTTTCCAGGAACCAGATATCCGGAGAAGGTTAAAATTCCCGAATTTGAGAAATACAATGGGAAGGGGGATCTTTATACACATCTGAAAATATACATTATGGAGCTTGGATCTTATGCAGAAGACGAAGGTCTAAGGATACAATTATTCCAAAAAAGCCTGACGGGAGAAGCAAGAATTTGGTATGCCCGTCTTGATAATGCCCGGATCCACAATTGGGAGGAGTTGGCCCATACCTTCTTAACACAATATAGCTTCCAAGCACAAATGGCCCCTGATAGATATCAAATGACGAAAATCAAGAAGCAACCAAAGGAATCTTTCAGGGATTATGCACAGCGATGGATGGGTATGGCTGCACAGGTGAATCCCCCAATGAGCGAGTCGGAGATGGTGATGACCTTCGTGGATATTCAGGAGGCACCTTATTATGAGCGGGTCATATCGGGGATTGGAAGACCTTTTGCCGAGATGATAAAACACGGAGAAATGGTGGACATGGGGTTGAAGTCTGGCAAGATTCGGGATTTCACGACTTTGGAAACAGCTGCGGAACAAATCCAGAGTGGAAACTATGGCAGCACTTCCCGTAGGGTCCAAAAGAAAAAGGAGGAAGATGTTTCCCTCATCCTGCAGGAATCATCTAGAAAGGCGGAGAACAATCCTCCAGTACAGATACAGAGAGTGGGGCCATCCCGACAGCCTAACTTTACTGATCAAAGGACGGACGGTCGAAGAAGGTTCGAGACCACAAAAAATCGAGTATTCACCCCGCTCGGGGATCCTCTTGAGCAGATTTTGGCGGTATTGATAGCCCAGAAGAAAATAGTCGATTTGGCACCCCTAAGTGACCCGAAAGGAAGAAGATTTGACCCAAGCAAGCGATGTGCATACCACTTAGGTTCCCCTGGTCATGATACGCAGGAATGTTGGACGCTGAAACACAGAATTCAGAACTTGATTGATAGTGGGGAAATTATGGTGGAACAGCCAGACTCCCCAAATGTTAAAGTCAATCCCCTGCCTAGGCATGATGGAGGGGGGTCAATGTGGCGGAAGCCAGTGAAGCCGAGGGGCCGCCAAGGCTGAATTATGTGAAGAAAATTGATGAGATGATCAGCATGATAAGTGATCACGAGAGTGCACGGGGAGTGCCAATTAGGTTGGCGGGTGTAAGCAGAAATATCATAGAGGGGCCTGTCAAGTTAACGGCTCCGAAACTCCTCACCCTTAAAGCGAGACCGCAAATCCCTGTCAACAGTCTGAAAACGGTACCATGGAATTACGGGGGAGTGTTAGAGGACGCGGCCAGTTGTGCTTCTGTGACATCAAAGGGGAATCCTTTATATCTTCCAGGACGAGTCCTGGAAAGCAAAACGAAGAAGAATGAGAAGATATCCGAGGAGAAAGCCTTGGAATTCTTAAGGAAGATGGATCATCCAGAAGCAAGGGGGATCCAGATATTAAGCGAGGAGTCGACCCTGACGTCGATCATGGATTTGGTGTTATCATCCAGTGATCACTGCAAAATTCTGGCCAAAGTCCTGGAGGAGGCATACATTCCCAAAGAGATTAGCAAAGAAGGTTTCGGCCATCTGGTGGAGCATCTGTTGGAAAGTAATGTAATATCGTTCACAGATGATGATATCCCTAAAGAGGGAAGGGGGCATCAAAAACCGTTGCATATTGCGATAATCTCTTCAGGTTATATTATGAATGGGGTGCTGATTGATGGGGGATCGGCGTTGAATATATGTCCCCTCAGTACATTGAAGAAGATGAACATCAATCCTAAGCGCCTAGGGGCCATTCATGTAGTGGTACGAGCCTTCGACGGATCCCGGAGGGATACAATTGGAGAGATAGAGTTGCCTGTGGAAATAGGACCTTGTACTTTTGATATCTCTTTCCAAGTCCTAGACATTGCGGCAAGTTATAACCTGTTATTGGGGAGGCTGTGGATACACATGGCCGGGGCAGTTCCTTCCACGCTACACCAGCAAATCAAACTTATCATCGACGGGAGTCTGGTGACGATCTCGGCAGAGTGTGATGACCCTTCTCCTCCCAGGAATGGCCTGCTGGTGATTAATGTGGACGAGTCGGCGGCACCTGCCAGTTTTCAGGCGCTGGAAATCAGCACTCCCCACTACAGATGCCTGGGGGCTCCAGCCGTGAAACATAAGGTCTCTCCGGAACTTACCTTTGTTGCAAGAGAAATGATGAAAATGAAATTTCAACCTGGACAAGGGTTAGGAAAGAGCAGTCAAGGAATCACCGAACCCATTCAACTACCCCATCAGATAGGCAAAGTAGGGTTGGGATATCGTGAAGGCGTAGCACGGAGACACCGTCAAGGCGCGACCCTGACTCGACTGGCTGGAAATCCGATGACCAAGGTCAACAATGAACGAGGGACTAGCAAGCCTGTGATTGGGACAGGGGATGAAGAGTGGACCCCCACAAGTGATGAGTCGACCAAGAGGGAAAGTTTCCTACAGGAGGTCGCGCAAAAGTTCGAAACCAGGTGCTATATCCCCGGACAGTTAACAAGCAATGGAGAGGGGAAGGATGTTGCCACGCCACCGGGAGCCCAACAAGGTGTGCCTGTCATCGATTGGGCAGGGCTAATTATTCCTGAAGAAGGTAGGAAGAGGGACTCAAGCAATGTGGCCGTAGTCATCGGGGAAGTTTCCGATGTGAAGCCACCTTTCATCCAGCGCATTTCGTCTGATCTGACCACCGACAACTGGACCATGGAACCAGTGATATCCAAACAAGGGTAAAACACGGCATCAGGGTGGTAGACCCCAGAGGAGGGGAGGATGAAGAAATATCATTTTCATTTTGTATTTTGCATAATTATGTCGTTTCGTCATGTTATCTAAAAAATGTGATCGTTGTGGAAAATGACTTATATATGACAAATATTTTGTTTCATGTCAGGTGTACCAATTTGAGTATTCCTTGCCAAACAAACGGTCTTTCAAATTTGAATGATGACTATGATTTTGATATTGAGCTGGATTTCGATTTAATGGGCATTGAGCAAGACGAGACAGACTACGACGACGCGCCTGACGAGATCAAAGGATGGGTCGAGGATAAACCCAAACCCAACTTAGACCAAACCGTCACCATAAACATCGGAACCCCTGATAAGCCCAAAGAGCTCAAGATAGGGACAGACCTGACCCCTAGCCATAAAACAGAAATAACCAAGTTGCTAAGCCAGTATGAGGACGTTTTTGCCTGGTCTCATGAGGACATGATCGGATTGTCCACCGACATTGTGGTACACCGGTTGCCCATCAAGGAGGGTTTCAGGCCCGTCAAGCAGAAACTAAGAAAGTTAAAACCAGAGTGGAGCTTGAAGGTGAAGGAAGAGATCATCAAACAGTTCAGGGCTGGAATCATTATGGTGTCCACTTACCCAGAATGGATGTCCAATGTAGTCCCAGTGGCTAAGCCTGGAGGAAGGTGAGGGTATGTGTCGACTATAGAGATCTGAACAAGGCCAGTCTCAAGGATAACTTTCCGGTACCTTTCATACACATCCTGGTGGATAACACGGCCTAGTACGAGATGTACTCTTTCGTTGATTGTTTCGCGGGGTATCATCAGATAATGGTGGCAGAGGAGGACCGGGAAAAAACCGCTTTCATCACCCCTTGGGGCACTTTCTGCTATAGACGATTAGCTTTCAGTCTCACAAATGCGGGGGCTACTTATCAGAGAGCCATGATGGCCCTGTTCCACGACATGATGCACAAGGAGATAGAGGTCTACGTGGATGACATTATAGTGAAATCAACGGTAGAATCTGATCATGTAACCCATCTCAAAAAGCTATTCGATCGGCTCAGAAAATATAATTTGAAGCTCAATCCGGCAAAGTGTGCTTTCGGAGTGCAGTCAGGCAAGCTCTTGGTATTCCTGGTTAGTGATCGGGGCATTGAGTTGGATCCGACGAAGATTAAGGCCATTGTGGATATGCCGGCACCTCACACAGAGAAGGAGATAAGAGGATTCCTTGGAAGAATAAACTTCATCAGCCGCTTCATATCCCACTTGACGACTACATGCGAGCCGATTTTCAAACTATTAAGGAAAGATGCCTCCCAAGAGTGGAATGAGCAATGTCAGAAAGCCTTTCAGACCATTAAAAAGCAGCTGACAGAGGCACCAGTGCTGGTACCCCCGAAGGATGGAATCCCTCTGTTTATGTATATATCAGTTAATGTCATTGCAATGGGATGTATGCTGGGATAGAAGAACGAATCAGGCAAAGAGCAGGCCATCTATTACCTCAGCAAGAGATTTAGCCGATGCGAACAGAATTACACCCCCGTCGAAAGGACCTGTTGTGCTTTGGCGTGGGCTGCAATGAGGTTACAACACTATCTCCATGGTCACACCACGTACCTGATATCAAGGATAGATCCCCTAAAGTATATCTTCGAAAGACCCATGCTGAACTGTCGATTATCAAGGTGGCAGTTAATATTACAGCAGTTCGACATCATATACGTGACTCAGAAAGCCATGAAAGGGCAGGGAATTGCAAATCAGTTGTCAGAAACGCCAGCAGGGGGGATGGAGCCTTTAGAAACTCCTTTGCCGGGTGAAGATGTATTATAGGTCTCACAAACGAGATGTGATGACGAAGGGCAGTTCTGGAAGCTGTATTTTGATGGTGCCATGAACGCTGAGGGGGCAGGAGCCGGAGCAGTCCTGGTCTCTATCACTGGAGAGCAATACCCTGTGGCCACTAAATTGCAATTCAGTAATTCGAACAACACAGCTGAGTACGAGGGATGTATATTGGGACTCCGTTTTGCCCGCGATATGGGAGTGAAAAGACTAGCGGTGTTCGGGGATTCAGAGCTGGTAATCAGACAGGCGACCGGGGAGTATAGCACGAAGGAGCTCCGGTTGCTTCCATACCACTGATATGTTGTCCAATTGATGCGAGAATTTGAAGATATCGCTTTCCGACATATCCTCCGAGGAAGGAATGATTTTGCCGATGCATTGGCGACTCTGGCTTCCTTAATCCACATAATCAAAAGCAGGGACGTTCCACAGATTGAAATAGCAGTGCAGAATGCCCCGGCATACGAGGAACGTGTGGTAGTATTATCGGAGGAGGTGGTTCTGCCAAAGCAGCCTTGGTATCACGACATAAGGGAGTATCTGAGGGATAGATCCATTCCCGACCAGGTAAGCCGAGCTGAGAGGTTGAGAATCCAGAAGATGGCAATGAAGTTTTATCTGAGTGGGGATTCACTGTACAAGAGGGATGTCGGGTTGGGACTGTTGCAATGCGTAGATGAGACGCAGGCCCAAAAGATTATGGACGAAATACATGGTGGAGTGTGTGGACCACACATGAGTGGACCGATGCTGGCCAAAAAGATCTTGAGAACAGGGCATTATTGGTTAACACTAAAAGTCGATTGCGACGATCATGTCAAATGATGTTATCAATGCCAGGCGCACGGCAACGTAATTCATGCGCCCCCCAATGAACTGCATTGTATGACCTCCCCTTGGCCATTCTCAATGTGGGGTATGGATGTAATCGGACCAATAGAGCCCAAAGCGAGCAACGGACACCGATTTATCTTCGTCATGATCGATTACTTCACTAAATGGGTAGAGGCAGGTTCTTTCCCTAAAGTAACTCAGGAGATCATCGTTGGTTTCATCAGGAATAATGTCATTTGCCGATACGGGCAACCTGAGGTCTTGGTCTCCGACAATGCCAAGAATTTGAACAATGCCTCATGAAGGAATTATGTGACCAGTTTAAGATCAAACACCTCAACTCTGTCATTTATCGTCCTAAGATGAATGGGGCAGTGGAGGCTGCAAATAAAAATATCAAGAAGATCATGGCGAGAATGTCCACCAATCATCGGGGATGGCCGGATCTGCTACCTCTCACCCTGCTGGCGTACAGAACGTCGGTGCGTACTTCTACAGGGGCAACCCCTTACGCTTTGGTATACGAAATGGAGGCTGTTCTGCCAGTTGAGGTTGAGATGGCGTCCCACAGAATATTGATCGATGCTCAGATAAGCGAAGAGGATTAGATGCAAAGTCGATACGACCAATTGGCCCTAATTGATGAAAGGAGGGTGGTTGTTGTTTTGCACGGGCAGTTATATCAGCAAAGGATCTCTCGATCATACGACAAAAAGATAAGACCTCGGAAGTTCAAGGAAAATGACCTAGTGCTAAAGAGAATCATGCCTTGCCAAGACGAAGCCAAAGGGAAGTTTGCCCCGAATTGGGAGGGACCTTTTGTGATTAAGAAAGTGCTGTCCGGAGGAGCCCTCATATTGCAAGAGATGGATGGTGAGGTGTTTCCACAGCCCATCAATTTCGATTCGGTGAAGCGGTTCTACGCTTGAAAATCATCATTTTCTTCTCTTTCTTTGAAAAACGAACTACGTAGGACCTGATTTCCCAACCTGTGGGAATACGTAGGCAGCTATCATGGCACGGTCCAATTCTTTAAAAAATAATACTTTCTCTAACCCAAAACCAATTCCCAACAGCTAGATAAACCTTCCTATACCCTCGAAACCTTCCCGAAAACCAGCCACCTAATCAGCTTCATCTCAAATGACATAACCCTGAACCAACCAAACAGTTAGCCAAAATCTAAGACTCAGTCCGATGAAATCAACGGGAGTGCGGCAATATCTGTCAAATCTCCATCAAGACTTGAGAAGAGAAAGAAGGCGAAATGTCAAAATCATGGTCAGCTAGATAAAATGAGGATCCAATGAAAGGCAACGATACGACAAAAAGGGAAAATGACTAAATTTAAATACATGTCTACATATATAAGTCGTTTTGATACAAGATTTCTCTTTTGATAACCGATGAAATTGACATAGTCTATGCAGGAAATAAAATGATCTACAAATCTGAAACTAACTGAAGCATGATGGATAAGGTGGTGGACAGATCTGAAGCATCAGCATCCCCTGCAATCTGCTGCCCCATCATGTCGATGCGAACTAATAAAGCAGTGGCTCGGCTGACAGTCTCAGAATGAGCATCTATAACTGCCCTGGTCTGAAATACAATGGCGTCTCTATCAGCAAGGGCAGCATCTCTAGCCAGAATGGCATCATCTCTCTCAACAAGAGCGGCGTCCCTCTCAGCCTCAGTAGTAATCAAGGCCAGGCAGAGTCGGGTATCCTCAGTAACCCGACTAGGGGCAGAATCAACTGAGATGGAATGATCTATGGTATCATCTGGGAAAATCACTCTAGAGTCGTCAAAAGCCCCAGGCTGACTCAAACCAACCGTATCCGAGTCTCCGCGCAACCATTGCACATAAGCGAATGTCTGGATGGGGAAACTGTCACTATACTCGGCAAGGATCTTGCGAGACCAAAGATCACATACCCGCAGTAGATCTCTCTCTGTCTGGAATGATATAAGGAATCGGTAGGCAGCTGCGCCTGTGAAAAGGTGAAAATCCTGTGTCTGATCAAACTGCCCTGTAACCGCCAAGGGATGATAAGTCGTCACGCCTCTCAAGCCAGCAATAGGGATGAAATCCAGGTTGGGCACGTGAGTCAAGAAGCTCATAAAGGAGCAATAACCCGAATAGATCAGGAGATGAAAAGGATCCTCAATAACCGACAAGAATTCTACCCAGGAAGCCGCATCCGTACAGCTCATGGGACGAAACAAAAACTGCGTGGCTATGTCGTGGCTGAAGCAAAACCCATGGCGACGGAAATGACCGATGGGGCTGAGATGGCTCATAAACCACACGTACAACAAAGCAGAGCTCCCTCTGAATACTCTGCCTCGGAAAGACTAACAATATGAGGCTGACATGTAGGTATCTGCCAATATCATGGGAAGAACGGTGTGATCCTCCTGAAGGGCTCTAACGGCCGCGACAACTCGCATATCCAACTGATCGGGTCCGGCTGGCAAGTACAAAACTGAGATGACACATGCCATCAAAACGTCTACTCTCAAAGCACCCCAGCGCTCCTCGAACACGGAAAAATCACCAAAAAATAGGTGAAAACTGTCGGGTGAGCTGAATCGGTCAATCAGGAAATGTAGGGGAACTAGATGGTCTGATGTGATCACCGATAACAAGACTGTCCTCCGCAAACCGATTAAAGTCAAGAATTGACGGCGCATGGAACCAGCTGTGACCCTAGCACAAGGACCATCCAAAGGCAAGCCGGTAAAGCGAGCATACTCCTCGAGAGTGGGGGTCAGCTTTACTGTACCTAATCTGAACACCTGACGGGCAGGGGCCCAATAGCTCAGAATACCCTCCACAAAGCCCGCTGGCACCTGAAAGGATAATAAGGACCGAGAATGTCCCAGAAGACCATCTGCAATAACCCTGTCGGCCGGCGATAAACTGTCCAACCAGCGAAGGAGACTGCCGACCAACCCTGTGGGAGGGATGGGATCCAAACGTACCACGACATCTGGTGACGACATCTGTGAAAAATAGTATCAAAAAGACTGTGCAGGGGTCATTCTCTATCCATGAACAAAAAAGCATGCATCATACAGTTAATAATAAAGCAATTGAACGGTCATAATGATAAAAACTGTGCATAAATAAACAAATGAGTTCAATACATAATGCATGAAATGAAAAAAATAAATCTAACAGGTTCAGGTACAAAAGGCCCTATCCTAGCCTGATCTAGTCAAAGGTGAGGTCATCTAAGAAGGCGGGATCCTCGAACTGATCCCCTGGAGTCGTCGAAGTCGGAGGCCCAAAGTTCATGTCAGGGATATATGGCTGCGCTGGGGCATCAGACGAGCTCGGGCCTGTGTCAAAACCCGTACTGTCAGGATCATATGCATAGGCATCCTCTGGGGTCCGACCTAACACCCGACGGTACAATGACAGCTGCTCCACCTGGCGGGTCAGAGTGGCAATCTGCTAAGCATGAGTGGGAGTCCGAACACAGGCGGCCCAATCGGTCATCATCACCGAGCCGGGAACCATATCTCCGAGAAAGAAGGTGGCCCGAGTCTGGGGACCGATGGTGCGGGGCACCCACCAGATACGAAAAGCCTCGCTCGTGCTGGGACCCGAAGAAAGTGTCCGGCCCTCCTCCCCCGCAAGCATAATCTCTGAAGGCTGAGAGTCCAATGGCCAGGATGTAGTGAAGGGGAGGGAGTGCGGAATGCGGATCTCTCCAGTAACGCATCTGAATGCGCGCTCTCCCAGATACATCACCCAGCCCCCAACACTCTGCAAAGTAAGGCGGCGGGTGGAGAGTGCGAACTCCAGCTGAATGCGGCAGTGTGCGAAGCTGCCAGACACCGGGACCTCCTCCAAGGTGCTGTGGTGCCATCGCCGACCCCGGGGATAGGTATCCAAGCCGAGGGTAGTGACAGGCCTCAGACATGGGAGTCGCTCGTAGGCCCAGAACTGTGAACAGAAACAAAGAAAGGCATGAGTAACCGACAAATGCAGAAAAGAGAAATGAAATGATGGGAAGTACAGTAAGAAAAGAGGAAGAGAAGGCTCACTAGCAAAAAGTGGTAGAATCTGAGCCAAGCGTCTGTCTGTCCCTCTGAGCGAAGGCGAAGACCGTGGAGGAAGTAGGCAAAGGTGAAGGACCCCCAATTATAGTCACCGATCCGGTCTACATCCCTAACAGCACCGACGACGCTGAAATGAATGGTAGAGGAGTTGTTCCCTAGGAAACAACCCCTCATAATGGTCAGGAACAAGCGCCGGAGCAGAATGTCACGAGTGGCCCGATCTGCAGGGAAGGGCGTCGCGTATATGCCCCCAACAGCGTCAACAGCCAAAGCTCCGGACCGAATGTTGCGGGCCTTAAAGACCCGGTCATCGGCAGCGAAACCCAATAAAGCTAGGACCTCCGCTGGAGTAATATCAAGATCCAGAGGGACACGAGATCCGGTGAACTCGATACCCGTGATGTACCTCCAATCCCAAGGAGTCAGCACGACCTCATAGTTCAAAAGGTGAAGGGACTGGGTCTGGTGGAACCATCGCTCGGACAGAGCCCTCATATAACCCTAGGGGCACTGACGGGGAATGATAGTGAAGAAATGACGAAAGCCCCAGGAATCCACCACCGCGCGGTAATCGCTATGCAAAGCTGTATAGAGGGAGTAAATGTTAAACCAGTTACCCCTCGGCTGAGTAAACTCGGGCACCTGGAACAAACATTAATGGATCAGTCCAGATCTAAACAGAATTTGGAAGTGAGTTCAGAGGAGTATTTAAGCATACCTCATTAGCAACAAGGGATGCGGAGGGGTGACGACTGAGATCCCGACCCAACAGATCGGGTATCTGAACAGAGGCGCCAGATAGGGCGCGATGAAGAGATGGAGCTGGTGTGCTGGAGGATGGCCCCTCTACCGCAACGTCCGGAAGAACAGCCTCCTCAACATCGGGGTGATCGGGCCGGATGACAGCCTCCGCCAGTCGGCGAGCCTGGCGGGTCCGAGGCAAAGTAGGGGCGGGTGCAACCCTACGGCGGCGAACGCCCGAGGTCCGAGACGCAATGGAGCTACTAAGAGCGTCAGGATCCATAGCTGGAATAGAACAGGCGAAGAGGAAGGAAAATTCTATTTTGAATTATGTCACAAACATTCCAATTTTCTATCCTCATCGTAGAATTAATGCAGCATGATGCATGTTTACTATATATGCATGAAAAAAAAATCGGCAGAGTTTCGTCTATAAAATGGGCATCCCATGTGTAGCCAAGCATGTTTTCAATTAATCCAAAACAGATCAAAATTGCATTTATATGGATAATTGCAACATGAAAAGGACCATAATGCATGATTTTCTTTCAAAAAGAAACAACAGATATGTGGGACCGCATCATGAGCATAAAATATGACTCGCGCAGTTGATACATAGCATATACATGCAATAATACATGGCATAGCATTTCAAAGCATGCATTTATATCTCTAAACATGCAAAATAGCAAATGTATAGCAAAACATTGACAAAATTGGAAAACAATCGGTCAAAGTGTTACCTGTAGCGCGAAGATCGATCTAACCGGAGCGGTTTTTGCAAGAAGATTGGAAAATTCGGCAAAAAGGACGTGCAAAGGTGCGAAAATCGTGTGGGGTACGAATGAAAGTGACAGATCTGGGAAGCGGCTGGCCGCTTAAGACCCCGATCTTGGCCGCAGATCCATCTACGGCTAGGCCCAATGCCTGCCCCTTTGTCCTTTGCGAGCTAAATCGATTCTAAAACCCGTTTGATTCATAATGTGGTAATAAAATGCAAGATTTTGATGAATTGGGTGTCGAACACTACTTCTCAAATTCATCGGAGCGACTGGATACGAGACCCGGCACTCACAAGACGAGCGACCGGATACGAGACCCGGCACTCACAGGACAATCAACCGGATACGAGACCCGGGGATTATGAGACGAGCGACCGGATACGAGACCCGGCACTCACAGGACAATCGACCGGATACGAGACCCGGCGTTTACGAGACGAGCGACCGGATACGAGACCCGGCACTCACAGGACAATCGACCGGATACGAGACCCGGTGATTACGAGACGAGCGACCGGATACGAGACCCGGCACTCACAGGACAATCGACCGGATACGAGACCCGGCGATTACGAGACGAGCGACCGGATACGAGACCCAGCACTCACAGGACAATCTACCGGATATGAGACCCGGTGATTACGAGACGAGCGACTGGATACGAGACCCGGCACTCACAGGACAATCAACCGGATACGAGACCCGGTGATTACGAGACGAGCGACCGGATACGAGACCCGGCACTCACAGGACAATCAACCGGATACGAGACCCGGGGATTACGAGACGAGCGACCGGATACGAGACCCGGCACTCACAGGACAATCGACCGGATACGAGAACCGGCGATTACGAGACAAGCGACCGGATACGAGACCCGGCACTCACAGGACAATCGACCGGATACGAGACCCGGTGATTACGAGACGAGCGACCGGATACGAGACCCGGCACTCACAGGACAATCAACCGGATACGAGACCCGGTGATTACGAGACGAGCGACCGGATACGAGACCCGGCACTCACAGGACAATCGACCGGATACGAGACCCGGTGATTACGAGACGAGCGACCGGATACGAGACCCGATGATTACGAGACTAGCGACCGGATACGAGACCCGGTGATTACGAGACGAGCAATCGGATACGAGACTCGGCACTCACAAGACAATTAACCGGATACGATACCCGGTGATCACAAGACTAGCAACCGGATACGAGATCCGACGCGGACGAGACAATCAACCGGATACGAGACCCGGTGATTACGAGACAAGCGGCCGGATACAAGACCCGGCACTCACAAGGCGATCAACCGGATACGAGACCCGGTGATCACAAGACTAGCGACCGGATACGAGACCCGGCGTAGACGAGACAATCAACCGGATACGAGACCCGGTGATTACGAGACGATCAACCGGATACGAGACCCAGTGATCACGAGACTGGCGACCGGATACGAGACCCGGCGCAAACGAGACGATCGATTGGAAGACGAAGCTCGACGACTAACAATGCGGTCAGGGATTGATGCATTGACACCTCTACGAATATTTTGCATGCCTTACATCTTGCGTTGCATCATAAGTTGCATGTGTTGCAACATGTGTGTATTGACATTCTTGTGCATTGTCATTCATGCATCGGGTGTCTATTTCTTTATCCTGTTCATTTTATTTAACATTTCATAAACATGATAAAGAGGGGCAGCTGTAGACACCCAAATTTTGCACTTCGTATACTAACCCTGACAGGAGGGCAAATTCGTCCATTGAGCCGGCCTACGAGAGCGAAGGATGGGCGCAAGTGCGAACACTCGACGCCACCGCGACGATTTGCAAATCAAAACCGACGTGACAACAAGGCCGTCCGAAATGAGCATTCCCGAAAGATGTGGCACGTCTCCCATTAATTCCCGGACTACAAAATACAAGCCTGTCAGTGAAAACCGATGTCACGACACGAGAATCGAGGCATGGCACGAAAATCGAGAAATTCAAACCAGCCAGCCGTGGATTGATCTGCGGCCAATAAGTGCGCCTTTTGAAAACACGGAACTCGAAAAACCCAAAAACCGAAAACCAGGCTGAGTGGATGGTAGGCGGCCAGCCAGCCGCAGATGGATCTGCGGCTGCCCTGGTTTCCTTTATCAGCCCAGTTTCAGTTCATTCACGGATACAGAGAGAAAGGGAAGAAAGAAGGCAGCAGCAGCAACTCGAAAAATTAGGAAGGAATAGCATAAATTTGTAACAAAAGAGGAGAGAAAGGAAGAAAAAAAGAGAGGATTTATACTCTTTTGATTTGATTGTATCATATATACTTCTCATTCTATTCAAATACACAAGTTTACATCCACTTTGACATCATTTGCAAGGTGAAAATCCCATTGTTATAGCAATTTCTATCATATCATTTGGTTAAATTAAATGTAGTTTTCATATAATTTATGGTGGAACAATGAATTAGGGATTATTAGTGAGGGTTCTATCGGAACAAAATTCTTCTTAATAACCCGATGATATTCATTTATTGAATTTTTTGCTTGTTTTACGGCGATATATTGGGCGTGGTTCATTTAGGTTGCTATTTTAGGATGTCTTGGCATTGTTAGATTATTCGTGTTGATTATTTCTTGTAATATCCGTTTTGGGGGTGTGTGGAAATTTCGGGTGTGAGCCTAGGAACGCGACCCCGTGGTCCAAATCCGATGATGGACAATTTTGATGTGGGTAGTAGGAACGATGTAGTCTTCATTGTAAATATGTAATCGTCGGGCCTTAAAACGACGCCAAGGCGAGAATCGTGTTTAAGGCCCCGTCATAGTGAAAATATGTGATTGTGGGCGTTCGGGGTTATTTTGATGGCTTACATGCCCGTGAATAACCTCCTACGCATTATAATGTTTTATTTGAATTGCAACACCAAAAAGGATTTCAAGGCTAACAATGAAGATTTTCATAAAATCAATCAAATTAGGTTATTAGCATCACGAGGATAAGAAATTGGAAGTGCTAATGAATGTCGATTCCTATTTAACGAGAAGGTTAAAGAAAATCGTTTTCAAACATCACAAAAAATGATTTTATAAAAATAAATGACGTTTTGTTAAACTAATGTGCATAGGGTTAAAGAGATCCTAGAAATTGCCCGTCATTCTATGAAAGCAACGTATAGGTCTCGATTCCTATTTTGACGAAGGTTTAAAAACTCTTGTTTTGCCAAAACGACACCTAATGAAAACCTTGCAGTTTTGACAATCAAAATCAACCTTTCTAATAAAGAATAAAGCTTTCTCGTATAAACCAAAGGACATTCTAAAGCATTCTCAGATTAAAGCACGACTTTTTCATAAAGGACCAAATGGGTTTCTCACACAAAAACACCACAACATTCACATAGGCACACACGCACGCACACACACACATTTTAAGAATTAAAAGGATAGGAAAAGCATTAAGATTGCGGTAACCGTGTTTCACGGAAGTCGGGGGGTGCCTAACAGCTTCCCCTCGCTTAAGCAAGCCCCCGAACTCTATGAATCTCGGTTCGCAGACCAATTAATTCGGAGTCACATATGAGCCAGCGATTTACGAAAACGAAACTCGGATGAGTTGGTACATCCATTTCAAATATACCAACTGGCGACTCTGGTTAATTGGCTCATCATTAAAAAAACGATCTTTCAAAACCCCGTCGACATTCATACCGACCTTTTCCAAAGAATCATCTAACAAAAAGACTAAAATTGGAAAGGATAAATATCGCGATGGAAGCGATATTCCCGGCGTCGACAGGGGATACGCAATAGCGTTAATATGTATGTGCACAATACATAGTACGAAAGGCTGGTCACCTGGAGTACGAGAAGAGATGGTCCATAGTCTTTTGACTGTTAAAGGTTACAGTAGAAATATTTGTTAACCTAGGACAAGGTTCAAGTCCTTACGACTACTCAGCATGATATTGAAAGTTTTTGAATGAATCTTTTAAGTTTCTGAGTTATTCATATTGCCTCCCAATTATTGATCAATTGTGGAAGATTCTTGTTATTTGAAAGGTGGAAGTGAAAAGAAAATATTACTTAAAAAGGAGTAAGTCATAAAATGCAACATGTGGTGATGAGTAAGTTAAACAAACTATAATAAATCCAAGAAAGAAATGAAATTCCAGAAAGGGAAGAGATAAATTTAGTTAATGATGACTAATGATGAGAAATTTTTAGAAGAGAAAGATGAGAAGAATGCAATGATCTTAGAAAGATCCTTAGAGAAAGAATTTGGTGTAGAACCCAATGAATAAGTAGAGATTAACGTAAAGTCCATTTTGATAGCTGGAAGGAACGAATATTAATAAATAAAAATTTCGAGGACGAAATTCTTAGAAGAAGGGGTGAATGTGATATCCCGAGTATTTGTACGATGCTAAATCAGGATATTCTATGATTACAACGAGTATGGTATGCAATGATCCTTAGAGAAAGGAAATGAATGCGTTAAAGGGTTAAAGAATATATAGCACTCGAAATGTTCCGAGTTTAAGTGAAGGTGATGAAATAAAACCTACACTAGGGTAATGTATTAGTTACTCATCGATAATTGTGAAAGAGATTTAGTGAAAACTGAGTAAGGGAGGTTTCGTTAATTCCGAGGACGGAATCCTTATAAGGATGGAAGGATGTGACAACCCAGATTTTCAGAAATTATTAAATAAGAATTTAATAAATAAAATTCTTATTACGAGACGTTTTGAGTTTGAGTATGTGTATGTGTATGTATGTGTTTTATATTATGAAATATGTGGTTCGGTGTGAAAGAAATTATATACTCTCGTAATTGGGAAGAAATGGTTTAATAATTAGTTAAACCATTGAAAAGATTAAATGAAATTGTCATGAACATGAAATTAGTTGAATAATATTAGTTAATTTAATTAAGTTAAAATTATATTGTGAGATAATATAATTTGATTGTTATGTCTTGTGGACAATGAAAAAATTACTATGAATTAAGTTTTATAAATAATGTGAGTAATTCACTTAATTAAAATAGTGAATTGATGTTAATATATTTGTGTGTATTTTAGTACACTAAAGTGATGATAAGATTCTAATTTAATTAAATAATTAAATTAGAAATATAATGATTTGTTAAATAAATATTGTATGAGAATGGTCATGAAATAATTCATTTAAGTGTGGTAATATTGATAAGGTTAATTTTATTTCTTGAAGAATTGAGTTTAAGTTAATTCAATTTAAAATATTGGAATTTAATTAAATCAAGTGTGACATATGTACCATATAATAGAAAGGTTATTAAAATAAAGAAAAAAGAGGGTTAAAGAGGGTGTTGCTAAACATGGCCTTGTGACCCTTTCTATTCTATAACAGCTAAAACCTTTTGTTTTCCATAACTGATTTAGCCAAATTAGAATTCACATGTTATTGAGAATGTCAGCTTATTTTCATAAGGTTGGGGAAATTGAGAAATTGAGAGAGAAAGAGTTCTGTGAAAATTGAGGAGAAATTCTAATAATCAAGAGGTAGAAGGAGATTAATCAAACTCTCCTAATCATCTAACCTAGTCTAAAGAAGAAATCAAAGGTATAAAATTACTCTAAACCTTAGTTTTCTTTTCTTTTGAAGTTTTCTTTTGTAAATTGGGTTTTGATGAAGAATTGATAAAGAAATTGGTTGTTTATGTTATTGGGTTTATTTAATCCAATTTATGTTGTCAGTAGATGATTTTTGTAGTATTAAATCCATGAAAACTTGCTAAGAAATAGAAAATTTGAGTTTTGGAAAAATTAAGAAAAAGTTGATTTAAATCCTTTGGGTTTTGTTGTTTTGGTTGTTTTAGGTTGTTAGAATTGATAAATGCATGCTTAGTAATGTTTTTAAGAAGTTCATGATAATTGGGTATGCTTGATTTGATGTTTGATGCTTTAAAATTCGTGTTTTTGGGTTGGAAATTCTGCAGTTCGCGAACTGCAAAATCTGGAATACAGGAGTCTCGCCCCGGCGAGCTCTTTAGGCTAATTTTCTCGCCCCGGCGAGAGTTTTGTATAGTAAATCCTCGCCTCGGCGAAGTCTCGCCCCGTCGATAGTTTTGTGTTGTAATTTTCTCGCCCCGGCGGGAATTGCAGAAAATGGAAATTTTTCTTGTTTTTAATTCTTTTCTTTTGGTCATGATATGTTACCCTATACAAGATTTACTTATAAACATTCTAATGTAAAGCAAAGTTTAAGACTTAACTTTAAGTGTCGATTAAAGTGGAACATAATAAAATGAAGGATTATGAAATGTTAAGTAGAATAATACTAAGTGTTGCTATGTGGCTAATAAATGATGTACATGATTATATATATCGTGTAGGATACATGAAGTGCAGATAAATATAAGCTGGTAATCTATAAACCAGGCAAGTCTTTCAGTTCCTAATTATTATGTGAATTAAATGATTAATTGTTTTAAATCTATGACGTAAAAGCATGATGTATTTTATGTGTTGCATGTATGAAACAACAAGGTCAACTTATGACTACGTTCGTTGGATAGAGAATGTTGATTGAGTTATGGAACTCAATCTTTATTTGTTACGTGTTGATCATTATGTATGACATATTTAGCCAAATGTTTATGATTTAAGTAAAGAGCATGTTATTTGTGACAAACGAGAATTTTGTAACTTAATTTGAATATTTATTGATTGAATAAATATTTTTCGATGATTTGATTGTTGAATTAATTGATTAATTGATGAAATTGTGGTAGATTAATTTAATTATATGTGTTACATTAATTAAATTAATGTAGAGAATTTTTATATTTAAATAAGTATGTGTTTAATTGAATTTATTTGATTAAATACATTATTTAAATAAGTAAAATGTAATTTCTAATTAATTTAATATTAATTAGAGATTTAATATTTTGTCATTTTTTTTATAAATGAGAATTTTATTTATATGACTATGTGATTTAATGTAGAATTATTCTATTTTATTTATTTGATTTTAGTAAGATTATTTAGTTGATTAAAGTGTGACATGAAACTATATAATAAGTAGTTTATTAAAATAAATTAGAAGGGAGGAATAATCGAGTAGGCAAACATGGCCTTAGTGGGAGTTGGTGCCAGTTATTAAACTGGCACCATGTTCTGTCATGTGGTTTTCACGTATTATTATTATTCATGCATTCTATTCTTCAGTTCCAAAAAGTTCATATAGAGAGAAAAGATAGAGAGATTTGTGAGGAATTAGAGAATTAGGAAGAAAGTTCATTCAATTGTTGCTTAGTTACAGCATCTTATCAGAGGTAATTCTTCTAACTAAGTTTAATTTATGTTTTAAATTCTTCCATGAAAGTAGTCTGTAAGTTTTCTGATAAGAGAGTTTCATGTGTAATTGATTATAAATTGTTTGTAATTGTTTAAATGCATGTATAATTGTTGTATGATGTTTATAAATTGTTTAATTAGATTAATTTATGAGATTACGCTTTTAATTGGAAGTTTTGAAAGTTACAGAGTAGTACAGTGTACGAACATGGTTTGAATGTATGAAATTAAAGTCTGTATTGCTAGTTAATTGGGTAAATTGATAGTTTACTTTGATTATGCATGTATAAATGAAGAAAACAAGATTTAAACGGATTAATTTGGTTGTATAATGAACCTGTTATGTGTGATTTTATGGAAATTGTAGAAACTTTGATAAACTGATAAGAAACCTCAAATTTGATTCTTAGATTCATGATTTATGCAATTTAAGTTGTTAGAATTATGCTAGAAGGCTTGGGTAACAATTATAGATGAATTATAATGTCTGGGTATGTTTAATTTGACGATTAGAATAACAAGATTGGAAATTTTAACCTGTTTCTGCGTTCTTCGCGAACTGCAGAAACTGGAATTCGTGATTCTCGCCCCGGCGAGAATTTTGTGAAGGAATTTCTTGCCCCGGCGAGACTTTTGTGAAGAAACTTCTCTCCCCGGCGGGAACTTAAAAATAAAAAAAAAATAAAAAAAATAAAAAAATAAAAAAAAAGAGTAAAAAGACGAGAGTAAAAATTTTCTTCTTTCTTTGAGATCATGTTATGATATCGTAGACATACCTAAAGCTTAGGCTAATGTATAAAATGAATGTTAAGGTACTGTAATGGGTGGTAAGCATATACCCACTGATTATCCGGTGATAACTGAGATATTAAAATGAAATTTGATGAGAATGAGTTGTGACGTGTTTATAATACTGTAACTAATTATTGTTACTGCTTTATAAACCGAATGTATAGGTTGATTTAGAGAACGTGAGTCTTAAATTTATAGTCTACGCACGAGGCAAGTATCTTATCCCTACTTTTACATTTACGCAAGTTTTCTACCTTGATTTCAATCACGCAAGTTCCTGAACTTAATTCTCGTATCATATATGTTTCATAATGCTATTACTCACTCGAGCAAGTTATTGTTTCTATTCCATTCAATTTCATGGATTCAATGAGACGTTTAAAATTTCTCTTCATAATGCTTCAGTTATATATAGAACTTTTACAATTGTACCTTTTGTGAGATTTAGTTTTGATTCTCGAATTACACCTTTTGAACCTTGATTGACTAGCGAACCCTTATTGATTCGACTAGTCCATAGTTGATGAGCGTTCTAAATTCTAGAAACATTATTGAAGTAAATCCATACCAAACTTCCTTTGGTGCGGACTCCGATGTCAAACTGAGATGAACAACCCTTATATAGGGGATTTATTTACGCGTTAGCGTTAAGATGTTGTGCACATACATGGTACAAAGGGCTGATCCCCCTGAGTACGAGAAGTAAGGTCCATATAGTCTTACGACTGTTAAAGGTTTAAAGTAGAAATACTTGATAACCTGGGACATAGTTCGTGGTCTTAAGACCCTCAGACGTTCTTTTGAATCTTGTCTTACATTCTTGACTCAAAAGCTAAATCTTCGATTATTCGATATCCGTTGATTATTTCGCATGTTATTATTCTGTTGTTGTTATACTTGCTGGGTAATCATTGCTCACCCTTGCATAATAACATTGCAGCTAAAGTTGAAAGAACTGATGAGCCATCCACTAGTAAGGGCAAAGGAAAAGCAAACAAGTGATGAAGACTTGTTTTTATTTGTTTAAATGATGTTTATGTAATAGACTTAATTTATGTTTCCGCATTGATGTTATGTTAAGGTTAGATGACCTGGGATTTATTTATTAATGATGTTGTAACCCTTTATTGGGAGATTTCTAATTTTATTAAGAGTTTTCATTTATATTAAATGGGTAGTTAGATGTGATGTGATGTTTTTGGATTGTGAACACCAAATCCTAAGGAAACGAAGTACCCGGATTTGGGGGTGTCACATTATCTATGTGTTGTGTGACGCATGCAAACTGTTAGATTTTGCTGAGCTGTCGAGCTTATTCTTGCAAATAACCACTTTTGCAAGTTAAAGATTCAAGGTAACGGTATATGCTGCTTGAATGGCATGATTCAAATGTTATGCATGAAGATTGATTGTTTTAGCTTAAATTTTATTTTTGAACCATGATTAAGGTTCTGGATGATGTATCTAAAGATGTATTAAATTAACAGATGTTGAGTTGTAAAATATGTATTGACTTATAATTTAATTTTATCTGATGTGTGAAGGGTATTGAAACTAGAAGTAAGTTTTATTTTATTATAATTCTGATGAAGCGAATCATATATGAAGCGAATCATTAAGCATATATGATTCTAGATTATGTAAATGATTAAAGGTTATGATTCAGGGAAAGCAAAGAAAGAAAACTGAAAAGTTTATAATTATTCCGCACTTTGTTAAGTTTATCATTGAATAATGTTGTAAAGTCAGATTGAGGGTGTATTGTTAACGACCGATGTGGAGAGTTGGATTGTTCAGAATTTTTGGGGTCGTTACAGGTTTGATATATTGCACACACACACATGGAAGGGTTGAGAGTAAAGATATAACTGGTGATAAGTTGGATTATTGATGGTGCATGAATTTGAAGTCATGTTGAATTATTAGTTACTGATTTGAGGCTGGATTTTTAGAATATATGTTGATTAATTGCTTGAGTTTAGTCAATCGTACATGTGCATTCATGTAGGTAGTTAGTTTAGTTGTTGCTTTTGGTTTGTGTTGTGTTTTTGCTTGAGGACAAGCAAAGTTTTGAGTTTGGCGGTATTTGATGAGTGGGTTTTAACCTACATGTTAGATACATCTTTGGCTTAATTCTTTACAATCTTTAAGTGTTTTTAGTATCTTTTTATTTGTTTTCATGTTGATTTTGTAGGTTGAGGCTAGCTTCGGATAAGAAAAAGAGCAGGAAATTTGGTACAGGACATTCTGGCCGGGGCGAGCTTTTAAAGCTTGTATTCTTCGTCGGGGCGAGATCTCGCGGGGGCGCGGATTTTGTGAAGGATTTCTCGTCGGGGCGAGGATGCGGCTGGAGGAAAAGAAGTTTATTTTCAGTAGGATCAGTTATTTTAGAAGATTGATGCTAACAAGGATTCTTTTTATTAATCTAATGAGGAGACTATAAGAGATATGAAGGCATGAAAAAGGATATAACAGGTTGACAATACAAACACGGGGAGATTGGATTACAGAGCTGATTTGTAGAGATTGGAGAGTAGAAGAGCCTCTTGAAGATTGCAAATTTGTGGCTGGGAGATTGAAGAAACTGATTGAGTTTTTCCTAAATCTTTTATCTCAGATTTGTAATTAATTACAATGGTTTATTCTAGGGTTTTGGTTTTTACTTTCAGCATGAACTAAATTTGAATTAAGGCTGCAATTGAACCTTTTGTGCTTATGACTTAAGTATCTTATTTAATCCAATTATTATTTCATATTGAGTTGTCTAGCTTATTCTGTGATTATTGATTAATTGTTTGGCCAACAATTTACAAGATATCTTAGATGAATTCGGGAGATGAAATCTAGGAGTAGATCTAAATAAGTTAGCATGTATTCTTAATTATTTGCATGTGATGAATAATTAGGGTTGTGAAGTGGATAGGGATATGTCTTTGTTGCATGTGACTGTTGAGAATTGGTATTTGATGAATTTAATCTTTTAGTTTTGCATAGGAATATCGCAAAATTAATTAAGTTAAATAAATTTGTTTGATCACTTGAAAAAGGGCTTACAAATAAAGTTGAATTCTTGTTAAGAACTCTACTAAACTTAATGATTGGACGAATTGAAAATTTTAGTTATCTTGCATGATTGGGGATATTGTAGTCTTAAGCCTTTAAATCTGAATTTCAACTTTCGTGTTAGTTATTGATCTTAGTTTCAATTTAATTAGTTTTAATCAATATTCAAATTGTGATTATTTAATAGAATAGCAGTAATCTAGATTGGTAGTTGAAAATATAAAACACAATAATTCTCTTTGGGAACGATACTCTATTTATCACTTTATTACTTGTTGATCGTGTATACTTGTACGTAATTGTTGATTGTGAAATCGGACAACACTTCACATAGGAATATAATGAAGCAATGTGAATGAATATATTATATAATTATTTGGGAAAGAGTTATATGGATAATCACATAGGAGATTGAAGACGTTTGAGTAAGTCATCGGGGAAAATTGTAACCTTAATATTTTAAATATGTGAAATTTCTTTGTTAAGTAGTTAAGTAATTTTAATAGTTAATTTTACAACAGCAGTTACATTTGTTTAGATAAAATTAAATTGGTGCATGATTAGTAGTCGGATATTTAGGTTATTAAATACTCTTCGTGGGAACGATACTCTATTTGTCATTATATTGCTGAGTTGATCGTGTATAGTTGCACGTAAATTTACTAATCAAGTATAGATTTAAGCAAACAAGTTTTGCAAAAACTTATTTGCCTAATTTTATCACTTAAGAAATACACGCATGTATACGCGATCGACTAGTAATATAATGACAAAAAGAGTATTGTTCCCACGAGAAATTAATTCTAATGTTTTTCAAATATCAATTTCTTATCAAGTCAATTTAATTTAAATATATAGAAGTTTAATTCATAACAAATAAATTAAACTTTTCCAAATATTAATTAACCTCCATGGAAAATACAAGTAAAAAAAATTAGAGAAGAAAAACTCTTATGAAGACATCTTCCATCTCCAAGCATCCTTCAACTCCTTGCCTCTATTGGTGTTAAAAGAGTTTTACACTAGATCTTCAAACTTGAAGTCTAGCCGCCACGATAAACAAAACTTAAAAACTCTTATAGCCCTTTAACATGTATTTATAGGTCTCCTAATTTTCTAACCCTAAAAGGAAATACAATACAATTAAAATTACATACACAGTATCTTAAGTTTAATAAACTACTATAATAAAATTCTTAAATCTCATCCTTTTCCAAATCTACTGTTGATTTCCATCCTTTAAATCTCCTCGAGACCCACTAGGAATAATAATAATAATCTGTTGGTTCACTGGAAAGGTTAATAGGAATCATGATGGGACCCGCAACAAAAGAAAAGATAAAAGCCACACTGCATGTTGCTTAGCCGCCCGCGCAATGCGCCTGAAGTGACCGAGCGCCGTTGCGCTAAATTACAGCGTAGCTACGCTACACTTCATTCCTTGATAGCGTTGTTGCGCTTGAGACCAACGCAACTACGCTTCACATTCTGTCAGTTTTCTTCCTTGTGCGCCCAAGCTTCAAATATTTATGATTTTGCCACTTAACTCATTTTTTCCTACAAAATAAAATAAAATAAAATAAAAATAATTAAATAATTAAATAATTAAAAATACTATTAAATAACAAAAAATACTTAAAAACTCACAAATTATTAAGCCTAAAAGTACCCAAATAATAGGTATAAAACTCACTCATCACCTGTGAACTCAATACCGGTGATATATCATCAATCTATCGGCGTCATCATCACCTCGCAATCTAAGAGATGAAAAGACTGACTCTGATGGAACCATCACTCCGATAAAGCTCTAAGATAGCCCCACGGAGATCGACGAGGGGCAATGGTAAAAAACTGTTGAAAACCCCAAAAGTCCACCCTCTCGCGATAATCCGAGTGAAGGGAGTAATAAAGGTCGTAAACACTAAACATGTTACTCCTAGGTTGGGTAGACTCGGGAACCTGCGGCATGTGAAAAGGAATAAGAATGCTATCATTAAGAATGACCTAACAGACAAACGAGAATTCCATGTACCTCATTAGCGTATAGAAATGTTAAATGGTGATGACGCAGATCCGAGCCCAATAAATTTGGCATCTCTCGACACGGATCTCAGGCAATGTATGGCTCCAGGTAAAGGGAACTGAATCATCAGGCTCAGGTATCTTAACAGATCTATCAGCCTCCTCACCAGGATCAACGCGAATCGGACAAATGCATGACTTCGCTAATCGGTGAGGTTGGCGCGTTAAACGAGGAGACAGGGCTGCCAAAGCCGGCCTACGAGGAAGAACCCCTGAGGAAGCTCTATGAATCGTGGAACTACTTAGTGCGTGGGGATCCATATCTAACCTGTGGAAAAAGATTTTGGTCAACTAATAAGGTACATTTTTTCTAATTTTATTCAATTGGTTATTGTGACGCCCCCAAATTCGAGTACTTGAAACCCGTATTTGGTGCGTCACGATACCACTTCTTTGAGCTGTTTAATATATTACAAACTTAATATTTATATCAGAGTTGTCTATTCTCCAGGTATGGCAACCTTTAATTACATTCTTTACATATTACATAATATATATGATCACAATACAAAAGACTAATTATTACAGATTACACCTTAAAACCTATTCATGGAGCTTTCCTTTGCTCTTGTCTTTGCCAGTCTTCTAAACATTCACGCCTAGCTGAAAACAATTAAGTCGAAGCAAGAATGAGCATTCAATTGTTCAACAAGTAATAACAATTATAATAATGCGTTGAAGAAGTAAATGTTTTCTTTGAGGACTACTTCTACCACGAATCAATAGTGGTGAAGTCATTTGAAACTATTCTTAACAACATATTAAATCATTTTAAGATTTTTGAAACAACATATTGACTTTTGAATACTGAGTGATCAAAAGACCATGAACTGTCATTTTCGAAAAGGTTTAAACAGAAATTCATCGGTAAACCGTCTGGTCTTACGGACACGGAGGATGATCAGTCCCATTGTGTCCTGTATTGATCAACACTATATAAATCACCGCCATCGGCACATAAAAATTTAAATCACCGCTATTGGTGCATAAAAATTAAATTACCGCTTTTAGCACATAAAAATTTCCCATTTAGGGTTGTTCATACTCAGTCTGGAGTCTTAACTAAAGCAATTTAGTTGGACAGCTTAACCATACCAATAATATTCAACAAATATTTTTTCAAATTGTGTCTAGCTGGGACAAATAGCTTAGACAACCTTTAAACCGTGCATACATACCGAGATATAATAGTATGTATCAGAACATGTCATATCAAAGTAGTTCGAGTTCAAGGGTAATTGATTTTGTACAATAATTTACACAAGTGGGGATACTTGCATAATCAGACTTAGAATACAGAGTTTAAATATGAATCATAGCAAATCAATAATTAGATACTTATGACCATAAATGAATTAAAGAGAATTTAATAATGTAAGATTACTTGTTTAGCTGAATAACAGTAAGATTTGAATATTTGTATAACATAAACCATGCATAAAGTAAATGCAAGGGTCAAGATAATTGCATAAACGAATAACAAAGATCATTATGGATATGAATAATTAACAATAATTATTCACGAGCATACTTTGAAATTGATAACTCATGTTGAGTTAGGAACTAGCATAACATATACCTGTTTGCACAAAATAAAAGTAGTGCATAAGGTTTAGATACTTGCACAGTAGAGAAAGAGTACAGATACTTGCCCAACATACGGATCCAGTTCATAATGTAAATGAAAGGATAGAATAGTTGCTCAATAATAGATTGAGTTAAAAGCTTGTATAAACCTGAATCCATTTCATAAAGTAAATGAAAAGGATAGGATACTTGCCTTGGTCATTGACTACTGCTACGCAATTTAATTTAACTTCTTTCGTAAGACCTATCTGTTATAAGATTGATATTTCAATCAGCAAATCATATTATACCTTATAATATCACTTCTTTATAAGTAAATTATCTAACATTAAACCACATAATCAAATATTAGATAACACATTAATACCATACGCATTCATAATTCTAAAACTACCACACATCGAGTCTTTAACAGTGTTCAATATAGTATGTTGAGTGGTTTCCCACAAACAACCAACAAACTAGTTTTCGTCTCATCTACACTGTTTTCATAGTGAGTTAGATCGGTTAGTAGGTCGTATATACCTCTGCTCCTTGAAGGAATTGTTTAGCCCAGATACTATACATCAACTATTAAAGAGTACAACTGTACCACTACTTTATCATATACCTTATGAATTAATATTAAGTCTTTCATTATATAAGTCTTTCTTTATGGTTCCGTAGGTAAAATACCCAATCCAGCAAACTGGATTCCAAATCCAGCAAACTAGATGGCAATCCAGCTAACTGGATTCCAATCTAGCAAACTGGATTCCAACTTGGATTACAATCCAGCACACTTGTTTCAAACTATTCAATTCAGTCAACTATTTTTCCAATCCAGCAACCTGGATTCAACTAACCTACAATACAGCAAGCTAGATTCACTATTTCAGCAACTGAATACACTTATTCAGCAAGCTGGATTCAAACTGTTTTCCATTTTTAACATATTGAATTTCTAATTCATCGTACTATTCAATATTGTCTATTGAACGCCCAATCAATAACTTAACTCCTATTTTAAACCTTCATTTAATATTATTAATATCTTAATAACATTCTAGCCATTTATTAAACCAATAAATAATTTATTCTAATTGCTTACACTTTACTAATTTATTCATTTAATCATCTTAAAATACGACAACCATAATATCTAATCAACATTGAATAAAATACCCTTCAGAAATCTGTATATACCCTATATAGAGTTTTCAAGCCATAAAAACCTATTTTTCAAATTTTCAACATCACATAATTAATTTAATTCATTTATCCATAATATCATCATTTATATGAAAAATAGCAAAATATACATAACTTCCCATATTATCAAGTTATGAACTTACAAAATGCTAAAAAGTTAGGGTTTTCTAATTGTTTTCAAAACATAGTTTTGTTTCTTTTCTTTCTTAACCATCCAAGCACATCAATACACAAGTTGAGCACAACCAAGCATAAAACATCATCTAACATATAGATTAAGGGTTTTATACCCTAAGATCATAACTTCATACCATCAAAAATCAAATCAAAAAAAAAAATAGTTAGGGTTTTTAGAAGTTTTATAACTTTGCTTGATTTCCTTCCTCCTTCTTCCTTTAAGCACCAAGCTATGGCTTCTCCTCAATTACTCCCTCCTCACTTGTCGTGGCCTCTCCCTCTCTATCTCTTCTTGTTTAGTTTTGGAAAGAAGAGTAGATGAAAGAGAAAGAAGTAGATTTTTAATTTCTATTTTCTCTCTCTCTAAACTAGGAAAAATGAGAAGATGAACAAGTAATTAAATCTAATACTTGCATAACCTATAAATATATGAATTATATCTATCCATTTTGCCATCATTAGGAAGTACTCAACTCTTACACAATGTGACAAGTTGGTGATGGATGATCATTATTTTTTTGTACTTCATTTTTCATACATTACAAGCAAGCCTTTAAAAACCAACACCTCACCCCCCATGTGGGCCCCAATGGGCGGCTGGCCCCTTGTATTTTGGCTCAATTTTTGCTTTTCTTTTATTGCTTTAATGTATTAATTAAATTGGTAGAAGTGTTCTCCAATTGGGCTAACAATTGGATTTTAATTAAACCCCTTTTGGGCTCACTTTCACTAGTTTGTGCCACTAGTTTTCTAATATTTTTAATCCATACTTGGTTACTAATTTAATAAGTGTTGGGCTAATTCAATTAGTCCACACATTAATTATCCAAGTCCATGTTCAATTAATTGATTGGGCTTGGTTAGTAAATTAATTAGGCTAGTCCATTAGTATTCCTTACTAATTGGACTATTAAAATAAATTATTCATATATCACATAGTTCTCATTAATTAATACTTGTATTAATTAATGTACAAAATTTATTCACTTACTATATTCGCTTTAATTGAATATATTATTTAACTTACTATCTTATCAATTGTTTAATATTAATATTCTTAGGTTAGTCCACTAATTTAAATAACTATTAGTGGGCCCTATTTTAACTAACAATTAATCACATACATTTTTCACATAAGTCATAATATATTTATCATCATTGATAAATAATTATCATACTCATTGAACCACATATCGTACATACATACATTCAAATATAATCAATACTTATATTTAGTATTCGCATTTCCTTAAGAAAATAAATTCTTATTATTCATAATACACATACATTCATTTTAAATATAATTTTATCAATAATTATATTCAAAAATTAAAATTCATAACCATAGATCAAATTAGGGTTTTGATCCGTACTGTCACTTTACCACATTTATCATACTTAGTCAATTTAAAATAAATTGACTAATTTTACAAATTCATATCATAAAGAAATAATCATAGTAATAATAATAATCATTTCTTAAAACATACATTTATTATTATAGTAATCATATTTTTATAAATAATCATATATCTTTAATATAAAAATTAACTTATTAACAGAATATAATTTATAATTATCAACTATTTCTTTAATAAGAAATTTACTTGAAACCATATATGACATATATATATATATATATGATAATATATATATATATATACACACAGATTACATATTCACCTTCCTTTCCTTGCACACCTTCTCATACTTGCTTTAATATATAATAAAAATAATTTTATTATATTTAAAAAAAATTCATACGTAAAATTTCTTATTTTAATATATCAAAATCCTTGGGTTATTACAGCTAGTGCTATCAGTAATCATCCGCAAGGCACTCCATCTAGCAATATTGAGATTAACTTTGGGATAGATGATAATGAGCTAGTTGATATTGTTGAAGTTTTCACACCAACATCAATCACCATTGGAGATGTTGCTGAATATGAAAATGGTAAGAATGAGGAACAAGAGCCAAAACTAAATCAAGAGCCAGTTTAGAGTTCTGACAATGTTAAGCAACCTTCAGTTGTGTTTAGTGAGCCGTATTTACAAATCACAGTGCCACTGGTGCATAGCTATATACCGTCTGCCATAGTATTAGATCAAGCGCCTAGCTCCGTGGAGTTCATGGAGATTAGTTTATTTAAAAAGAGCAACCTAGGCGAATTTGAAATATTGACTCGTTCGAAGGAGAAGCATACAAATGTTACTTTGCTACCGATGGACGTGTCAATCACTTCTCGATTGGGAATTGGATAGAAATTGAAGAAGTCGGGCTGACAACTATAACTCAAACGCTTATTGGGAGGCAACCTAAAAGTTTAAATTTATTATTAGTTTGCATATTTGAATTTTGGTTTATTTTATTAAGTTAATTAAGAATTAATTGAACTATTAAGTTAGTTATGTTTTAGATAGTAATAATGCGATAATATTTTTCAGGTACCAAGTTGGGAGATTGAGAGTTGAAGGAATATCAAGGACTTGAATACCCAAGGGCTGGAGGCGTCATACATCCTTACGCAACTTTCCTGCTTCACTGGTGTTCCTCGAATACACATTTATCATGATAGAGGATGAGGATGAGGATGCTTAATTTTTCAGGGAAGTTTCTTAATTTTATTATTTTTATTTTTCTGGAACATTGAGGACAATGTACATTTCAAGTTTGGGGGGTATTGTGCTTATTTGATATTTGGTACTTGGAATCTAATTATTTATGCAATTTAGTTTGTGTTAGTTTGTTTTATTTTATGCATTGGTAATTTAGTTAGTTGCATATTAGTAGTTTGCATTTTAAAAAAATAAAAATAAATAAATAAAAATTTGAGCAATCTTTTAACTAAATCTGTGAAGGCCAATGATAGGAATGGATTGAAATTAGGTATTTTTGGCTAATTTTTTGGATCATGCTAGTTTAGTGTTGGTTTTTCTAGTATTTTGTGATTCTATATGTTTGATAATCCTGTTGTTCAAGTTAGTTGACATTAGAGAGTTTATATAGTTGAATATGTGTGAAAGACATGATTGAAACTCTAGGAGTTTATTGATCATCAGTTGACGTAGAGATAGGCATTCATTTAAGTTTGGGGGGGAAATTTGAGGAATGGATTGAAAATTATGAAAAATGTTGAATGTCATTGAAGTTGAATTGTTGGTGCATTGAGATGGACCGTAAAACGCACTCATTCATAAATGTAGGCAAGATGGAGCGTAAAACGCACTTGTTTACAATAAAGTGAGATGGAGCATAAAATGTACTCACGGGTTAAAAAAAATATTTTGTTAATTCCTTCCCCCGAATTGACGTGATGTCGTCTTTGTGAAAACTTGATGTGATGGTTTGGATTTTTGAGTTGATGTCAGGTATCTTTTACATGGTATTTGGTTATATAACCTTATCTAGGTTGAATAGCTTGAGCAGTTTGGATGATCTTATGTCGGGGATCGTGAATTGCTATGGAATTGATGATTATGCATGATTTGAATTGGGATAGAAATTCGTATGTGTAAGTCTTTGAGGTCGTGCTTCAGATTTATCCTAAATTCTTGTTCATGAGTTAACTGGTTATTGTATGTTAGAGTAGTTTTTAGTTTCGTTTGAGTTTTGCATGAGGACAAGCAAATATTTAAGTTTGGAGGTATTTGATGAGTAGGTTTTATACCTATTATTTGGGTACTTTTAGGCTTAATAATTTGTGTGTTTTTAAGTAATTTATATTAATTTATAGAGTTTTTATTTATTTTGTAGGAATAAAGGAGTTAAGTGGCAAAATCGTGAATATTTGAAGCAATTGGGCGAGCAAGGAAAACTAAGAGAAAATAGGGATTATGCGCCGCGGCGCTTGATTATGCGAGCCGCGGCGCGGATCATGGGCCGCGGTGCTCGAGAGGATTGTGCGCGCGCGTGGTGCAACAAATTTGAAGGGCTAATTGGATTATTTACATTCCTGATTATTAAAGACACTTGCTAATTGAAGCCTAAAGAGTTACAAAGAGTACAAAGCTGACTTCAAATATAAAGATGTTTCCACCTAGGGTTATTAATGTAATCTTAATTCTATTAGGGTTAGGTGGAATAACTCCTATAAGTATTCTTATGTTATGAAGATATAAGAGATAGACAGAGAATTATTTATCAGTAGTTTTAGATATTAGTTAGGGTTTCAAGGAGGCACTTGAAGGACGCAAGGATTGAAGAAAGGAGCGAAGCAAAACTGTGACAGAGTTCATTCTTCCTTCTCAATTTAATCTCTTGTACTTTAGGATATTTTCTGAATTTATTATATTGTTTACTTTATTATTTAATATGAATTAGTCTTTTCATTAAGGATTCAATGGAACCCGATGATAGTTTAATTTAATACTTATTCTCTCTTTGATTTAAATTGGGTATGAGTTAATTTGTTTATTATATCTTGTGTTGGTTGTTATAATTGCATAATTAACAATTATTGGATGGATTTAGATGAAATCTGACGATAGGTTCTACATTAAGATCTGGGTATAATAACTTGTGATTAGTAATTCTTTTCAGTAATATTGATTGTTAATTGAATGCTAATTTTGTGGAAGGGATAGGAATATACCTAAATACCGCAAGCAACGAGTGGAAAATGATGCTTAATGAATTTATTATTATTGTTTCTCATAGGAATATAGGAAAATTTATAATAATAGGTATGCTTTATAATTATTCGAAAGATGATTATAATAATTAATAGTGATTTTTCGTTGACAATTCTGAATAATTGATTTAATGAAAGAATGATGTTATTAATTAAATGATTCATCGGAAAAAATTGAGTTGTTAATATTTTCTCTTATTTATTGAATTCACATTTCATTAGTTATTTAATTATTAATTAATTTACTTAAAATTCAATTGTTTAAATAGAATCGAATTGACTACAGATTAGTATTTGGATTAATTAATTATTACTATTCCTCGTGGGATCGACAACTTTACTTACACTTTATTACTTGATTGACCGTGTATACTTGCACGTAAATTATTAGTATAGATTTAGCCCATCAACGACTCCGACGACGATACAATTCCCCCGATGACGACATTGGCGACGATACGATTCCCCCAGCGACGATATGATTACCCTGGCGACGACCCCGATGACGATACGATTACTCCAACGACAACTTCAACGACGATACGACGACCCCGACGATGATACGATTACCCCGACGATAACCCCGACGACGACCCCAGTGACGATACGATTACCCCGGCGATGACCCCAACGAAGATACGATTACCTCGGCGACGACCCCAGCAAAGATACGATTACCCCGACGCCCGGGCGATGACCCCAAAGAAGATAAGATTACCCCGGCGACGACCCCGGTGACGATACGATTCCCCCAGCGATGACCCTGGCGACGATACGATTACCTCAACGACGACCCCGGCGACGATATGATTACCCCGGTGACGACCCAGGCGACGACCCTGGCGACAATACGATAACGATTATCCACATAGAGTGACCCATACAACGATACGATCGTGAGGTTTGACACTTACATCATTGTATTATTTTATATTGACTTGCATCATTATATATTATCTGCCATCATCACTATATCTTGACATACATTAGGCATCTATATCTTTGTCATGCTCATTCCATTGTCTTGCATAAACATGACAAAGAGGGGCATCTGTAGACAACTAAAATTTGTGCATCTTTTCTCTAATAAGGGCAGAAGGGCAAAAGTGTCATTTCACCTCAAGGTCAAAATGTCTAAGTAAAAATCATAAGGCTCAGAACAAATATTTGAAGCCGCCACGATGACCTCCGAGTAACAAACTACACAAAGAAAGACGAGTGACTATATGACATTTGCAGAAGGATGGTTTTTTCACTTTTTATCTATCTTCCAAATCTGAAATTGATCAAACTTGATGCCATTGTGTAGCTCTCGCAAAGAGCTTTTCGGATTGGTATGGCTCGTTTGCTAACTATTCTCGGTTTCAAAGCTATGGACGTTTCAGCGCACAACACAAAAAAAATCGATGTCGCGACATGAAAGTCGAGGCGGGTGGGCCCCGCCTTAGGGTGCCTATATAAGACAGTTTTTGCTCATTTTTTTGGAAGATATGCATTTTTAAAGAGAAAAAATGTGTTATCTAGAAAGAGAAATAGAGAAAATAAGAGAAAAACTTCTCTAAATCAATCTAGATCTAGTTTTTTTTCCATCAAATCTCCTACCAATGTAGAGTCAAGTCTTCCATACAAAGCTTAAGGAACAAAAATCTATCACTCCCAAAGTTAAAGTTCTCATTTTTATACGACATCTAGCCTAGATCTAGCTTAGATCTAACTTATTTTGTAAATTGTTGTACTTGGGCTTTGTTTATTTCTAGCTAATTCTTCATTTGAGGCTCTCCTAGCATCCTAAATTATATTTAGAGGTGTATGGGTCCTATTTTTGGGATTATGGATGGTTAGAGAGGATTTCTCACGGATGAAATCTCCTCCTAATTGTCTGATGATATCTTTTTGGTAATTTATCGATTTTGACTTTGATTCGACTCTTTTTCACTGATTATTCTTGATTGGAAGTTGTTTGCTATTGATTTCTAGGTCACCCAAATATCCTAGATTTATATCTAGTGGTGAGGGGATCCCACTTTTTGGCCGGCGAGGAATTCTCATGAATAGAATCTCCATATAACCAATCTGGGATATATTTCCGATTAGATCTCGATTGCGTTATTTTCTAAATCTATGGAATCTTAGATCTATAGATTTTGTTTCCTAGATTCTAAGTTCTTTTAATAGATCCCGTCAATATGTAATAGTCCCTCACGATTTCGATAGCTGGTGATATCTGATTCCCTCGATGTATTTAGCAATATAATTGCGATATTATTGTTTCATTAGGCGATTTATGGATTTAGGGTTTACGAGAGTCATTTCCTAAACTTTAAATTCCGTTTATAGATCTCGATGTATTGTTTGATGTGATTCTAAATCATGTGAGCCTGAGAATGAAGGCAAGACCCTTAAACATCGTGTTTAACGGGAATTGATGATATTCCCACGATGGACATAGTCGACGATTATATTTGTGATTTGATCATTGTAAATGCAATTCATGCCTTAAAACGATATCGAGGGTTCCATCCCACGAAAATTAGATTTAAAGCCCTTTGATAGTGGATTTTATTATTGCAAGGTGTTTGGAGTTATTTAGATGGCTTACATGTCCACGGGTAGCTCCAACGCTATCTTCGATGCTTGATTTTATTTTTTGACATGCAAAAACGATTTTCGAATGAAATTGCAAAAATCTTTTAAAATTGAATCACACGAGGTTATTAGATTAATTCTAGGCTAAAATTAGAAGTAGTGGAAATCCTTAATTCCTATTTGACGAAAGGTTTGAAAACAATGTTTTCCCTAAAACGACACCAAAAAGTTTTTGTCAAATGAAAGCTAAAATGAAATATTTCCTTCAAATAAAATCCTTCGTGCATAGTTCAAAGAGGCTCAAAGTTTATTTCAAGATAATACACCCACCACGACTTTGACGATTCTAGGAGATGACACCCTAGATTCCACAAATTGACCTTAGGAGTCAACCCCTAGGTTATTTACAATTTGATTCAAAACTAGGAGACAACACCCTAGATTCCACAACGTAACCTTATGAGACGATCCATAAGGTTACTTACATTTCACGACTTGACTCTAGGAGACAATATCCTAGATTTTCTCAAATGACACAATTTATATAGGCACAACACACACTTCACATTTCTCAAGGCATTTCATTTTAAAAGGAAAACATTATGGAAGCGGTACACGTATCTTCACGGAAGTCGGGGGGTGTCTAACACCTTCCTCTCGCTTAAGCAAGCCCCCGAACTCTATGAATCTCGGTTGCGAACCAATTTTTTAGAATCACATAATGGGTCATCTCGATTATTAAAACCTGAAAATCCGGATGAGTTGGTACATCCATTTAAATTTTTACCAATTGGCGACTCTGTCTAATTGGCCCCCATTAAAATCAAACTTTCAAACGTCGTCGACAATTATGTCAACTCTTTTTTTTTCAAAATCACCCATAAAAATTAATAAATCTCAATTAAAATAAAAAATAATAATAAAAATAAAGAGAAAAAAATCCCGGCGTCGACACCGACGTCCTCATTTTTGTACTTATTGTCAAATCCTTCTATAATTCCCTTGCCGTCTTTTTCATGAACTTGACTTCATACACATCTTACAATGAAATGAATTGGAGAGTGCATTCAGAATGTACCATTTACATATGAAGTCATCTTATTCCTATTTTATTCGAGTCTTCATTTCTGCTAGTGTTTCATTTTCCTTTTCTTCCACTTTCTTTTCATTCAGCACATGACAAAGTTTATGTGTTATTAAGCACAATACAGCTTGCTCTTCCAACGTCTGAAGAATGATCCATCAAACTTCTCGAGTTTGTTAATTTGGTTTAAGCTACTTTTTGCATTGTTGTCCTACATTGTAATATAGTCTTAAGATTGTTGTAACCCGCGTCGTAGTTTTGATGTAAAACAACAATATTACCGCCTGAATCGAATAGTCGTCTACTCTTTGCTTAAGACTATATTTGGCCCTTACTTTTAGTACACATGGTTACTGCGAATTAGTCTTCTAAGATAAGACAGACCTAGATTTTATTCTGTACTAAAATTTATTGTGCAAAAATAAATCTAGTACAAAACTATAAATGCGAAAGATATTTAACAAAAAAAAATGAGAGAGAAAAATAATAGCAAGAAAAAATATTAAAATATTATTTTTTTTCTAGAACTTGAGAAGAATTTTGATTGATTTTAAGTGATTGTTTTAGTTGAATTTACGATCTATTTATAGATTTTCAAACACCCATTGAAGATGTACCAAAAACCTTTGAACCATTGTATTAGTTCATTCAACCAATCTATAGATAGATATTCACAACTGTTCCATTAGTTGCTTTTAATCAGTGACATTGGTTTGTAAAGTCACAATGTTGTAACGGTCCAATATTGAAGCATTACATTGATTCAAAGCAACCAAAGTCCAACCATTGCAATGATCCAGCCCAGGCCCAACACGTAGCAATGATTTACAAGTGTAAAACGCATTTAAAAATTAAAATGCTTCGTTCACATCTGCCAAAATTAGAACTTCAGAACTCTTGTTAGAACTTTGAGCCTGTGCCAACTCAACTAACTCTTCTATTGGTTATAATGGTAGCATATAATATATTTATTATATTTATTAGATACTTTCTAGATTTGAAAATGTAACATTTGGTATTGGGGGTGCAGTGGTTGAGGAAATTGACCCTATTACTTTTGCTTATGGACTGCTGACTTTGAAGTTCCAATATGGAGGAGAGGAAGTTCAACTGCAAGGCAAGAGCACACCTACTACTCCCACTTTGAATATGCTCCCTGTAGAAGGACTATGGAAAGAACCACAGGAACAAGAGAATGGTTTGATGGCAGTTATCCATTCCTTGCCATGTGAGCAGACTTTAAAGGAGGATCTAAACCTCACTAGTTTTGCTATAGAAGGAAAGGAATCACAAGGAGAACAAACAATGTAGGCCCTTTTCGAGGCTTATACAGATATTTTTCAAGAACCAAACAGTATGCCACCAAAGAGGAGTCTTGACCATAGTATTCCATTGAAGGCTAATTCAACTTAATTTTCTTTAAGGCCTTGTAAGTGTTCTTATGATCAGAAAAATGAAGTGGAGAAGCTAGTCTTAGAGATGCTACAATTTGGAGTCTTAAGGCCTAGCCAAAGTCCCTATGCCTCACCAATTTTGTTAGTAAAAAAGAATGATGGGAGTTGGAGATTTTGTGTGGACCACATACATCTTAACTCACTCGCAATTAAAAATTAATAAATATACCATTCCCTTAATTGATGAGCTATTGTATGAGCTAGGGAAAGTTGAGGTCTTTACTAAACTAGACCTTAGAGCTAGATATCACCAAGTCAAAATGACTGAGCAAGACATTGAAAAAACTGCATTTAGAACCCATCAAGGACTATTTGAATTTTATTGTGATGCCTTTTGGGTTGACAAATGCCCCTGATACATGTCAAAATCTCATGAATCAAACATTTCAGCCCTATCTCAGAAAGTTTGTTTTAGTCTTCTTTGATGATATCTTGGTTTACTCCAAAATTTTGTAGAAACATTATGAACATCTCAAAACTGTATTTCAAATTTTAAGGGATAATCAGTTATATGCTAAGAAGAGCAAGTGTGCATTTGCTCAGTCACAAATTGATTGTTTGTGAAATGTTATTCCTGGACAGGGTATTTCAATGGATCCGTCTAAGGTGTAGGATGTCCTCGATTGGCATGTTCCTCATACAGTCAAACAACTAAGGGGGGCTGTAAGGCTGACAGGATACTACAAAGGGTTCATCAGAGGATATGGATTTCTTGCTAAACCTCTCACTAGTCTTATACAAAAGGTAAATTTGATTAGGGTATAGAAGCTCAGCATGCCTTTGACCACTTAAAGCAAGCTTTAACATCGCTCCAGTCCTAACCTTGCCAAACTTTGAGAAATCATTTGAGGTTGAAACTGATGCACGTGATTCAGGAATAGGTGCAGTACTTATGCAGGAAGGCAAGCCTTTGGCTTATTTTGAGCACAGTAAGTCTAGGGGGACATGGAAAAAGGGACATGGAAATTGGACATTTCCAATTTCCCTTGGTTTTTTTTTTTTTTTTTTGGGTTTAGTCCAAATATATTTATACTATGGATTTAAAAAAAATAAATAAAAAAAAAACATCAAAAATTAGGTCCAATTTGGATATATATCAAAAAAATGGTTGTATGGGCCCATACAACCATTTTTTTGATATATATCCAAATTGGACCTAATTTTTGATGTTTTTTTTAATTTTTTTTTTAAATCCATAGTATAAATATATTTGGACTAAACCCAAAAAAAAAAAAAAAAAAAAACCAAGGGAAATTGGAAATGTCCAATTTCCATGGCCCTTTTCCATGTCCGCGTAGGAGGACTCGAGCACAGCAAGGCATTGGGGCCCAAAGCACAGTCCTCCACTTACGAAAAGGAACTCATGGCTATAGTTGAGGCAATGAAAAGGTGGTCTTCTTATCTGGGTCAAAGACAATTCATTATAAAGACAGATCACCAATCTCTAAGTATTTTCTGGAGCAGAAAGTGGTGACATGTTTGCTACAGAGGTGGATGAGTAAACTCTTGGGCTATGATTATCTCATACATTACAAAGGGGGAGGGGGGGGGGCAAAGAATATTGCAGCTGATAGCTTGTCCAGGAAATTTGAGACTAATCCTAAAGAAGTCTACATTCATGAGGATATGAATGTTCTTAAGGGGGAGGGATTATCAAATATTAACATATGAGTGAGTAGTTATTATGAGTTAGTTACAAGGGTATAGCTTAGGAGTAATGAGGGTGTAGTATAACCTTCTTTTCTACAACAAGATAGTATCTCTATAAATAGTACTTGTGGGTCTGTAATTCATTTGTTATGCATTGAATGATAATTGAAAAGCTGAGAAACACGCTTGCTCTCAAACTCTCTCACACTTCTCTCTTCTCTGTATCGTCATTTCTTTTCTAATCTCAACCTAAATTCTATTTTATTCCTCTCTAAAAGTCTGAATTCTCTATCTCTTCTCTCTAATCTCTCAGAAACTCTATGTCAGAGCCTCTAAGGCCTGACAAAATCCCTCATTTTTTCCATTGTGTTTGTGAGTTTTAAAAAGGAGAGAAAGGGGAATGACAAAAATTTAGGGGCGAAACTAATAAGTCCCTTGGTTATCAATTTTTAGAGGACACAAAAAAACCTAAGAAAAATTTGAAACAAATTTCCTCCCAAAAACCTTCTCAAAGTTGGAAAGATTTGAAAAGAAATTGATCAAAAACTTGTATAACATTTTAAGTACCAAAAATATCCTTTAGAGATATATCAATAGTAATCTCATAAAAATAAAATAATAATGTACTATTTTAAGTTAAATTTTCCTTTCAAAACTCACACACAAGTAAAGAAATTTACTCACTTTTCTTCTCATTTCTTCTCTCTCATAAATTTTAAATTTCTTCTCTTTTCTTCTCAAACTCATAAACAGTGTTCCAAAAACTTACAAACACGAGATTTGGGAAAATTTTACCCCCCAAAAAAACATACAAACATGGTGTTAAGCTCACCCATGGTCCAGTCACTGGTGTTCAAAGAAGTTATGCTACCAAGAAAAACAGTAGAGATATGGTATAGCCTCTAGTGAGCTGGTGTTTCAGAATTAAGACATTTCCTAAATGAACCTTAAGAGGTTATGATCAGATGCAATTAGCAAAAGAAGTTACCGGAAGATGTCAATATTTTGTGGCAAGTACTAGTTTAGTAGAATTTACTTATATGTGTTAATTCTTCTGGCTGAGCTTTACAGAGGGAAAAATACATATAAATAATTAAAGAAACACATGCCAGAAAAGAAACCTGCTGTCATGAAACACAGCTGGAGGACCTCAAAACTTAAAAGTTCCTTGCTTAGTATACGAAAGCAAGAAACCAAAAGGTCCCAGAGCCAACAGCTGCCATTTTTAATCCCTGCTGATCATATCAGTAGCTCCCATGAACAGAATTTCGACTACATTCACAACCTGTACAAAGAGGATAGAGGCAAAAGGTCCCAGAGCCAACAACTGCCATTTTTAATCCCTGCTGACCATATCAGTAGCTCCCATGAACAGAATTTCGACTAAATTCACAACCTGTACAAAGAGGATAGAGGCAACCGGAGAAACAACTGTGTATTCAATATGATGGTTACGCATCCTTGTAAGAAATGAGTAGTCATTGATCTTCCTCCTTTTGAAGACTGACTAACATTTTTGAGTCATACAGATCATCTTTGAGCCATCAGATTATCTGTTTCGGTTTATAAGTTCAGCTTAGTTTGAATTGCAACTTATAACAAGGGTTTCTATATTATATTGCATAAACTCAAATATAAGACAGAACCTGGGACAAACCTGTCCACTAAGGTAAAACAAGTGAAAACAACGGGGAATATGGTAGGTGTTTCTTTCAATGGAATAGTATCTAAGGAAATTAGATTTCCATTATACATATAAATACGGAAACAGGAGACATCTGTCACCTCAAACAAACATGTAAAAAGAAGACAGATATTGATGTAGTTTCTTTTAATAGAATAGATGAAGTCTGGCATCATTGTCATTTTAATTGGAGCAATTCATTAACCGCATGGTAAATATATTTCCAGTCAGTTTTCTGGAAACAACTCGCAATACGGAAAAACACACATGTTGGAGATTTCTCCAATTATTTTACATACCCACTTGAAAGAAAAGCACCGAGTACAGTGAACGAACAAAATGTTTTATCAGCATAAAAAGAGGGATATATACTTTTCAAGCTCAAAGAGCGCTGCGTTCTCTAAGTTATGTATTCGAAAGAACAAAATTTTACTTTCATCACTCTAAAATGGAAGTCAGAACTTCAAAGTCATAGTTTCTAACTTTTCATTCTCATAAATCCCAAAAGTTTGTCATTGTTAGAATTACAACACACTTATAAGTTGAATGGATTAGGTTAACTTTGTACCAACTAAAAGATGAAGTTTGTGTACATATTTCAAACTTAATGAATAGGTATTTCTTTCTCTTCTTAAACTTTGTGCCAAGTTAATATGACATCAATTTTTTTGGATAAAGGGAGTTTAACATTTTGCTTCAAACAAAACAGAGATGGTGTGTTAAAGTGTTTTAGTACTTTAATCTGATAGCAGTTTGCCTTTAACAACCGAAGCGTGACACAACCTAATCTTGACATTAGGTTGGGAATGAACGAGGCATAGGGACAAACATCCTCCTATGACCCTATTTATTTTCAATTTTATTTTTTTGATAGGTTATATCCTCTTTATGCTTGTATTTGATCCTCAACTAATGATAAATTAAAATGAGTGTGTGTCAGACAAAAGAAGGAAATGGAAATCTATTCCTGTTATTAGTTAAGCAATAGTTGGTAGCATTCATATAAGTCATTTAGCTAAGTAATTGTATAGTATATTATGGTGCAAGTTAGCAGTCAGCAGTAGGATAGTAGTGGAACAAGTTAGTACCTTTATCAAGGCTTCTCTCCTTTGGAGGTAAATTTACTCTTATTAAAAGTGTGCTTGCATCCATTCCTATACATCTTCTATCTGTATTTAAGTTACCTAAAGTCATACTGCCTTGCATTGATAGAATTTTATCCACCTTTTTGTGGTGCTCTAATGCTGATTCTAGACAAAAACTTTTCTTGGAAAGGAATTTGTAATCCTTTTGAAGGAGGACTTGAGTTAGATCTTTTGAGCAGGTTATGGGAGCTTTGAAGGCTAAACTTGCTTGAAATTGTCACTAAGAAGTCCATATGGAGTAGCTTTCCTAGACCTAAATATGGTGATCCTTTTGATTCTCTTTATACTGTTCCTAAAAGATGATCTCATATTTTGAAGGCTCTAAAGACTAACTTTAATATTTGCGTAAAATTCAGATGACCAGTTGACCACCTGAGGTGTGGTAGAAATCTCACATGACCTCCTACAGTTTAAAACCCAAAACTTAAACACCTGTGGTTGAGAGATGAAGTGATATAGTGACATTTTTCAACCAAATTGGCTATGCATGGTGTAGGCGAGGAAATCGTACCTCGCTCAATTAGGGTTTCGTGTTAGCTGATGATGAGAGAAATCCATGAAGAGACGGAATATGATTGAGGGTTCGAAGAGGGGAGAAGAACGGGTAGGCAATCACCAAAGCAATACGTGGCAGAACTCTAGAGAGCCTTCTTGTGTGTTTTGGAGTGTCAGAGAATCAAAAGTGCCACCTTCTAATGAAATGAAGGGTGTATTTATAGGGTTTCCTGGTAAATGACCATGTGCCTGGCACATGTCTGGGTCATCTGCCTGGCACATGTCTGGGTCATGTGCCTGTCATGTGACCTTAGGTGAATTTCCAAAAATACCCTCAGTTGCTTAAAGTGATGCCTGAATCGTCCTGTCCTTCTAGCCGCCAATCCAAGTCCCTCAACAATTTCCCAATATGAGTTGCCTTCATAAATCTTCTGCCTCGGAACTCATGAAGGCCCCTCTCGGGTCTCGTATTCCAAGATCTTTATTATTCAATCATGTTGCCTGAATTCATCGTCAAAAAACTTCGAAGGACCTCGGCATGGCCCTAGGGTGGCCAAGCCCTAGGGGCCTAACCCTAGGTCCGTGCCTCCTTCGATTCATTTTGTTCTTCTTGACCTTTCTTGCTCAGTTTTCATCCTTTTTCCGTGATTCTTTATACTGTAAACAACTCATCTTGTCACGGAGGATTCAAGGAAGATCATTCCTAAATCCTCATGGATTTCTTGTCTCTTTCCTTGGTTTCAATATCGTTGTTCCGTCATTACTCCGTCAAAGTCCATTTAGTGTAACATTAGAGATCATGGAGTGTGCCCCCCTAGGAGGCCAACCCCTAGGTGTCGAACCGTAGGGTGACCAAACCCTAGGGGGGATGAGGGCTCCCTTGTCCTTTTTGTTCTTCCATTCGTTTTCTTGGTTTTGTCTGTTCATTTATATTCTACTTTTCCGTCTTTCATTCAATTCTTTGGATCACGCGTGAGTTGTAACTTATACTTGGGCCCACATTTGCCCCTACACGTGAGTCACGCCTTTTGAGTGGTGAACGTGCACAATACTTCAAGTTCCGAGTCCCACCTTGATTTTTTGTACAATTTCCGAAACATAGTTTGTAAGCGTCGAAAAATGAAGTCCCTAGAAGAAGAAACCCCTGGGGGGCCGAACCCCAGGGGGCGAACCCTAGGGGGGTCCATACTAGGACTTCTTGCTTGATCTTTTGTCAAATCTTCCCAAATCTTGCTCAATATTCAGTTTCCTTAATTTTTTTGGAAACCAAATCAAATTTAATATTTTATGGAAATAAAATATATTTCATATATTTGATAGATATAAGGACTAGATTGTTTCCATACTTTATGAAAACTAAAGATCTTCTATAGATTGAAGGAGATCTGATCAAATCTTTTTCCTTTTGGAAACTGGATTCTTCCTTCTCACTATATATACTTGTCTTATTCTCCACCTATCTCATCTTCTCTATCCTCTCTAAGTTGCTCTATATTTTCTTCTTTTCTCCTTGAGCTTTTGTTCTTTTTTCAAAGGAGAAGTCACAAATCCGATCAAGTCATCAACCAAACCACGAAGGAACCAAGGTATGGAGGTGATCCCCCCAGGTGGCCGAACCCTAGGGGCAACATTGGACCGACAAAATACCCTGGACACGTGAAGATGTTGAGGGATGCTAGTATTCTTCGCTGTATTCATTTGTCGGGCCCTCTGCATTCAGCAGGATCACAATGCCCTTACTTTGCTGATCTCTAGCTGGTGTTCTTCTACTTGCACCTTTATTACCGCTTAGGGAGAGTTCACCCCATCCTTGAGGACGTCATGGCCATCTACCAATAAGTTTCCCTCGTATGCCTTGTGTATTTTATTCTTTCCTTTAGGAATTCCATTTTTCTTTTGAGCTGTATACTTGTCCTAATTTGCATTTCGTAGTCTTCCTGCTACCGCCTCTATTTCTTGCGGTCCTTCCAGTTTGTCTTCCAGAGATGTCGCGTGCGTGACTTATTTGACAGAAGCTTTCAAAAAGGCCTCCATCTATACTTCACGTTATCAAGGCGACAAACTCCTCCCCGACTTCTTCGAGACTCCTCAACGCAAAAAGACCTCTTGGCTCTCTTAAGTGTGTTACTTCTTCCGGGATTATAAGCCTACCCGCTACGACAGCTCCATCTATAGTGAGTCGGTTCTTGACCTTCATGGGGAGAAGTGTCCTTTCCCGTTGGCTACTTATCTGATTGTGGCTATCCCGCTTTATCTTTCCCGATTCTCCAGTGGATGGTCCCTCAGCCCGTATGTTCAGCTTGGCCGCTCAGCTAGCTCGTGGCCTGGAGGTTCCCCTTGCTCCTCTCTTCTTAGGGATTTTGTACTATCGCTTAGACGAGGTCGTTTTAGCCATGAAGGAATCTGTCGGAAGGTATCCACCCTCTAACCTTATTCATTCTTGCAATCACTATCCTTTTCACGCTATACTTTCTTTTTACTCATCAACTTTTCATTATTACGTGCCTAGGTTCGATGTGAATTGCTTCGTTCCAGGCTCCTTCCTCCAGATCTTCCTTTTTGAGCGTTTCCGCAGCAATTCTTCTTCATTGCATTTCTCCAAAAGAAAGAAGAAACTTCCACCACCTTTCACATCGATCAACATTGCCCTTCGCACTTCCCGATGGATTGATCATAAGGCTTCTTCAGACCTACAGCTTTATATTGACGATTTCTATCCTTCCTTGCTCGTCTTTATATCAGTCCCGAAGGGTTGTTATCTTCCTCACTTCTACAAGGATGAGTTCCGCTCCTTCCCGAGCGTTGACGGGTTATAGGGCTCACAACTCTCTTGGTTCTTATTTCTTCGAGCTGTTAAGCTTCCCTACTTCGTGGAGGATGATGAGTTTGGTACTATCCTTTATTCCCCTCACGGGGTCATGCGGCAGTTCGGCTTCGACCAAAATAGACCCTTTGTCTATACTCGCCGTGGGGATTACAAGAGGGTGCTTAACAACTTTATCCCCACATCCAGTTCGTTTTTGTGGGAGCTTCCGAGACTGCCTACTATTCACTATGAGCCTCTCCCCTTTGTCATTCCGGACGCTTCTCAAGAGGGATGTTATGCCATTGGTGAGCGCAACGTCTGGCTTATCAACCTCAAAATGTGGCAGGAGGATGTTCTGGTCTTCTCACTGCCGATATCTCCCCCTCGACATTCTCGGTGGGCTAAGCTATTGTGCTCTCCTAAGCCAAACACCCTTCCGGATATTTGACCAGCTAGTGCTAAGCTTCTTGAGATAGAGGACTCGATGCCTAAATTGCCTCCTCTTCCTTCAGCAGAAAATCTCCTCCGCAACCCTCCAGATGCTTCTCCAGCTCCTCCTACTGGCTCCAGGCGTCCTCCTCGGACTTCGTATCGGGTTTCTCTTCAAGCTCCTCCCCAGGAATCCTCTACTGCCAAGGGGATGAGTCACTCGTTCCAGAGTAAAAGTACCCACGTCACAAGCTCCCGAGGTGATTCCTCCTTTAGGTGATTTCGTGGGTCCGACTGACCCTGATATCATCAGGCAAACAAAAAATGGGACTACTCTTATTTTGAAACCCTTGCTCAAGCGTCCGTGTGATGATGTTGATTCTAGTAGACCGGCAATGGAGGATACGGTTAAGAGACGTAGGAGACTCTTGGTAAGCCTTGTATCATTTTTGCTTCTCTTTTGATTAATATTTGAAGTCTCATTTCTTGCTTTCTCATGTCACTCCTGCCTTGTTTCTCAGATTACCGATGATGAAGATGAGAGAGATGATGGTGGTGATTCCCCCATTTCATTCCCCAAGAATACCATTAATGAGGCGACAGGTTCTACTACTTGTGAGCCACAACGACCTGCCATGACTGTTGTCGAGCCGACCTCTCATGATGATTGTGTCAGTCTTGACATTGACGATTCTTTATCTGATGTAGGTTCTGATCTTGTTGTTGGCACTACAGTTCCTCCATCCCGCCCACAGACAACATCTCCTCTAGAGACGGAGAGGAATGGTAGGGTTTCCACTGCTCATGACAGCCTTGAGGGTATCAATTACACCCATGCTGATGATAATGTTGCGGCAAATCCTCCTCCCCTGAGGGAGAATCCTTTAGCGCCTATTGCTGATTTTCATCCTCCCCAGAAGGATTTTGCCGAGATTTTATCTGACACAAAGGGTGGAATCGCAGTTTCACAGCCGCTCCTCTACAACTACCTTTCGCCCAACATGATCATGAACGAAGACAGAAAATTGTGTAGATAGGAGGAAAGGGTAGAGCTGATGTCTCTTTGGGTGGGGCGACCAACGTTCTGCTTTCAGTAGAGTCCCATGACATCTTCTCAGTTGGATACCTTGTGAGTGCTTTCCTTAGTTAATATATACCTGCCCCTTAAGTTTTCCTTTTTCGTAATTCGTTACGCCATTCCATTTTCCTTTTCAGGTTAATAAGATGAAGAATCTGCCTTTGCCTCCTGACGGACTCACCTTATTTGACTCTCTTCATCTTCATTCTACCACCTCGCATCTCAGTGACCTCGGTTTTCCACCCACTAGCCAGGACTTCGTGGAACCACAGGCAGTTTCTAAGCCCACGATTCGTGCAACTCCTCCCCCAGTGAATGCCCTGATCGCTTCAAAAGTGGCTCCTACTAGAGCTTCCTTCAATCGAACTGGAGAGCTTGTTCTTTGGAGGGGTTTCCAGATTTCCTCCTCCAGCCAGGAAAATCTTGAGCGTCTCCTAGTTCGGTTCCCACAAATTCTTGATCGGCTACATGTTTGTGTTGCCTCCTTTCAGACCATCTCACTAAATAGTCTTGCGTGCTTTGTTCTTGAGATGCACAGTCTTTCTCTCCGTTCTTTATGAGCGGAGGACTTGGATAGACCGAGGTGCGAGGTTGATGACCTTTCCTCGTTGGCCTCGACATGTCTCATTTTCATGATAGGCTGGATCTCCTTACTTCTGCTCATCGTGTTGTCAAATTGCGTTCGGAGGTCGGTTCACGTCACCGTGAGAATGCCTTGCTTTCGGGAGAACTTTTGGAGATCAAAGATGCCATGGCAAAATTTAAGACCAAGCTTCAAGAGTTTTAAGTCTGCCGCTCAAGACTTGGAGGGGATGATAGCATCGAATATGAAGGCTCGGGATACTGTCATTGCCGACTTTGAGGCTTTAGTTATGCCCCCTCTTCAGTTTGATATGTGCCTTTAAATCATGACCTTTTGTAATCATTCATTTCCTGTTTCAGACACTTATTTTTCATTGTACGAGTATATTTCTATTGACAGAGTAAAGTTTCTTTCTTTTTCTAATTGTGCATCATTATGAAATGTCAACTTGAGTTCTCCTTTATGACAAAATATTAACTATTGAGTCATAAGTTATTCAAATTATAACTCCAAGACAAAAAAAAATGTGCAGAATAAAGAAAGGAAACCATAAAATCTTTTAACAAATAAATACTTTTTCAATTGTCAATGAACACACTTGAATTCATAAAAATTTGTCTTAAGTATAAGTGAAAGTCTGAAAAAATTTTATTGATAATCAACTTGCTTTTAACGAAAAGCATAATGTTTCAATTTTCTTTAGAATCGAAAGAAAAACATAATTTCAATTTGAATAAAAGATAATCAATCTACTTTTAACGGAAAAACATAACGTGTGCCACTTTTAGAGGTAAAGTGTAACTTGTCTGGTTCAAGGACTTAGAATTAAGTGCCTCATTCACTTTTGATGATAAAGTGTAACACTCAATTGAGGACTTATGATCAGGTGCCTCCATTTTGCTTTTAGTGGTAAAGTCTTATCCCTTAGTCGTGCCAATTTTGGCATATAGGGTTTCATAAGGGCTTAAGTCGAGTGTCCCATCACTTGGTCATCCAATTTCTTGGCAAGTGCAATCTACGAGGACTTGAAATCGGGTGTCTCGTTACTTGGGTCGTCTAATTTCTTGGCAAGTGTAATTTATGAGGACTTGAAATCGAGGCATGAAATCGAGTGCCTCGTCACTTGGATCATCCAATTTCTTGGCAAGTGTACTCTACGAGGACTTGACCACCATTTAGAGTGGACCACCATCTTGGGTAGATTTTTAATTCATCAATTCTAGTGCCTCCTCCCTTGGTCATCCAATTTCTTGGCAAGGGATACTCCTGAGGACTTAAACCATCATTTTTTGTGAACCACCATCTTGGGTAAACTTTTGATTCATCAATTCTAATGCCTCCTCCCGTGGTCATCCAATTTCTTGGCAGGGCTACTCTTGAGGACTTAAACCACCATTTTTGGTGGACCACCATCTTGGGTGGATTTTCAATATTCTCGTTTCTATAGTTCAGAGATCTTTCGATGGTAGAGCTAGTATTTGGGTTGTCCATCATCTTGTGTTGATGAAGTTTACGTAACAAAACTTCTCATAGTTTCCATATGAGCATCAATTATTGATTCTTGATGCTTGCTTATTCTATGCTACTGAAGCATGTTGTCTTGAATAGGCTATTGTTGCCCTTGATCATGTTTCTTGAAATCTAGTTGTTGACTTTGTCATATTCTAAACTTACTGTTTTGATGATGATTTGTTCATTGGTACTAATTTTTTATTGTGAATTTCAAGAAATTGTCTCAAGGATTGGTTGATGGATTGGTCCAAAAGATTGAAGACTATTTGAGTCTTAGGATTTTTTAATGTAAGGTCATCACAAATATTTGATTTTTCAATTCAAGGCTCTAGGACATTCATATGCATATTCTATACATGCACAGGTGAATTAATTGATGGTACATACTTTATACGTGCATATTCTCGTTTTAATTAATTCAATTTATTTACTCATGCATGATTATCTTGATATTAACGATATTTAAGATATATCAGTTGGAGATGTGCATAGTTATTAATTGCAATAAGGTAACGTCTGGCAGTAGAATCCTTGGAAATCTAATAGATATACATCTTGGCAGTGGCCTTGGAAAAAGGGATATACTATGACAGGACATTCTTTAAAGTGAAATCATTATCTCTTTGACTCGGTATGGATATCTTGAAGAGTTTATTTCCGGATATTTTGCTAACAGGTTTTAACTTGATAAGTTTTGTTTGTTACGATAATCTGAGATTATTTTACAACGGTAGGATGTACATGGGCTGCAACGGAAATATTTTTGTAATGCTATAAATTGCATGAAGATATCCAAGTTTTACACACAATTCCTATAGTGCACTAATTATATACTGGAAAAGATATTTGTTAAGTTTGGTGCAATTGAAATTTGCTGCTGTGGTAATATAATTCTAATTATAATATCAGCATACTTCAGTGGGCTTTAAATCGGTAATATCCTTCTATTATTAATTGATCATTGCATACATTAGTTGAGCCTTGCATTGTTAAATTATTTATTTGCTTTGATCATTAGACCTCTATATTTGTAATTCTTTGTTCATTGTATATTTAGACTAAGAAATTGTCTAAAGGAATTTAATCCAAGTGAGGATTGAGAATTGTTTACAAACAGGTTTAAGGAAGCATAGGTGCTTAAGGAATGCATAGGTGCACAGGGAGCAAAAGTGCTCAAGGGAATTTAAGAATTCTATTAACCTGTTTTGTAAAAGGTGTCACTTTGTAATTGAAAGATATATATAAAGTGAGTCTCCAATACTAGTTGGTATTGGACGTGGAGTAGGCTATTATTATAGAGGGTAATAGCTGAACCACGTAAAAAATCCTGGTGTTCATTTATTGCTTGCATTATTTTGTCATTATTTCATAAGAAAATTATTTTTTTGAATTGATAACTAAAATTAGATATTTTATAAAATCTATTAATTCTTTGTATTCATTCAGGCAAATTATTTTATAAAATATTGCATAGTTCGTTAAAGTGTGATTTTTTATCTAGTAAGCTGAATACATTAATCCAGTAAACTGAGTACATTAATCCAGTAAACTGAGTACATTAATTCTGTAATACCCTGAATATTTATGAGGCTTATAAATACGATCGTATATGGTTAGAGGTTAATTTAGTGACTTAAAATAAGGTATCGAGAAGTTTAAAACCTTAAGCCCTAATGAGATTTGAAGTTAGTAACATATGTGCTTAATAAAGATCGAAATGATATTTCGAAGCAGGTGTTTTGTGATTATATATTGTAAACGATGAATTAGGTCAAATAAAAATTTTTGGTCAAGCTGCTTAGTCGTGCTTACATTGACAAAATGATTTGTCGTGCTTTCCACGATTTCACCAAGAAGTATCCCGGCAAATTATTTTTAGTAAGTTGCTGTGTCGTGCTTAAGAATGACAAAGTGATTTGTCGTGCTTAAAGTAACAAGTTGCACTGTCGAGCTTAAAGATATTTTCATTGAGGAGCTTAGAAGATAGGTTCAATTGCAAGCTGCATTGTCGAGCTTGGAAGATATTTTCATTGAGGAGCTTAGATTGCAAGCTGCATTGTCGAGCTTAAAGATATTTTCATTGAGGAGCTTAGAAGATAGGTTCAACTGCAAGCTGCATTGTCGAGCTTGGAAGATATTTTCATTGAGGAGCTTAGAAGAATATTCTAAGAATATGCTAGGGTGCAAAGTGTAATAAGCCGAGCCCCTAACGTACAATTAGCGAAACTTGGTTTTTCTATAAATAGCAAGCTCAGTTCATTCATTCCTTACTATTTTTCAAGAGCAGTTCAAGAGCAAAAAACACTCTATATTTATATTCTGAGAGATATTGTGAGATAAAAATTACTTTCGAAGTATTGAAGCGCTACACGATTGGAAGTAAAGCTAGCAACTACAAGAGGTATTACTCTAGTGGTTATTATTTTCATTCTTCTTTATATATTTAGTAAAAGTATACTTTTATAAGCAGTTATAATGCCCAAATTATTTTAAGTATATAGTACAAAAGTCCTATTTACAAGCAGTTATAATGCCCAAATTATTTTAAGTATATAGTACAAAAGTCCTATTTTCAAGCAGTTATAATGTCCGATTTATTTCTCTTATATATTAGAAAATATACTTTTATAAGCAGTTACTATGTCCGATTTTCTTTAAGTATTTAGTAAGAATATTCATTTTATAAGCAGTTATAATGCTGAAATTATTTCAAATATAATAGCCGAATATTCATTTTATAAGCAGTTATAATGCTCAATTTATTTTAAACATAGTTGATGAATATTCATTTTATATGCAGTTATAATGCTGAAATTATTTCATGTATATTAGAAGGAGTCTTATTTATAAGCGGTTATAATACCCGAAATAAAACTTAAAAGATTTAATCGTTAAAATGCTTAATTAGCCTAGCATAATTCAAAGAAAGGAAAAGCTTGGAGGATAAAAGTTCTAGAGCTTACACTTCAGAAGATTGAGCGGGAAATGAAAAATTAGCGTTAACATATTATCCATATTCAGGCAAGTCTACTTAATTGTTGAAATGCACTTCGTGCAATAACGTGTCTTATTTATGAGGTTTATTGTTATGCAAGGATTGTTTCTTTTGCACCCCGTGCATTAACATGCTTGTTATCTTTTATGTGCAACGTGTTAGTGATTGTTGAATTTCAATTGAAAACCATGTTAGTATCTGAGCTGAACAACTCTCTTATATGGGCATGAGTTTAAGATGTGTTAGGAAACCGATCTAACTCACTAAGGTAACATTTGTCGCAGTGTAGAGGTATCGTAGAAACGATATACACTGTTGATACAATTGTAGCAGTGTTGATGAGACGGGGAACTAATTCATTAGTTCGTGGGTGGGGAACCACTCAGTTCACTATATTGATAATCATCGAAATCTTGTATCAGCTTATTCTGTATATATATCTTGAAAAGGTGATTCTCTTCTCATATATATATATATATATATATCTGTTAGACTTGTTGGGCATTCTTATGCTCATTCTTGCAATTATCTTAAAACAAATTACAGCTAAGGAAGAATTACCAGACGATTATGGCGGTACAAAGAAAGTTGAAGATGTAGAAGATTTAAACTATGCTAGATTAACATTATTGGCAATGTCTAGAAAGTTCTGACGAGGAAAGGGGTTAGGTCATTTAATTGCGCACCAATATCGATTTATCTTTATTGGGAAGCCCCCTTCAGATCTGGGAACTATCTCTAGTGCTGGTACTGTGAATCTTGGATCCATATAAAGCTTATAAATGATAGAATATCTAAATCATAGGGTTAAAAATTGGAACGATATATATGATCTTATCCATATATACGAATGAACTACAAGTTGATACTTGTAGAAGGAATGAGATTGAGATCAAGAATAGATCCAGGGAGGAAGTTAAGAAAATTTATAATTTATAGTCTGTAATAGACTAATTTAACCAATATGATTATGGGATCATTGGTTAAGTTACGAAAGAAGTACGAGATAACGCCGTACCCTTGTTCGGGCGGCCAACGCCCGAATTCGAAGCCCCCTCTTTCCTGGGAACTGCCTGGTTGCTAATATTGCAAGTCTCGGACAGAGAAATGGAGATTTATTTTTAAGTCTTTTAGGACTTATTTGTAATAAGAACAAGTTATCTAGGAATGTTGTAACACGAACGAATGATATTTTATAATATTATCACTTTTCCGCACTTTACTCTGATTATTAGAAGTCAAGATTTCTATAGTATTATGTAAAAGTTGTACAAGTCAGCACGAAGTCCGACCTGGCTAAAAGAAGCTAGCAGGTGGATTTTCGGGGCGTGACAAATTCAGTAAGCTGAGTACATTAAACCAGTAAGCTGAATACGTTAATCTGGTAAGCTGAATTAGTCTGTTTAACATAAAATAGAAAAATTGGTCATAGTTTGTTCTCACACTTATTCAACCCCCCTCCCCTTCTAAGTGTGCCTATTTAACTTTCACTTGGTATCAGAGCTTGGCTCTACTTATCTTGGTCTTAAAGGTGACTTGTAGGGAAAGATTCTAATATGGCATAGTTCGGGAACAACAATCAAGAAGGTCAATCAACCAATAGACCTCCACTGCTATATGGAACAGAAAATTACAACTTCTGAAAATTCCGAATGACGATCTACTTAAAAAGGGATCCTTGGGAATGGTGGGTCGTGGAGAACGGACCGGTTATACCAAGAAAAGATGATGGTACTCCAAAAACCTTGCTAGAGATGGACTCAACTGAAACTTTCACGGTTTCCTATGATTCAAGGGCTATGAATACATTACTTAGCGGCATGGTACAATCAGAGATAGATAAAGTCTCCTCATGCAATACAGCTAAAGAAATTTGGGACACACTAGTAGTGAGCCATGAAGGGACATCCAAGGTACGAGAAGTCAAACTTAGCATGCTCATGCATGACTATGAAATGTTTAAACTCGAGAAAGACGAAACCATAAAGATGGCACAAGCAAGGTTTCTAGTTCTTCTAAATTCATTGAAGCTACTCGACAAATCTATTCCACAAAGTGAGATTAACCGTAAGTTACTTCGGGCAATGCCCAAAAGGTTTGCTTCTAAGATTACTACTCTTCAAGACTCTTCTACTATTTCTACTATGGACACTCTAACACTTTTTGGTGAACTTGAGGAATATGAACATCAGTTAAAAAGATATGATGATGAGGAGGAAACCCCTCGAAGAAAGGTTTTAGCTCTTAATGCAGGAAATGAAGAAGAACTTGATGATGACTCGGATGAAGAAATAGCAATGATGTCAAGAAGACTCAAAGGACTATTACAAAGAAAGAACAAGAGAAAGAACAATTTCAATCCTAGTAAGATCAAAGGAAAGCAAACCGATGAGAATTGTTTTGAATGTGGACGTCCAGGTCACTTCAAGAAGGACTGTTTTCAACTAAAGAACAAGGGAAAAACAAGCTACAAAGATAACAAAAGAAACAAAGCCCTTGTTACATGGAGTGATAATGAAGAATCCGAAGTCGAGATAGATGCCAATGATGAAATAGCTCAAGTATGCTTCATGGGAATAGAAGGTGAATCAAATGAGGTATCTATTTATGAGTTTAATTTCTTGAAACAAGAAAATTTGAGATTAAAAGAAAAAAATGCATGTTTGAAGGATTTGGTAAATAATTTAATGTGTGAAGTTGATTCTTTAATAGATGAAAAGAAGGAAATTGAAAAGGAGTCATCTTGTAAAGAAGAAAAAGTTTTGATTGCAAAAAATGATTATCTTGAAAATTACAACAAGATTCTTTTTAACAAGGTGACTTACTTGAACAATGAAGTTGGGAAATTGACTAATGAACTAAAAATGCGAGATGTATGTATTAATGCATTTAGTGATACAATCTTATAAGTGTTAGTCAATATTGATAATGGTAATGGTAAGGTTAATATTGATAATGTTCATCTTGTTAGTGGACTAGAATTCAATCTTATAAGTGTTAGTCAATTAATGGATAATGGTCATCGAGTTAGTTTTGAAAAAGATAAATGTACAATTTCTTATGGTACTAACAACACTGTTCTAGTTGCCCAAAGGGAAGGAAATATATATACTCTTGATTTTCAGCAACAGGAAGAAGAACTATGTCTTGCCTCGATGCAAGATGAGGCTAATCTATGGCATAAACGGATGGGACATGTTCACATGGATTTAATCAAGAAATTGTCCTCCAAACACCTCGTTAAGGGTTTGCCAAAAATAAAATTCGAAAAGAAAGGAGTATGCGTTCCTTGCCAACTTGGAAAACAAGTAAGAACATCATTCACTGCAAAGAATATGGTATCAACCTCTTCTCCCTTACAGTTACTTCATCTTGATTTATTTGGCCCAGAAAGGCATGCTAGTATTAATGGTAAATTCTATGCATTTGTAATAGTGGATGATTTTTCTAGATATACTTGGGTATTGTTCTTAAGAACCAAAGATGAAGTATTTAAAGAGTTTGAGAGATTGATAAGAAATTTAGAGACTAAGTATAGTCTCAAACTTATAAAAATTCGTAGTGATCATGGTACCGAATTTCAAAAGGACTTTATTATATTTTGTGATCAAAAAGGTATAAGCCATGAGTTTTCAGCTCCAAGAACTCCTCAGCAAAATGTAGTGGAAAGAAAGAATAGAACACTTCAGGAAACAGCTAGAACACTTTTACAAGAAAGCAAACTTCCAAAGAAGTTTTGGGCAGAGGCTGTTAATACCTCTTGTTATGTGTTAAATAGAGTTCTTATTCGTCCTATTATTTTGAAAACTCCTTATGAACTTTTGAATAACAAAATTCCTAATATAAGTTATTTCAAAGTATTTGGGTCTAGATGTTATATATTGAATACTAGTGATAACTTGGGAAAATTTGATGCTAAATCTTATGAAGGTATTTTCATTGGTTACTCACAAAATAGCAAGGCATATCGTGTATTTAATATATATAAGTTATGTGTTGAAGAATCTATTCATATAACTTTTAATGAGACTAACAATGATCTTCCAAAGGAAAGAGAAGAGGATGCAGGAAATTTGGAGATTTTCACAAATCCAGTAAACCGAGAGGAACCAGTCAGCAGACCGAATGAACAAATTCAACAGGCTGAATTGAACAGTATGCATGAAAATGAACAAGAAGCAACACAAGATCTTGAAGAAAATTTTCCTCAACAAGAAGAAGTGATACATGATGTCCAAATGCCAAAGACTGCAAGATTTCTAAAGAATCATCCACCGGAGAATATCATCGGAGATATAAACAAAGGAATCACCACACGAAGAAGTTTACAAAATCAATGTGCATTTTCTGCATTTTTATCACAAGTTGAGCCAAAAAATGCTAAGGAAGCTATTCTTGATGAAAGTTGGCTAATGGCAATGCAAGAGGAACTTCAACAATTTGAACGATGTCAAGTTTGGGAATTAATGCCTCCTAAAGATGTTTCTGTCATTGGATCAAAATGAGTGTTTAAAAACAAGCTTGATGAGCATGGGACAATCACTCGTAACAAAGCAAGGCTAGTGGCTCAAGGATATAATCAACAAGAAGGGATCGACTACGAAGAGACTTATGCCCCAGTTGCAAGACTAGAATCTATCCGAATCTTATTAGCATTTGCATGTTACAAGAAATTCAAGCTTTATCAAATGGATGTAAAAAGCGCGTTTTTAAATGGATACATTAATGAAGAAGTCTATGTCAAACAGCCTCCTGGATTCGAACATGAGAAGTACCCAAATCATGTTTTTAAGCTAAAGAAAGCTCTCTATGGTCTCAAACAAGCTCCAAGAGCTTGGTACGAGAGGTTGAGTAAGTATCTTCTTTCTAGTGGTTTCACTAGAGGTAAAATTGATTCCACATTATTTATTATGCATGATAAAAAGGATATAATTGTTGTTCAAATATATGTGGATGACATAATATTTGGTGCTACTAATGATTTCCTTTGTGAGTGGTTTTCAAAATGTATGCATAAGGAATTTGATATGAGCCTAATGGGAGAGCTAAATTACTTTTTGGGACTTCAAATCAAGCAAACTAAGGAAGGGATCTATATTCATCAAACCAAGTACACAAAAGAGCTCCTCAAAAGATTTGGTTTTGAAGGATCCAACCCAAAGGCTACACCAATGAGTACATCAATAAAACTTACATCAGATGATAAAGGTATAGATGTAGAGTTAACCAAATATCGAGGTATGATTGGGTCTTTATTATATTTAACTGCATCTAGACCTGATATAATGTATAGTGTATGTCTTTGTGCTCGATTTCAAGCAAAACCCAAAGAATCCCACTTACAAGCGGTTAAAAGAATTTTTAAATATTTAAGTGGTACTATAAATTTAGGGTTATTTTATCCAATAAGTAATCATTTTGAACTAATGGGTTATTCAGATGCTGACTATGCAGGGTTTCAAATTGATAGAAAAAGTACAAGTGGTGCTTGTACATTTTTGGGACAAAGTCTTGTTTCATGGCATAGTAAAAAGCAAACTTCAGTTGCTTTATCAACCACTGAGGGTGAATATTTAGCTACAGGAAGTTGTTCTCAAATATTATGGATGAGACAAACTTTATGTGATTTTGATATAATATGCACTAATGTGCCTATATATTGCGATAATTCTAGTGCTACTGATATATCAAAAAATCCTGTTTTGCATTCACGTACAAAACATATAGAGGTACGGCATCATTTCTTAAGGGATAATGTTTCAAAAGGGTTAGTTAAACTAGTCTTTATTCCTACAGAAAGACAATTAGCTGATATTTTTACTAAACCTTTGAATGAGGAAAGGTTTTGTATGCTTAGAAGAGAACTGGGAATGTGCATGGTATAATTATAGTTAACGTATTTAAAATTTTATTATATTAACCTTTTATTCTCTGCATGATATCTATTAAAATATATCTGTTTGATATTCCTTATCTGTTTAAACTATTTTCTAGATACACGTATCTATTAATGACCAAGGATTAATTGCCGGTTATCAGATTAATTGGGAGACGTAAAGATACAATTTTGAAATCCGGAAAAGTAGCCGAACAGTTTTTTTTTTTTATTTTGAAAAGACACGTCTTTCGGTATCAGAATCCTACTTGATTTCTATTTTCTCTTTCTCTATATCTTTAGCCTTCTCTTTCCATAAATCAGATCAAAACCCTTGGTTCTCTCTTCACAAACCCTTAGAGCCATGAAAACCAGAGCTAGCAAGCGCTCGTCTGGTAAATCAACTGATGAAGGATCTTCGTTGAAGAATGTTACTGGACTAAAAATGAAATCCAAGCGAGTGCAAAAGAAATCTTCTGTGCATGTGTCGTCTGATGCCACCATATTATCCGACGACTCGGATTCCAGCTTTTCTTTCTTAAAGGCTTCAGAAGGAGAACCATCTCAACGGGGCAAGTTGAAACAACCAGTGTATGAAGAACATCTCTCTTCACAGCCAGAATCCCCTTTAAATCTGAATTCTCTGAAAACTGACTTGGCCGATATCAGAAATCGAGTTGTGATTCTTGAGAAAGGAAAACTGCCGATGGATGCTCCAGAAATTAATAAGCTGTATCATCGTGTTGAAGATGAATTCATTGATCTCCAAGCAGGTTTTGAGATATAAACACTGGCTATGGTTGAGGCACTTCAACGAAAATTCAATAGGAACACCTGACAGCTGAGTCAAGAAATTAAGTTTATAAGCTATCAACTTGGAGAACTTGCAGATTTTATGGCAACAAGATTCAATGATGTGGGCAAGAAGTTACATTTTCAGACAATGTACTCCACAATCCCAGAATGGCCAATGTGCAATTGGACTGCAGAATACAAGGACTATTTTCTTGACATGGGGGTTCCTCCTTCAACTTTTATTCCCAGACCACCACGTTTTGGGCAAGAACTCACTCTAGCAGAACGTCTTCATCGTCTTCGTCACCGTTCTTACTTCACTACCCGTGCTGAACAGATGGTTAATATTGAGGACATTGACTGATTCTGCATTTTCTTTTTGCCTGATGACAAAGGGGGAGACATTATTACATTATTTTAATTTTATGGTTTCAAGACTGTGGTTTCTTGTGATGGTTTCAAGACTGTGGTATTTGGTTTTTGATAGGCATGTTGTTTTGAATGCCCGTTTTGAATGCCTGCATGTTAAGACTGATGGTTAAATTTGCTTATGGTATTTAGTTTTTAAACATGTTGTTATGTGTTGAATAGTATTATTTGAATATGATACGATACTAACATATGCAGGTCATACGAATTTTTTTTGAAATTAGCTATGCATGAATTTAGGGGGAGCTTCAATTATTTATGTTGTCATCATCAAAAAGGGGGAGAATGTTGACTTTGTCATATTCTAAACCTAATGTTTTGATGATGATTTGTTCATTGGTACTAATTTTTTATTGTGAATTTCAGGAAATTGTCTCAAGGATTGGTTGATGGATTGGTCCAAAAGATTGAAGACTATTTGAGTCTTAGGATTTTTTAATGTAAGGTCATCACAAATATTTGATTTTGCATAGTTCGTTGAAGTGTGATTTTTTATCTAGTAAGTTGAATACATTAATCCAGTAAACTGAGTACATTAATCCAGTAAACTGAGTACATTAATTCAGTAAGCTGAGTACATTAAACCAGTAAGCTGAATACGTTAATCTGGTAAGCTGAATTAGTCTGTTTAACATAAAATAGAAAAATTGGTCATAGTTTGTTCTCACACTTATTCAACCCCCCCTTCTAAGTGTGCCTATTTAACTTTCACTAGTTGTCTCATTCTTTGCGCAACACTGCTCCTGAATGATCGAGTTTATGGTTCAAACAAGTGAGAAAGAGTAGGTAGTCATCCTTTTGATGGCAGACATTCGAATGGGTCAAATGTCTTGATAGGATCTCCATTCTTTCCGGACAATAGCCTTTTTTTCAAATCTAGCATCCCATCTCAAATCTTTCACATCACTAAGTTGTTTGGGAATATACATTTAACATGGCTTGCTCCATACTTGACCACTTCTAGGCATATATTTTTCCTGATCTTTGAACGGTTTGAGAGTGATCATGATCCTGTTTATCTTTTTCTTGCCTTGAAGAGACTCCTTCTTTAGCTCTTAGTCTTTCTAATTTAGCACCACAAGGCTGCTAAAATGTCTTTAGTTGAAGCTTGGGATGGGCTAGCCGGACCTGTAAGGCCAAAACCTAAGGCGGTCCTGAATAACCTCACGAGAGAAAAAAAAAACAAAAAACAAAAAAAAACAAAAAAAACAAGTCAATTTATTATCTCTTTTTCTTATTATTATTATTTTTTTTAAAACGAGAAAGAGTAGGTAGTCATCCTTTTGATGGCAGACATTCGAATGGGTCAAATGTCTTGATAGGGTCTCCATTCTTTCCAGACAATAGCCTTTTTTTCAAATCTAGCATCCCATCTCAAATCTTTCACATCACTAAGTTGTTTGGGAATATACATTTAACATGGCTTGCTCCATACTTGACCACTTCTAGGCATATATTTTTTCTGGTCTTTGTACCGGTTTGAGAGTGATCATGATCCTGTTTATCTTTTTCTTGCCTTGGATAGACTCCTTCTTTAGCTCTTAGTCTTTCTAATTTAGCACCACAAGGCTGCTAAAATGTCTTTAGTTGAAGCTTGGGATAGGCTAGCCGGACCTGTAAGGCCAAAACCTAAGGCGGTCCTGGATAACCTCACGAGAGGAAAAAAACAAGTCAATTTATTATCTCTTTTTCTTCTTATTATTATTTTATTTTTAAAACTCCTTCAGATCTTGATCATGAATTATAAATCTTTTAAAGCAAATACAAATTTTACACAAATAAAGTTCTCAAGAAATTAAAAAAGAATCGTATAATGTACTTCCCTTGATTTGAGAAGTAGGAGTACTTCCCTTGGTTTGAGAAGGAGTACTTCCCTTGGTTTGAGAAGAAGAAATTATAGAGTCCATCATGCCCCCAGTTTTCTTTACTTTGAGAAATCAAAAAGTAAAGAAAACTTCTTGAAATACTTCCTCGAAATTTTTGCTTGGTTGTTGTAATCAATGGACTTCTGACTCTCGTCGTTTCAATTTGTGAAATTTTTTTTTTAGATCTTGTTTTGGATAACTTTTCTTGGTGAGACCTCTTTGGCTCTAGTCTTTAGTGGCATTCACCGGTGAAATCTCTTAATGTCTAGTCCTTGATGGCACTAATTGGTGAAATATCTTCAGATTTGGGCTTTCATAACTCCAATCAATGAGCTCTCTTCAGATCTAGTATTTGGTGGTTCTTGTCGATGAAAAAGATCCAAAGGTTGTAAATTTCGCCTTAGATCCTGGTTGTTCTCCCGCTTCTAGCTGTATACATACTCTTCACGAATCCTACACCTCCCCAGCAGAGTCACCAAAAAATGTAGGCGAGGAAATCGTACCTCGCTCAATTAGGGTTTCATGTTGGCTGAGGATGAGAGAAATCCACGAAGATTACGGAATATGATTGAGGGTTCGAAGAGGCGAGAAGAATGGGTAGGTAATCACCAAAGCAACACGTGGCAGAACTCTAGAGAGCCTTCTTGTGTGACTTGGAGTGTCAAAGAATCAAAAGTGCCCCCTTCTAATGAAATGAAGAGGGTTCCTGGCACATGTATGGGTCATGCGCCTGTCATCTGACCTCAGGTGAATTTTCAGAAATACCCTCAGTTGCCTAAAATGATGCCCGAATCGTCTTGTCCTTCTAGCTGTCAATCCAAGTCCCTCAGCCATTTCCCAATATGAGTTGCCTTCACAAGTCTTCTTCCTCGGAACTCATTGAGGCCCCTCTCGGGTCTCGTATTCCAAGATCTTTGTTGTTCAATCATGTTGCCTGAATTCATTGTCGGAAAACTTAGGAGGACCTCGGCATGGCCCTAGGGTGGCCAAGCCCCAGGGGCCGAACCTAAGGGGAGGGCTGAACCTTAGGGGGCCGAACCTTAGGGTGGTCGAACCTTAGGGGGCCGAACCTTAGGGTGGTCGAACCTTAGGGGGCCTAACCCTAGGTTCATGCCTCCTTCGATTCATTTCGTTCGTCTTGGCCTTTCTTTCTCAGTTTTCATCTTTTTTCCATGATTCTTGATACTATAAACAACTCATCTTGTCATGGAGGATTCAAGGTGTTAGGTCTGATTATGCAATAATTAATCTAAAAAGGTAGTTGAATAGATTAAGTTCCTTTTTCAGAAATCTTGGCCTTTTTAAAATATAACTCTATTTCCCTAAATGATTTTTGTTAAAAATATTTATTTAAATATTTTAGTGAATCAAAGTAAAGAGATAGGGATAGAGAGATACCAAACAGAGAACACAGCGATATATCCTAGTTCACTATATATATCTCTACCATATATATATAGCTAGTCCAGTCCCCAAACTCCTCTCCAGGATTTGGGATTTTCCACTATAAAAATAGTTTAGCTCCTTAACTTAGGTGGAGAAACCTTTACAAATCTGATTCTGTCTTAGAACTACTATCCCCTAGTATTCTTCAAGAATTGCAAATTTCCTTTCCAGAGCTTCTTGTATTCCTTCTTCGGCTGGTCTTGGAACTTGATATCTTTTTTCTTCCTGAGAAACTCAAACCTATAGCCTTTCTAAGATCTTGGTCTTGGAACAAGAATCACTCAATTCCTCACACACTAGAAGAACACTCAGCTCTACCCCTTTTGTAAAAAGAATTGTTATCTTTGATTAAATGCTTCTTTAATTAAGCAAATGGATAACAGTTTAAGTTCAAGTATGTCAAATATTGCAAGATATAGATAATGACAGTTTAAGAATTAATTCTTGCAAAATGACAGTTAAACCAATGATCACAAATAATATGACAGTTTATGTATATAATTTGGTTTATATAGAACACTTTTATAAGGTGAGATTAACTCTTTAAATAAAGGTCAATCTACTACGCTTTATAAATCAAGTGGCTATATATTTTGCTTATCACTCTCAAAGAGAGGACTTTATATGAATCTTCTTTTTATACACAAAAGGACAATGATTTCCAAACAAGAATTATAAGGATAGAATTATCCAATCTTGAGAAAATATTGCCTTGTATCACTTAACTAGAAATGGTTACAGTTCACAGCTTTCAAGTGATACCGATCCTTTTAAGGAAAATTACTGAAGGCTTGATCACTTGTCTTTCACTTTCTAGAAGGATTATGTATAAACCTCAGATTAATATGTATAAGCTTTAATTCAAGTGTGTATAAATATAATCAATGATGATCAACTTGAATGTAGCACAATGATATAAATGAATGCAAAAGAAAGTGCTTTGTGCTTGTTGTGTTCAATATGTATAACAAATATAACAGTAATAATAATATTGAATACAAATAAGAAAGCGATATGTTAGCACAAAATATAATAAAGTGTGTGCTAATTTGTGTAGAAGAGCAATGTATAGATTTATAGCAGTATGTATTTTTCTTGCTCTTTTGATCACTTTCTATCCCACTAGAATCTAGCTTTTTGAGAATCTAAGATTAAGAGAGAATTGTGGGTAAAGTTTGGCTTTGGCTAGATTGAAGAAAAATGAATGAAGTATGCCAGTATTAGGCCAAAAATATTTGAATGAATGGCTAGGATTAGATTGATCCAATAGTCTATAATCCACCCAGCTTTTTCTTTCTCTTTCTCTTTCTTGCTTATGTGGCCGAAAGAGTTGAATAAATTTTTCTTGCCACATGGATGAAAGATTTTGCACAGCGGGAGAATATTTGCTTTGCACATTTTTGGGTGAAGCGGGAAGAGAGAGAAAGCACATACGGTTTATCCATTCATGGAGAGAGAGAGAGTGCTTGCATTCTGGTTGACCAACTCAAAAAGTACTTAACTGTTTAAAACTCATGTTGGAACATATAGAACTTAGCTTGATTCCAAGATCGTAGAGCATAGCCTTGTAGTAGCTAAAAATTCGGTGAATAAAGGTAGAAGTTACTCTACTATCATGAAGTACTCAAAGAGAACTCTAAGATCGTTAAGTTAAATAACAGTTACTCTACTATCGTAGAGTAAAGAAATGAAGTTCTCAAGGAGAACTCTAAGATCGTTGAGTTAAATATAAGTTCATAGAGTTAAGTCTTGGAGTTCTACGATCATTGAGTGAAATATAATTTCGTAGAGTTAAGTCTTGAAGTTCTACAATCGTTGAGTGAAATATAATTTCGTAGAGTTAAGACTTTAAGTTCTACGATCGTTGAGTGAAACATAATTTTGTAGAGTTAAGACTTGAAGTTCTACGATCGTTGAGTGAAATATGAGTTCGTAAAGTGGAGTGAAATCACTCTACTATCGTAGAGCTACTGCAAAACATAAAGTCTAGAAGCGTAGAGTCAAGTCATTCTACAATCTGAAGATTCACTCTACGTTTCTGTACTGAAAGCCAGAACAATCAGAATCGTTGAGTCGTATAACAGAGCTACTAGCATCGTAGAGCTAAGTCATTCTACGATCTGAGAATTTTACTCTACGTTTATATACTGAAATCCAGAACCAAACTCGTAAAGTCAATTTGTACCATGTAATATAAAATCCTATGAAGAGGATTCTATCCTAGTTTTTCTAAAGACTTTTAATTCTATTTTGTTATCATCAAAACAGTAGTATAATTTAGACCCTTCAGTCTTCCCCTTTGTAGTGTAATTTAGACCCTTCACAAGGAAGATCATTCCTAAATCCTCATGAATTCTTGTCTCTTTCTTTGGTTTTAATATCGTTGTTCCGTCATTGCTCCGATCAAAGTCCGTTTGGTGTAACATTCGAGATCATGGAGTGTGCCCCCCTCGGAGGCCAACCCCTAGTGTGGCCGAACCCTAGGGGGGATGAGGGCTCCCTTATCCTTTTTGTTCTTCTTCCGTTCATTTTCTTGGTTTTGTCCTTTTGTTCATTTGTTTCCAACTTTTCCGTCTTTCATTCAATTCTTTGGATCACACGTGAGCCCTAATTTATACTTGGGCTCACACATGGATTCCATTCGCCAACAATGCCTGAACTTCCCAAATTCGGTCATATTACTTCAAAAAATGCCCAAAATGTACTTAGGTGCAATTCTAGTTATACTAATCGTATTTCCTTAGTTTTTTATTCATATCTTCATATTTTTACCTGGAATCATCAAAAGATCTAACTGAATCACCAACAGTCCTATTTCATCTTTGTTTGTGATTAAACATCAATATTTTAATTAAAAGTATTAGAGATTCCGTGTTGATTAGGATACTCCCAATAGGAGAAATTCTACATGTATGATGTATCTCAACCATTAATCATCATCAATGATCTCAACTATTTGAAAAAAGAAAATAGTTCTTGTCAAGGAACTTGAGGCTACCCTGTAGAACAAACAAAGGTACAAATAGCTGCACCATTGGCATGTGGGATAAAAAAGGGAAGCTAAATTGATATAATGAAAAAATTCACAGAATTCCATTGTGATTTAAGACATTGATAATTCTATAGATCTCACTAGACAGCGGAAGAGCAAACAAAGGAGGACAATGATTCAGTAAATAAACTAATAAAAGACGCAATTGAATAGAAAAGCAGCAAGGTTCTCTCTTTGGCTTCTAAATTTTATTAATTATGGTCAGTTTGTTTAGAAAGACTCCTATAATAATTGGGTGTGGTAGCGCAAGGCACGTAACACTGAAAAAATCACAAGAATTCCCAGCAAAATCCTTGAAGAACACAAGGATGGATAAAGGACTGTCAAACAGTTGTATTTCTAAAATAATGAGTCGTCCCAAAATAATAATCCTAGTAGACTATTCGTACTACCTAAACCCTAAAAATATATAAAGTCCAATAAAATTAAAAATAAGCCCAAAACGTAAACGGGCTCAAAAATAATTAAACCTATTGGGCTAACCTAATTAATAAATAAAAATACATCAAATACTGAAATTGTCCATGAATAACAAAATTATAACGAATCTTTCTTGGTATTCATCAGTTAGTCGATCCTTACTTTTATGAATACAGTTGACAATAAAATATAACTGCCACTATTGTTGCATCCAGATTAGATGATTCCCAGTCCAACATAGTTCAAGAATCATATTCAACTGTTATTTGGAATTGTCAATTACATGGTAACTTTTATTCATAAATTAGCTATTCATAAAACTATATTATTATTTAGATTTCAAAAAAAATAAGATAAAAGATAATCATTCACTATGGCAGCAATAACAAACACAGGTAGTTCAGGGTCCCAAAAGGACGACAAAAACTCTTCCTCCACTACAGATTTCATCAGATGAAAAAGGGTAATAAAGCTTGGGAACATGGGAAGATGTCCACAAGCTGTCTGATTAAATGTTAACCAGAAGTGTTGAGAAATTTAAACAACTCTCAATAAATAAAAGAGGGCAAGTCATTTCTCATTTTTATTAATGGAGTTAAGACGGAAAACATTTTTCACGTCAACTCACAATTACAGGTGTTTAGTGCCGAGTTTTAAACTGCATGAGGTGATGTGAGATTTTGGTCAAATATTAGCTGATCATCTGGATTTTACCGTTAATATTTTTATGGAACAAACTGGTTGGCTCCTAGGAAGTGGTTATGTGCCTGTTTGGAACTCTGATTGGGGTGCAGTTTGATTCCTTATGCTGGACATGGTTGGGTCTACAACTAAATCAGTTACTGGAAAGTGTGAAAGATTGTTTTAAATCAGTAGTTGCTCCTAGTGTTGTTGATTATCTTAATAAGGTTGTGCTTTCTGCTGAGGAAGACAAGTATGTGTGGCCTCATTCTATTACAGGAATTTCTCTACTAGTTGTTTTTGGGAATTTTCTAGATGCAAGTTCCCTAAACTTCTTCTGTTTGGAATTTATTTCATAATGGAGTTTGTTGAGTCCAACATTGAACCATCGGGTATTCCTTGATATATCTTGGGTTACTAGGAGTATAAAGTCTCAAGTTATAAAGCTTCATCATCTGTTTTCCCCTGCAGTGCATGTATCTTTTCATGGCATGTTGAAATCTACAAGGGTTTATCCTAAACAAGCTACTTGTTAGAGAGAGCTTTGGATTCAATGGAAACATCCTAGTTCTGGTATCAAACTCAACACCAGCGGATAAGCTATTGCTAACATAGCCTATGGAGGTGGCATGTTTAGAGATGAGCAAGGGGAATTTTGTTCTAGCTTATGCTTCTTCTTTTCATGCCGGTTCTACTATGAAGGCTGAATTGTTGGCTCATTTGACTCATTTTGAAATTGCTAGAGATAAAGTATGCGGATTAATAATGTCAAAACAGATTCTATGGCAAGACTAGACATGATGAAAGGGAAAACAGCTTTAGCTTCAGAAAGTGCAAATCACTACTTGGTGCTGCTCCTGTGTTCCAATTCATCATGTTATTAGCGAAGGTAATGAGGTTGCAGATTCTATAGCTAGTGTGCATTAGAATGTCATTTTTTCTACTCAAGATGCACTGCCTAGAGCAATGAAGGTTGCGTTAGATGCAGACTTTTTAGGTCTGTCTACTTTAGATATTGTATATAATTGATTTAATATTTGTAAGCTCTAGGGCCTTTTTTGCTAATTGCTTTTCTCTCTTTATGGGATTTTTGTATTTAGGGGTAAAGGTTTGATGTCCCCCCACTTATTATTGCTGCTTATTATTAATAAAATGACACACTAAGCGAGTTTGGTTAGGAGTCATCCACAAAGCTTTTTGGCTGTGTTAGTTAAAAAAAAGAAAAAGAAAAACTAAACTAAACCTAGTCTAAATACATTGTAAAGTCATTAACCTTTTGCATGAACTGGGAAATCAGTTTTTGAGAGCTATAGTTTGAGTCTCTTTGCTCATTTTACTTTCCCTAATTCCAGTGACGGAACTATGTTGGGGCCCGGGGGGTGCGAGGCTGCCCTGGATTTTTTGAAAAAAAAAATTTAAGTCTCTAAAATTTTGATATTATTACTTCAGGCCCCTACGAAAAAAAATAAAATATATATAATATGAAAATACTCCCCCTCCCAAATATAAGATTTATTTTAACTTTTTTACGTCAATTTAAAATAAGAGCAAATTCTTAAATTTATCACTCTTCCAATTTTTTGGGTACATTATACAAATATCAAATTTTAAGGTCTCTCTTTACTCCACTTTATGTACTATAACATACTGCAATATAAGAATATCTTACTTCGATTAGATTGTATAAAGTTGTTTACAAATTGAACCGCCAGCGGTGCTTCTGGACTCCACTAAATTTTTCACAACCTTACAATATTATGTTCTGGCCCCCAGGAAAAACAATTCTGGCTTCGTCCCCAGTGTTCTAAAAGTCGGCTTAGTCGGCCGACTAGTCGGCGACTAGGTCGGGGTCGGAAGGCAGCCGAGTCGACTAGGGCCTAGTCACTTCAATTAGTCGCTGGCCGACTTAGTCGGTGACTAGTCGGGGCAAGTCGGGGATTGATTTTTTTTTTTTTTTTTTGATAATTAGTTGACTATTGATTTTGTGCTACTTAGTTTCATTTGGTTAATTGGTTTTGAACTTAGAGCGTCGAACTATTTGGTTTTACTTAGTTTTCATGTTTTTATTTGATGATTTGTGTTACTTATATTATTCTACTTACTCAAAACTTATGAAGGAGGAAGGAGAATATATATTTTTTTTTTAAAAATTGAAAATCCGACTAGCCGATTAATCCCCGATTAATCCCCGACTAATCCCCTAGTCGCTAGTCGGTAGCCAACTGACCTGGGACCAACTAGCGACTTTTAGAACACTCTACTCCTATTTTCTGCCCATTCTTCCTCCTCCATATTATATCTCTAATTCTATTGTCATGAACCCTGGTTAGATACTTAAGGTCCTAAGAATAATAAAATAAGAGCTGTAAGAAACAAGGATTCGGGTTCGAGGGTACGGGGGACAATACAAAAATATATACATATATATGTGTGTATTGAGTTGCCGTGATTTAGGTTTAATAAGCGGACAAAAACTCTACTTAATTTTATGGTTCTTTGCAAAATGCTCTTATAGTTTTGAAACAGAAGGAGAAAGATACTGAAATTCCGCATGCTTCTCGGTTATTTTACAGTAATTATTCTCATCCATAATGGATGGAGGGTTCCACATCTTGGAATTTCCACATTTTTCTTCTTTTTTTGGTAATTTGAATGATTGGGAGATTGAGGATTTAGCCACAGTGCTTTCTCAATACCATCTTCTTTTTGTAGAACTGGGACACATTAGAGAAATTCTCTTTTAGAACATACATTTCCTACATGATTGGTGTTCACTCTTTCAGCTATCTGTTCTCTATCTTTTTAAATTCAGAAGACAAAAACTTAACTAGAGATTTCTTTTTATTTTTGGTTCTTAATAGCCTCACCACTAATAACACGTTTTGGGGCGCAAACCATACAAAGCTTTATCTCTAGATATGTATGTGTTATGTATTCAAGGCTAGAAGAGGCGTGTATGAATAGATTTCGGGGCTTCGATAAAAGTAAGGACTGTAAGTTTCTTTTGCAATGTGGATGTTTTCCTATTATCTACAGTTTTGGGATGAGAGTGGAATGTCATCTTTGGTCACACCTCTTTGTTCCACTTATTGTGAGATGGAATGTTAGTCTTGCAGCTCTTTTGGACTCCGATGGGTGCTTTCGGGTTGGTTCAGACTTACATAGGGATCACAGAGAAATCTGTTATAAGTGACTTTATGTTTTGTTACATTTTCTTTCTTTAGGAGGACTCCTTGTCTCACCCTCCATCTGTATTCTCTTTCTATGCTAATAAAAGTCATCTTCTTCTTCTTTTTCCTTTAAAAAACTATACTTAAAGTGTAATCCTTCTTTGGAGTTACCTGAACTTGTTCTTTCTTCCTTATTCAGAAGCTCTTTTCTTGTTATCTAATTTATCAAATCACAAGAACATGAGACAAAACAGTTAATACAATTGAGCAGTGAGCACCGAGTTTACATGTCTAATCCTAGAATAAACTTAAAACCATTATCTATGCCCATTTGGTATGCTGCATACTATGCACATTCAGGGTAAGGTCCATGGTATATATGGCTCACCAAAAGTAAATGGGTGAAAATGAACGAAGATATAAACACTTGCCAGATATTTGGTGAAAAACTCTAAAATCCAGAGGGTTTGTGTGTGTGTGTGGGGGGGGGGGTGTGGGTGTGTGTGTGTGTGTGTGTGTGTATACATATATATTTAAGAGATAGCGAGAGAGAGAGAGAGAGAGGAAAAGTTTACCGCTAATGCATATGAAGATTAAAGACAATCTAGTGAGCACTTTGTGAGAAAATAATTGATGACCTATGATCATGAAACTGGGCTGAGGGGTGGAACCCTGAGTACCCTGTCGATCTTAAGATGGACACTAGGATTCATCCACCTCTTGTACTTCATAACTGTAATCAACTGAGAAAAGACTCATTGACGAAGTTCCACTAATCACCAATTGACACCTTGATACAATGTGTACAAGTACAGGAAGCTGAACCCCCCCCCCCCTAAAAAAAAAAAGAAAAAAACCCTAAAACGAACGGGGTGGGTTTAGAGTTAAAGTTTAAACATTAAAGATGGAGAAGAAATTGGTGCCATATAAGAGGAAAGAGAATAAAGCTATAAACTTTGAAAAATGTAATATTCAATACTTAATCTCAATGTAATGTAAAATGAAGGACAGCATGAGTTATATAGGAAAATAGTAAAACCTAATTGTTGGAGACTTGGGAAACTAAACAAGATAAGAAAACAAAATCCTAATCATAGTAAAATTAATCTACCATAAATGAAATTCTGGAATACTCTACTCCCTTCGTCCCCAAAAGGATGAGCAAAGAACAATTTGCGCATGTATTAAGAAAAGTAAAAGTAGAGGAAAAAGAGTAAAAAAGTTCCAAATTTATCCTTAGTTGCCCCACAAGATTATATAAAGTGATGAGTTCTTTTATTTTTTTTTTACTAATGGACCCCACCAAATGACTTAGTTACCCTTCACTTTATGTACTTTATCTCATCATTTTGAGGACAAAATATTTGTACTTTTAGTCATCCTTTTAGGGACAATAGGAGTACTACTTAACATAGGCTTCCAAAGCCTCTTGTATTGGTCCCACCAAATTGGGCGGGCTTGTCCTACATCCAACCCCCCACCCCCCTCGGATGTAAAAGAATATAGAAAAAAAAAAAGATTCTTTCCTTCTTTTTGATGTAAGACGAACAGATACAAAGAATCGGGAGACGGTTCACATTCACACCTGCCACTACCTACCACACGTTGAAAGCCCATGCTATAGTATTAATCTTTGATCCCGTTTAAGAATCCACTCTTTTAGCCAACTTCAAAAGACGGACCCAATTGCCTGATCTTAATCTCTGAGGTCCCTGATAATGGTAATACGATGCAGAATGTCGATAAGATTGACCATCATGAATAGATTAACACATTTTTCAAATTCTGATATATATATATATATATAGAGAGAGAGAGAGAGAGAAAGAGTACGATGAATCACTTACCCGCTCCCAACTGCTGGACCAGAAAGAAACGTTATTGCCTTAGCAGTAGTTTCATTTACTATTGAACTTACAATCTATATCTCACCATGGGTTCTAAAAAGTTGTTCACAGAGATATGGTTTGCGACACTAAATCAAGTACATAACTCATATTTAAACCCTATGGACATGGTTCTAAAAAACAAACTTATCAGATTCTGCACCACATTTATGTAGCTTCCCAACAAATTTTAACCATAAATAGTTTATCACAACATTGATGTCAAATGGTTTTGGAGCACAAAAACTAGGTTCGATTAATGTAACAGCCTATTTGTCTTTCTGTTCTATGCTTTATGTCAAGCCCCTCAAGCCTTGAACAAACTGAATTGGAAAGATTGGCTCCAAAGCAAGACTAAACCAAACTAGGAGGAGGACGAAGGGGCGAACAATGAGAGAAAATGGGGAATGGAGATGAGCTCACAGCTCTCTCAATTTCACATATTCATCAAGCATAATGAAAATCAGTCATTCTTACATATGTATTCTAGAGTAGTTGCTGGAAAATTAAGCTTAAGCAACACCTACTTAATTATCCTACACCCTATATTAACTAACTCACATGGAGTATGTAATTCTAGAGACTACTATTAGCCGAAATAGCCTTAACTAACTTGTCAAATTGTTGGGTCTTGACACTTTATGTTTTGCCTATTCCATTTCCTAAAAGATCTGTCCCCAAATCAGAACTAGAGTAAGTCCCTAAGAGTACATAATCGCACCAAAGAATATATAGCCAAATGTCTGAACTTCATGATTCACCATTCCAATGCTAAGTTCAAAAATAAAAACAAAGCCAACCAAATGTGTCCATTTTCACGCAAACTAAGTTAACAATGATAACAAACAATTTTCATTTCTACCTAGCAATGTATATAGGGAAGAAAATTATCCAAAAGCAGGGACGGATCCACCCTTTGGCATACCTGGGCAGCTGCCCCGGCAGCCGACGAGATTCCGACCCATTAGAGCTTAAAATGCCCCGGCAGCGAGCGGAGGAGCGGCGGCGAGTCGGTGAAGAAGAAATGAAGAAGACGACTGAAGCTTCTTTTTTTTTTAAACCTACTGGTGAAACGACGTCGTTTCACTCAGTAAAAAAACCTACTGAGTGAAACGACGTCGTTTCACCAGTAGGTTTAAAAAAAAAAAGCTTCAGTCGTTTAAGCCGCCAGCCCCAGCCTCTTTGCTTCATTTTTCCGTGCTTCATTCCTTCAGTCCCAGCCCAGCCGGCAGTGCCCCTCCTCCGCAGCTCCGCTCCTCGTCGGTCGCCGACTCGCCGGTCGCTCACGCCGCTCCGGACCGCCGGTCACCTCCTCACCACCGGTAACGGTAAGTGGTTTAACCTTCTCACTTGTCATTTTAAATATTTAATTGAAAATATCTTTAAATGTTTTAGGGTTTTAAAAAATTAGGGATTTTAGGTTATTATTAAAATTGATATAAATGCAGTGTTGTTTATGACTTTTGGGGATTTTTGATTAGTTAATAAATAATAAATTAGTTAAAATTGATATAAATAATAAATGTGATGTTGTTTAAGTGTTTATGACATTTGGGGATTTTTTGATTTTTGATTGATTGGAGAAATAAGATTGATTATTAACTTAAATTTATTTATTAATTGATAGGGATTTGTAGCCTGTAGGTTCATAATCATTGGTTAATTCATATGGAGAAATACTTTACTAAAAGGCCAAAGGAGGGGGCGAGTTGTGAAACCAATCCGAGTAGTTCAACTAATTCGGGTAGTTTATATTGAAAAAGATGTTTTTGCTTGTGTTAATAACGAAACCATAGTGCAACGTTTTCACGAAATGAAAACTCGCCGTGGTCAATTGTAGTTTGTATGTTTTACTTTTCATGAATGATACTAGTCTCGTTAAAGTTTTGCCCCGGCTGAAAAAAATTCCTGGATCCGTCCCTGCCCAAAAGGAAAGACGAACAAACAAACAAACAAGGATTTATATGCCACTAAAGAATAGAAGTGCACCTGATTAAGAAAGATAGAAGATATCATCAGTCATAAGAAGAATGTACTGCAAAATCCTCAAAGGGGCATTCCTGAAGTCCAATGGGGGCAGCCTCAACTCCCTGATTCTACACTCCCCAGAAGAACTTGCGCTATCACCATTAGACTGCCTAGAACGAACCCTAGCAGAGTCCAATTTCCTAAATAAGTAAACTGCATTGGTGCTCCAAATTGGTCTATCACCAGAATCAGGACAAGGATCATACTTGGTCATGAAAAGGGTCCAACCCTGCCCAGCTAGGGCCTTAGAAAAGCTATCCATTGAATCGATTCGACAACCCGTCAATCGCAGAATTAACGAAACTGAGCAACAATCCCAATTGCTGTTTTCATGACCAACTCTATCATCTGGGTTGAGATTTGATTTCATGAAAACCAGCTTGAAGAACCCTTTGGAGAGGGCAACAAAGCAGCGCAAATGAGACACAGATGAAATACTGAGGGAAGGAAATGGGAGTGGAACGGCACCGTCTGGTAATGACCATGATGATAATGATGTGGATGACCATGACAATGTGGTGAATGCTGATGGGGGAGGGGGAGGGGGAGGGGAAGGGGATGATGATGGCCATGAGAAGATAATGTGAGAGAGTGATGGATTGGGGCAAAAATCCATGCCAATATCTCTGGCTAATATGGCTAATTTATATGTATCAGTGACTAACTCTTTGGTGGGTATGAAGAGGAGTAATGGGGTTTTTTGGGGTTCGTTGGTGGTTGATTTTCTTTGTTTGTGATGGAAATTGGCAGTTTTAGTATCATGATTACCATCGTCATGGTTAATGTTATCTTGGTGGTGGTGATTTGAGGTTAGAAGGAGAGGATTGCTAATGGCGTCTCCCAAAACCAGAGAGCGGACCAGCTTCAAAGGGAGCATCTCTCTCTGACTCTGTCCCCTCACTTTCTCTCTCTAATTGGTTAATAGTATCTCTTTTTTGACAAAGTGATTTTGTTAAATTAAATAGTCAAATCAAAGCATAAACAGGTAAACAGCCGTCCATTTCTTCTTTACAAAAATTTAGAAAAGAGCAATATGCAAAACTTTCGGCCAAGTATTACCTTGGTGTAGTTGAAGCTTATCAAGTCAGAGAACTTTTAATGTGCAATCCCACGATCCAACTGATTAAAATTTTAAAATTACATCACTCTATTAAAAATATTGAATGGACGTCAATTTAATTAATATATTTTCATATATGGTAGGAAAAAGAAAAGAAAAAATAAAGTAAAATTTACATGGCCAATTCTATGCAGTTAACTTATTTTTTTTAAAATTTAATTGATGGAGACATTGACTTTTAGAATACATTGTAATTTTGTGCGTGTACACTTAGAAGGGGAGTTAAATAGGTGTTTATACTCAAAACAATTATCAATAACAAATTTAAATTTTTCTACAGCAAGATGAATCCAAACAGGAAAGACATGTCTGCTTTAGTGTCTGTTTTAAACTAAATTATATTTTAGTTATAATTCAGACAGGTATGACTTGTCTGCATAGGTGTCTGTATTAAAAACTTAATATTAATTCAAGTTAGTTTACTTAAGTTTTCAGCAGAACAATATATGTATGAACAATGATATAAGGTAAAATTAAGCAAACCACACAAGATAATCAGCAAACCATAAATACCAAGATTTTTACGTGGTTCAGTCCTTACCCTCTGATCTAGTGGTATAATCCACGTCCAATACCAACTTGTTAACGCTAAGATTCGTCCACACGTCCAATCACCAAACTGCGCGTCCAATCCTGCACAGAAACGAAACCACACTCAGAGAGCTGACGGCTTTCGCCGCTGGGGGATAGCTCCGGTGTGAGAATAAGTACAGGCTGAATAAGGTTTAACAATGGAGGCATTAGTGCTGAAAAAGATGATTACCTGTGAATTACGGTCTAGCCTTGTATTTATAGTGATCACACACCATCAACTTCATGCCCGTCCCCGTATGGAAATAGAACTCCTCATTAGGTTAGATACCATAATGGGATTAAACTCAATCTCCTTAAAGGAAGAAAGTCGAATTATATCCTGACACTTTCCTTAGGAGTTGGAAATTAAATACAGTTGGGATTCCCTAATATTCTCCTTCTGCCCAAACAGACTCCCATGAAAGAACATACCTCCATGTGGACTATGCCCCACCGTATCCATTAGGCCCAAATAAACACACCACAACATTGTCCCCAGTCTTTCATTACAATGGGACATTTTAATGAAAGAGTTCATCATAAAAAGCCCAATTATTAAACACAAGGCCCAAAATCCAAACCTTCGGTAAACGTACCCAGCACACATTGCCAGGCCCCACCACTACTTTTCAATCCATTTATTACGCCGTATTTGGAAAACCGCGCGGAACCCAAAAGTCAAACAACTCAAAACCCCCCTCATCTCCAAAATTAGCCGCCACATTTCAGATCTGATCTCAAATCCGCCCAAACTCTCTCTGCATTTTTCTCCCAACTATAACCCTTGCTCTCATCGGTGAAAATACCCATCGATCAACCCATTCTACCACTCAACAATGGCTGCCACAAACACCCCAACATCCACCGTTCCATCCACACCTGGAGTCGCCACTTCTTCCATCCGAACACCGACTGTAGTTAACCCCGCCACTGCCATTACTACTGAAGCCACCATTGTCACCACAACTACTTCACCAAACCCTCGACCATCAAGCCCATCCAAGGCTGAAATTGATAATCTAAATATGCTAAAGGAGTACTCAAATGAGGAATCCTTCGCCCACATCAACACCGTTTTTACAATCGCCCCCCAAGACCTCACCGGGATATGAGAACAGTACCGTATTCCCGGCTACCTACGAGATCTGAGCCCCTCTTTACATCGAACGAATGTACCATCACCCCGATGGGTGGACTGTCATCTCCCTCAGTGCCCTCAGATATGGGGTACGCTTTCCTCTTCACTCCTTCATTATCGACCTCTTGGGGTTCATTGGAGTTGGTTTCGCCCAACTAGTGCCGAACTCTTACATCCATATCATCGCTTTCATCGCTTTTTGCCACAAGCTCAACATCACCCCCACCATCGACCTCTTCTTTTCCCTGTTTTCCATGAGCCGATCCAGAGAATCTGGCTTCCGTCAAATAAACAAGCAGCAGAGCAAACAAATCATAAAGCGCCCCCTAATGAAGACCCCTTCTAGTAATAAAGGATGGCACTCCCAGTGGTTCTTCATCCAAGGCCGCAGCACTCGCAAAATCCCCGACTGGGCCGAAGCCTCCCGCCCCAATGTAACCATAGGAGAACTTCCCTGATCCCGTCTTGAGGAATTGGTGATGATCATCAAAAAGTTGTCGATGAAAGAATGGGACCTGGAACTTCTGAACGACCAAACTTGGTTGTACGACCATAAATGTAAGGTCTGAACCCTTTCCTTTATTAATCCAGAGTTAATTTAGCAATCTACTATACTAACCCGAACTTCCTATCCTCATAGTGTCCCTTATCAAGCCAACCCCAGTCGTCAACATCAGCCAATCACCCTCCGAACACGCTAAAGAGACAAACCTTCCACCAAGATCAACCGAAAATCCCCCTTTTAATCCAACCTATCAATGCAATCCCAATGTCAAAGCTTCCCACAACCTCCATAATCCCCACACCCAGCTTTACCCAAAAAAGTTTCCTAGATATGCCTGCTTCTGAAAGAGGCAAAGTCGCCCAAGTAAAGAGAAGGCGTCTGGTGAAAATTGTCGAACAAAACCTCCCACCCAAAGCACCTGAACATATCGCAGCCAACCTACCATCCGTCGAACTTCAAAAAATTGCCGAATCGAACCCAACCATCGTCCCAACCTCAACCTCCGAACCGAATGAAACAGAAATCATCGAACCGAATCCAACACAATCAGCCAAAAGAAAAGAACTTGAAAACCCCTCAACCGAACTCCTAGCCAAAAAATAACACATTGGGATTTCCTCCAACCAACAATCACCATCACCTCTTCAACATTCTTCTCCAACTCCCAGCCACATGATGAGTAGGTTTCATACCTACTTATTGGATATTAACTGGCTTAAATTGTTGCTAAACTATTAGCTCCAAAGTGTGTTTTTCATACATTTTCTTCTTATTTTTGGTAATGCTTCACAATTCGCGTTCTTTGGCTTTTTGCACAGTTAAAGGTGACTTTGGCACGAGTTAAGTGGCATTTGATGTTTGGGATTTGAATGAATAAAAGTTACTAGCACAGTGCACGAGAATCGAGGAGACAGACTGAATGTAGCAGTGCAGCAGCAACCTGACAGACAACGCAGCTGCGCCCAATTTGGCTTGGAAGCCAGCGCAGCTGCGCCCATGCCCTGCGCCCAGAAGCTACCAGCGCAGCTGCGCCTAGCTTGGCCTTGAGGCCGGCGCAGCTGCGCCCATCCATTCCTGCCGATACCTTTAGCTCGCAGCTGCGCCCAAATTAAGCAGTATCCAAGAGCAGCTGCGCCCGTCGCTAGCCAGCCATGCAGACCACGTTTCAGACAGCTATGCAGACTTGCTAAAAACGTGTGGAATCAATGCCAGATTTTCAGGAAATTGGTGGAGTATTATTTTATCAGTGGGGAATCAAAATAAGTCAAAAAAATGACAAAAGTGGAGAATGAATATAATCATGCAGAGAGCTAATTAGAGAGAGGACTCTGGACGGAAAATCCATTATTAACTGCATTCTATATCCAGAAATGGAACATGGCTATTGATCATCAGAAACACTTGGGAACTGACGAATGGAGCTACATGGATGCTGAATTGAAGATTAGGAGCAAGAAAACAAGGATCATCACAACTTGAAAAACCAATGGATTTGCAGAAACGGAGAAATTGAAGCAGGGAGTTTTATTATGCTCTGTCTTTGATTTATTTTTTTATTCTGTAAAAACAATGATGAACCATTTGTGTATAATGAATTCTATTATTGTTATCATGAACTAAACTTAATCTTTGGGATTATAATGAATCTTTTGCATAACTGAAAATTGATATGCTTCCTTATTGTTAATGGTTGGTTATGAATTGAATGTCTGGCATAATTAATACTAAAAGTTTAATTGCTTAATCACCAATTATTGTGATAATTTATATGGAATTGAGAAAGGAAATATAAATTAAGATCTAATTATGCTAGCATATGTTCATTATTTTTGCATTCCTCGTGGATTAATGTTTCGTGCTTAGGATAGAGATATACCGAAGCACCATATGTGGTCAATTGAGAACTTATACTTCAACCCTCTTGATTGTAATTCACATAGAGATATAGTGCGTTAGTCATATAGGGTGTTCACATTCATTCTATCAATTATGGATTTAGTGTGATATGAGTATGGTGCATCGAGAGGTGGCCATATTTTACATTCGTGTTTATTTTACAAGCACTAGGAAGCATGGAAATCTAAGTTTTGTAACAAGTGAAATTATAATCCCAAAACCCATAAACCTGTATTTATACAATTGTATTTTGATTTATTTATCTCTCTAGTAATCATTAGATTAATTTTGTCATATTACTCATATATTTAAAGAAACCGAAATAATTATAAAATCGGTGTTTGTTAGTTGTAAGTGCAATTCTATTCTCCGTGGGATCGATATCTTACTTACTTTATATTACTTGTGGATCACGTGCACTTGCGTGTATGAATCATATTTGTTATACATACAAATATATCAATAAGTTTTTGGCGCCGTTGCGGGGGAATTGTAATTGCGTTTATAACTTTCATCATCAGTTTAAATTAGATTGGTTTTAGTTAAACAAAATATGTTCTTATCTTAATTCTGTTTATTATTTTTTTCATTATGATAGGTACTCTTGAGTAGTGCATGCATACTCGATCTAAGAATCATGACCTATTGCCCTTCGAGGATAACATTGAGAAAAGGCTTCAACAGTCAAGAAAGTGTGCTAAAAACACTCTGGAGAATCTAGACCAACCACAAGCAATGACAGGTGAAGCACAAAAAGCATTGAGAGATTATGCTATGCCAAGGATCAATAAATTGCAATCAAGTATCATAAGGCCAGCCATAATAGCCAATTCCTTTGAAATCAAACCAGGAACTATCCATATGATCCAAAATTCTGTCCAATTTGGGGGAACGGCGGTTGATGATCCAAATGAGCACTTGATGAGCTTTCTAGAGATCTGTGATACATTTAAATTCAGTGAAATTTCAGAAGATGCAGTGAGATTGCGATTATTCCCATTCACATTGAGGGAAAAAGCAAAGAGTTGGCTACACTCATTACCACCGAGATCTATTACAACCTGGCAAGATTTGGCGCAAAAATTCTTAGCAAAATTCTTCCCACCAGCCAAAACTGCTAAGTTGAGAAATGACATCTCCTCATATGAGCAACATCATGAAGAATCCTTGTATGAGACATGGGAGCGGTACAAGGAATTATTGAGAAAGTGTCCACATCACGGTTTGCCACAATAGATGCAGCTTAACACATTCTATAATGGGTTGAATATCCACACACGGGCAGGCATTGATGCAGCTTCGGGAGGAGCATTCATGGCTAAAAACTATGACGAAGCTTATGATCTTTTGGAGACCATGGCTGCAAATAACTATCAATGGCCAACTTCCAGATCCAGTCAACCAAAAATAGCAGGGATATTAGATGTTGACACAGCCACATCACTTCAAGCCCAGATATCTGCTATAGCCAAAAAGTTTGACAACCTATATGAAGAAAAGGGGCAGCAAGTTCCCATGATTTGTGAGCTTTGTGCAGGTTCACACTCTTCTGACCAATGTGCTATCAATTCCGAATCTGTGCATTTTGTGAGCAACTATCAGCGGCCAGCTAATCAGTATCAGAATAACTACAATCCGGGGAATAATAATCATCCTAATTTCTCATGGAGCAGCCATCAAGATTATCAACAAGCTCCAAAACCTCACAACCCTCCTGGGTTTCACAATCAGCAACAACCCACAGCTACTGATAAGAAGGTTACTGAGTTGAACGAAAAAGTGGATCGATATATGGCCAAAACTGAGAAGTTGGAGCAAGGCCAAACATTAGGCTTCAAGAGCTTGGAGAACCAAATGAGTCAATTGTTCAGCTTGTTATCTAATAGACCTCAGGGAGCTCTTCCTAGTGACATAGAAATCAATCCAAGGAGAAGTGGAAAGGAGCAATGTCAAGCTGTCACTCTTAGAAGTGGAAAGCAGACTCTGCCAACTGGCGCAGCTGCGCCCATTTTGCAAGAGGAACCGGCGCAGCTGCGCCCTTCCCCAGAAGTTGATTCTGTAAAATTTTATGGAGAGGAAGATAGCATAGAAAAACCTAAGCCTACACCAAAAGAAAGCACAGAAAAGACTCAACCCCCTCCAACCAGATATTATCTACCAGTTCCGTATCCTCAGAGGCAGCAAAAACAGAAATTGGACAAGCAATTCTCTAAGTTTCTTGAGGTATTTAAAAAGCTACAAATTAACATATCATTTGCAGAAGCTTTGGAGCAAATGCCTAGCTATGCCAACTTCATGAAGGGGATTCTGTCAAGAAAGAAGAAATTGCAAGATTTTGAAATTGTAGCTTTGACAGAAGAGTGCAGTGCGGTTTTACAAAGAAAGCTACCACCAAAGTTGAAGGATCCTGGTAGTTTCACCATTCCTTGTACCATTGGCAACCTGTCGTTTAAGAAATGCTTATGTGATCTTGGTGCAAGCATTAATCTCATGCCACTATCCGTCTATACTCAGTTGGGATTACCAGCCCCCAAGCCAACAAATGTCTCTCTTCAGCTAGCTGATCGTTCTGTCACCTATCCAAGAGGAATTGTGGAAGATGTTCTTGTCAAGGTTGATAAGTTCATATTCCCAGCTGACTTCATAATCCTAGACTTCGAGGAAGACAAGGATATTCCCATCATACTTGGGAGGCCATTTCTAGCTACCGGGAGGACTCTCATTGATGTACAAAAAGGAGAATTAACAATGAGGGTTCAAGACCAAGAAGTCACTTTTAATGTCTTTAAAGCTATGAAATTTCCGACCGAGGAGGAAGACTGTTTCCGTGTAGATATCATTGAAAATGCAGTGACTGAAGAGTTTATGAAAGCCACGAGTAATGACCTACTTGAGATGACACTGACAGGAAACATCGACTTGGACGAACCAGAGAACTATGAGTATGTCCATTCACTAGATGCAATACCAAGGATGGCGAAGTTCAAAGTACCAATTGAGCCATTGAAAAGCTCAAGAGAATCCTTACCTCATTTGAAACCATCTAGAGAGGTACCTCCTAAACTCGAGCTTAAGCCCTTGCCTAGTCACCTCAGGTATGCATATCTAGGCACTTCCGATACTTTACCTGTCATTATTTCTTCTGCACTAACCGCTTTACAGGAAGGCAAGCTGATAAGAGTCCTTCGAGAATTCCAAGGAGCTATTGGATGGACCATCGCTGATATAAAAGGAATCAGCCCCTCAATCTGCATGCACAAGATTCTGATGGAAGATGACAGCAAACCCACCATAGAGCATCAAAGAAGGCTGAACCCCATCATGAAAGAGGTGGTAAAAGAGGAAATTCTGAAATGGCTGGACGTTGGGATCATTTACCCCATCTCTGACAGTCCATGGGTAAGCCCTGTACAATGTGTACCGAAGAAAGGAGGAATAACTGTGGTAAGAAATGAGAACAACGAGTTAATACCAACTCAAACAGTCACATGATGGAGAGTCTGTATGGACTACCGAAAGCTCAACAAAGCCACGAGGAAAGATCACTTCCCACTTCCATTCATTGATCAAATGCTGGATAGACTAGCAAGTCATGACTACTACTGTCTGCTTGGCGGATATTTTGGATATAATCAAATTGCCATCGCTCCAGAAGATCAAGAGAAAACAACCTTTACTTGTCCTTATGGAACTTTTGCATTCAGGCGGATGTCCTTCGGTCTATGCAACGCTCCAGCCACATTTCAACGGTGTATGATGGCGATATTTTCTGATATGGTAGAAATCAACATGGAAGTTTTCATGGATGACTTTTCTGTTTTCGAAAATTCCTTCGACAACTGTCTAGAGAATTTGATCATGGTACTGAAGAGATGCGTGGAAACAAACCTTGTGCTTAATTGGGAGAAATGTCATTTCATGGTTCAAGAAGGAATAATATTGGGACACAAAGTCTCAGCAAAAGGGTTGGAAGTGGATAAAGCAAAATTAGAAACCATCGAGAAATTGCCTCCACCATCTTCAGTGAAGGGAATTCGAAGTTTCTTGGGACATGCTGGGTTCTACCGCAGATTTATCAAAGACTTTTCCAAAATCACGAAACCCCTGTGCAGTTTATTGGAAAAGGATGTCCCATTCATATTCGATGAAAATTGCTTGGCAGCCTTTGAGTTGTTAAAGAAGAAGTTGACAACGACACCTGTGATAGTGGCGCCGGACTGGTCTTTACCATTTGAGCTTATGTGCGATGCTAGTAATTACGTTGTGGGCGTGGTATTGGGACAACGCAGAGAAAAGGTTCTACATGCGATCTACTATGCCAGCAAAACACTCTCAGAAGCCCAAATGAATTATACCACCACCGAGAAAGAACTACTCGCTGTTGTTTATGCATTAGACAAGTTTCGATCCTATCTCATTAGAACAAAAGTTGTGGTGTACACAGACCATGCAGCAATTCGGTACTTGATATCGAAGAAAGATGCCAAGCCAAGATTAATCAGGTGGATCCTTTTGCTTCAAGAATTTGACTTGGAAATAAAGGACAAGAAAGGCACGGAGAACCTAGTAGCCGATCATCTTTCCAGATTAGACAATTTGGAGCGGGAAGGCAAAGATAAAGCTGAAATAAATGATCATTTCCCCGATGAACAGCTCTTTGCAGTAACCTCCGAGATCCCATGGTTTGCTGATATTGTCAACTACCTGGTGAGTCATGTACTCCCCTCAGATCTAACTTATCAACAGAAGAAGAAATTTCTGCATGATACAAAGAGATACATGTGGGACGAGCCTTACTTGTTCAAATAATGTACGGATCTTGTGATCCGCAGGTGCATTCTCGAGGTCGAGACTGCTAGTATATTGCATGCATGTCATTCTTCTCTGTATGGAGGCCATTATGGAATGCAAAGAACCGCAACCAAAGTACTCCAAGCCGGGTTCTATTGGCCCACTTTGTTCAAAGACGCCCACCAATTCATAAAGAATTGTGATCGATGCCAACGGGTGGGCAACATCTCCAACCGCAATGAAATGCCATTAAATGTAATCTTGGAGGTGGAAATCTTTGACGTATGGGGAATAGACTTTATGGGACCATTCCCGTTATCGTTTAACAATCTCTACATCCTTCTTGCGGTTGATTATGTGTCCAAATGGGTTGAGGCTACTGCATTACCAACCAATGATGCTAAGGTGGTTCTTAGGTTCCTACAAAAGAGCATTTTCACTAGATTTGGCACTCCGCGAGCTATCATCAGTGATGAGGGAAGTCATTTCTGCAATAAACATTTCACAGCCCTCCTAGCTAAATACGGAGTGAGGCACAAAATTGCCACGGCGTACCCCCCGCAAACAAATGGCCAAGCCGAAGTGTCGAATAGAGAGGTGACGAGAATTCTATAGAAGATTGTTAATCCTTCCAGAAAAGACTGGTCATTGAAGCTAGATGAAGCATTATGGTCTTATAGAACCGCCTATAAGACACCCCTCGACATGTTTCCATACCATGTGGTCTACGGCAAGGCTTGCCATCTCCCGGTTGAACTAGAGCATAAAGCGTATTGGGCAATCAAGAAGTTAAACTTCGACCCATCTGCAGCGGGAGAAAGGAGACTTCTACAGCTAAATGAACTTGATGAGTTCCGCTTACAAGCCTATGAGAATTCCAAACTCTACAAAGAGAAAGTAAAGAGATGACATGATCACAAAATCATCGAGATAAAATTTGAACCTGGCCAAGTGGTCTTGCTATTCAACTCCAGGCTCAAATTATTTCCGGGAAAGCTCAAATCCCGATGGTCGGGTCCCTTTACCATAACAACTGTATTCCCACACGGAGCCGTTGAGATAGTTGGAAATGACAGTGAGCAGCCATTCAAAGTAAATGGTCAACGACTGAAACACTATTGGGGAGGCAAAGTTGATCGCCAAGAATCCTCAGTTGTCCTAGCCTTGGATTGAGCACCAACGGATAGTCGAACTAACCGACTTTAAACCAAGCGCTTCTCGGGAGGCAACCCGAATTTATTGTTTTACTTTTTATTCTTGTGTGATTATAATTGAGTGTGTGTAATTTCATTTTAACATCTCTGTTTGCCTTTCAGGTATCCAATCATGCCCTCAACCGTGCTACTTAACCGGACGCTATCGATGGCGGATGACGTATTCTCAGGGAAGTGCTTAAGCTTTAAATTATTCCATCTTATCCATTGAGAATACTGTCGATTTTAAGTTTGGGGGTACTAATTTTTCACTACCCTAATTATGCACCTTATATAAGGTTGAAATAAAAAATTTCTTTTCCTTTTTAGGTATGCTAGATGATCTTAAGAATTGTGTTTTAAACCTACCATTCTAATGTGTGCCAAGTGTGTTTCATTTTTTATAAAATAAAAAAAATTCATCTAGGGAGTTGAAAGGATGGCGCAGCTGCGTCGTTACTCAAGCCAAGCATCGCGCAGCTGCGCCGGGCTTGGAAGCGGCAACAGGCGCACCAGCGCAGCTGCGCCCCAACAACAAAACAACAAGCACGCATGGATGCTTTGCACACGAGTTTCAGGGACTGCAGCATTAACTTTGTAGACGCACTTTCTGAGGCCTTCAGTCAGCAGGGGGTCCATGTCCGGTTTTCCACCTTCGGTGCCAACCTCCCGTATCCACCACCTGACACACCACCGGGCAGAGACGAGGACGACTCTTAGGGGAGTCTCTTTACCCTTTATCTCCAATGAGGACATTGATTATTTTAAGTTTGGGGGTATTAGGTTTATTTAATTGTTTTATTGCTTATTAGTATTTGCATTCTAGTGTTAGGAAATAGTTCATTCTAGTTGCATCGTAGTTAATTTGCATTATTTTCAAGTTGCATATCATTATCCACTGCATAGTAGTATAGATAGTATTTATTTCATTTGCATAAGTAGGATAAAATTGCATCATAGCTTAAAAAAAACATTGCTTTATTTTCATATATATCGTATCATGTAGCCTAGATTGCATAATCCTAACATCTAAATTAGTAAACATCCTCATTTACATCTTATGAGATTATTGCCCACGAATGCTAATTGCTAAGGCTTGGGTCGAATGCCATAATACATTGCAAATCTTGTCTTGTTTTGAATCTGATATAACTGTTTAGCACTCATATAGTAGTTATCTTACTAAGTGACCTAAAGATTCGCATAATTGGGTTCTGGAGGGAAATTAAAGTTTTAATAAAAGATAAGCAAATGAGGGTAGTGAAAGCAGAGACAATACAAACGTTTACGTTGGAGGAAAACTTAGCGGAGCATTTGAACAACGAGACAGAACGTAAAATGCACTCGTTGATTAAAAATAAATAAATAAATAAATAAATGCTTGGTTAGCTTAGTTCTGTGGTCTTTGATACTCGAGTAAGTACGCCCTAGGGAATGTCTCTACACCTAGCGCCCTAAAACCAACTGGTTTGGGAGTCGTTGGTCGAAAGCTCGCTATACGGGTATCATTGAAAAGCCTAAGAGAACTAAGTATTGCACGACCAAGTATTATAGCCCAATAACCTCTAAGTCGGTCCTTAATCTAGACAAAGCTGTATCTCAGCTGTAACTTACCCCATTTGTTGTGTTTGCAAGTTTGAGTATAAAAATTTCCCCCTAAGAAACACATTATGAGAATCATTTAGGGAGCTATGAGTTTGATGATTACTACACACACACACACACTGTATCATTCATTATAGGGTTTGATTTGCATGACTATCATGGCACATGAACTAAGTTTTGGTTAGCAGCTATGCGTGTTTGTTATGGTGATTCTTCTAAGGCAAATCACACTTGGATTGTTTACTAATTGATGAGGATTCATTGTGCATTTAGAGATTATTGCATTTCATTCATGTTTTGCATTCACTTCATTTTTAATTGCTCGAGGACAAGCAATAGTTCAAGTTTAGGGGTATTTGATGAGTAGGTTTCATACCTACTTATTGGATACTAACTGGCTTAAATTGTTGCTAAACTATTAGCTCCAAAGTGTGTTTTTCATATATTTTCTTCTTATTTTTGGTAATGCTTCACAATTCGCGTTCTTTGGCTTTTTGCACAGTTAAAGGTGACTTTGGCACAAGTTAAGTGGAATTTGATGTTTGGGATTTGAATGAATAAAAGTTGCTAGCACAGTGCGCGAGAATCGAGGAGACAGACTGAATGTAGTAGTGCAGCAGCAACCTGACAGACAGCACAGCTGCGCCCAATTTGACTTGGAAGCCAGCGCAGCTGCGCCCAGAAGCTACCAGCGCAGCTGCGCCCAGCTTGGCCTTGAGGCCGGCGTAGCTGCGCCTATCCATTCCTGCCGATACCTTTAGCTCGCAGCTGCGCCCAAATTAAGCAGTATCCAAGAGCAGTTGTGCCCGTCGCCAGCCAGCCATGCAGACCACGTTTCAGACAGCTATGCAGACTTTCTAAAAACGTGTGGAATCAATGCCAGATTTTCAGGAAATTAGTGGAGTATTATTTTATCAGTGGGGAATCAAAATAAGTCAAAAAATGACAAAAGTGGAGAATGAATATAATCATGCAGAGAGCTAATTAGAGAGAGGACTCTGGACGAAAAATCCATTATTAACTACATTCTATATCCAGAAATGGAACATGGCTATTGATCATCTGAAACACTTGGGAACTAACAAATGGAGTTACATGGATGCTGAATTGAAGATTGGGAGCAAGAAAACAAGGATCATCACAACTTGGAAAACCAAAGGATTTGCAGAAACGGAGAAATTGAAGCAGGGAGTTTTATTATGTTCTGTCTTTGATTTATTTTCTTATTCTGTAAAAACAATGATGAACCATTTGTGTGAAAGTAGTATGCACACAAGCCAATCATATTTGATATGATGTAGCATATACTTTGTAATCTTATTCGTTTGTTAAAGGCATTTTACTTTATCTACATGGTGCTGTTATATTAAATGTGATAAACCCATAGTTTTGAGCAATGCTTTTAGAATCATGATGGTGATCATGCTAATGAAATCTAAATTCTAGATAGCTCACAAACTAAAATTGTTCCTAATCGATGGATTACTAAAAGGGGATTAGTGAATCCGGATAGATTAGTACATACGTTGCTTGCTCTTATGAAGAGGATGATTGATCTCATAATCATTTGTGTGGAGACACTAAAGCAAGTATATAGGTGCTTATTAGAGAATAAGTTCACTGAACGTGGCTCGCTAAGGAATACCTAATGGAGTTTTACTCGCCTGTCAATAGGAATTCCTCTAGTGATAATAGTACAAGTGATCCTTGGACTTGAGATCATCATAGTATCTTATGTATGATGAGTTATACTTTGACATGTTCCTTAAGACCTTTAGGGTATATCAAAGGGTATGATTGGGTATAATAAGTTATACATGAAGATAGGTGAATGATCAACAAAGAATCTACCACTTCTAGTAAAAGAAGAGAATGTCCTATGTGATTCGATAAATGACGACTCAGAAGTCTTTGGCCAAAGCAGAATGAAATTAGAAAGGAGTTTCTAATTTGCATTAATTAGAGTTGTGCATTTGAGAATAGAAATACATATAATTAAATAAAAATAAGACTTGACAGTAATTCCATGTCTTATATTTAATTGGGACATTGTATGGTAGAAGGATTGAATTGTACGGTAACTATTCACTGAAAGGTTCTTTTGTGATTGATGTTGAAATCTATATTATCTGGAAAGTCGTTGATCGCTAAGGGAGCTTACCCTTATTGTAGAATAAATATTATTTATTTAAATGAATTAAATAGTTTAATTTATTTATTTAAATAAAATTAGAATTGTTCTAATTGATTTATTCACAACTGGTTTAATATGGAGAACCTAAAGGGTCACACCGTAAAAGGAAAAATATTTATTTAAGAAGTAAATGGCATAATTGTAATAATAAGTTAAGTGTATTTAATTTAGTCTATGGAGATAGAATAAATTAAATAGCTTAATATTTATTATTTAATATTTTGGAAATATTAAATATAAATTAATAAGAAGAGTCTTATTATTATTATTACAATTACTATTATTTAATTCCTAATAGGGATTGAGAATTAATTAATAGAAGTACTCTCTCATGAATTCCTAATTGGATTAGGAGTTCAATTAATTAAAGGAGTTTAATTAAAATAAAAACCTAATCCTAAATAGTTTAGGTGGGTTCCCTATATCTATAAATAAGAGGAGTCTTATCATGATTTAGTGTTAGACGATTTACACACTCTTCCATGAGAATTGGAGAGAGAGAGTACTTGCAATTTCTATAGAGATAGAAACTAGAGTTTTGCCAACACCCATCTTCTTAAATAACTATTATTCCTTGGTGGATCACCTCTAGAGGCCAAACACTTGGGTGGCTAACGTTGATCAAAGGAAGGAATCTCATTGGTGAAATTCAAGGAGAACGCGAAGGATTTGGAGGTGAACTCGTACCTGTGGAAGCATGGTTCTACAAGGGTATGATTCTCATACTTTATCTCTTTCGTTTAATTGATAATTGAGCACATGGATGATCATGGTGATGGTTTGTATGAAAATTTTAAAATCTGTTTTATCGCGCTTCCGCACTATTTATGTAATTTGATTGTATGTTCGCGTTATATACAAACCTAACAGTGGTATCAGAGCCTAACCTTGTGCTAATTATCGATTATTATGATTCCATGTATGTATGGGTATGCGATTGGATCGATTTTCTGGGCAAAAGAAAAAAAATTTCGAAGTCTGCTACGCGGCGCGGCCGCGCCGCTTCCAGTTCATTCTGGAGCGCGGCCGCGCCCGAACCCAGAAAAACGTTTCTGGGGGTGCAGCGCGGCCGCGCAGCTCCTAGTTCATTTTGGAGCGCGGCCACGCCGGTCTGCAGATTTTGAAAATTTTTTATTTTGATTTTATTTATTTTTAATTAAAATAAAAAGTTCATTTTCAATTGGAATATAATTAAAATTAAAAGTTTTATTTAACTTGGAATAGGATTCCATGTTTCCTAGAATAAAGGAGTTTATTCACATATGGAATGAGATTTCATGTTTTCTTAAAAAAAATAAAGATGTTTATTTTGATAAGGAATATGATTTAACATATTTTATTTTTTCAAGCAATTTTAAGTTAAAATAAAGGAGTTTATTTTAAACTTGAAATTGGTTTTCATGTTAATTAAAATAAAGGAGTTTATTTTGATTTGGAATTTGATTAAAAATAAAGGAGTTTATTTTTATTCAAAATTAGATAAAATAAAATAAATAAGTTTATTATGATTTAAATTTTGATTAAAATAAAGGAGTTTATTTTGTTTCAAAAATTAAATTTCTGTAAACTTTTAATTGCCCATTAAATGATATCAATGCATATATGGAATGGTTTTATTATTCATGATATGAATGTTATTTATTGATACATATGGAGATATGTATGATAATAAATAGGGATTGATTATGGACTATTGACCAATGTGTTATTGGATTTATTTTAGTGGATGCTTGAATGAATGGGTTTTTATAAATGGGGTCTGCGTACCTCGTCTTCTCTAGTTTTTCTTGATGTAAATTCTATCTTCCTCCTATGTACCTCCCCTTGACTGCTGATGAAGGTTTCTATTTATTGTAAATAGTTAATGTAATAGGTTTAGTTAGAATTACTTGAAGAATTGGAGACAAAGGAGCAAGGAGCACTTGAAGACCCGTTTGTAATGGAGCCCGGGTTTAAATGTAATAGTTATATTTAAATTTTGTTCTTGCACCCTAGGTTTGACCTTTTGGTTCACTTGGTGGCTCTAGTGAACCAAACTAGAATAAAAGTCCATAATCAATCCGGGTAGAATATAGTATTCTATATGTGCATGCTTACTATGTATATATTATATATTATACAACATGCTTCGCATGTTAAATAATATGACGCGTATCTTATATATATATGTGCATGCGCGCTAAACAAGATGAAACAAATAATAACAAACTCCTCAAGAAATTATATTAAGTCCTAAGCGTTCAAAGATATTTGGAATATCGAACGTCGCCTTCTAGCATGGTAAAGCAATAGAGTATTAAATATTTAATATGAGTTTGTTGTGTCAACACAAGGCAAGTATTAAATATTTAAGATGTTGCATTATCACATTTGATGCTTATATATAGACTGAACGATGCTGTTTTGTTGTGTCACCACAAGGACAGTGTTTTTCTTTCGAATATATGGAAGTGCTAGGTTGGACTTAACTTAGATAATTTTGATTCGGATGTGTCACCACTTGATCAAAATAATCTAAGAGGCAAAATACATGGAGTTACATAGTGATGTAATTGACAATAGTTGTCTACCTATTTATTTATATATCGTTTGTTGTGTCACCATAAGGCTATATACATTTGAAATGGGATCCTTATTCTCACTAGCAAATCTTTAATTAGAATTGTCGAACTATATAATGAGGGTAATATAGTTTGATGAAAATAGTGAGATACCAATTTAAAATAAAGACCTAATTTATTTTGGTAATTAATTAAGAAATGAATGTATGCTAAAATATTGTTAAATTACAAATTCATTTATAGAATTTTACGATGTCTAATTCACTATCACTGTGACGCCCCCAAATCCGGGTCACCCGAACCGCGGACCTGGTTCGTCACTATCTCATACCTGCATCATACTATTGATAACTTACAGCGGAAATAAAGGAATATTTACATTGATATAACATAAATAATCCTGTCCCAAGTCTCGAAACCAAAACTTCTACAAAACGTGACTTAATACATAAGGGTAATTAAGTCTTAATACATCACAAAAGTCAACGAGTTTTAATACATAATCAAAACGATAATCTTAACGGTACAAAACTAATCCATGGCTTTGCCTTTGCCTTTATCCATCCCTGAACTTTCACCACGAGCTCCACTAACTGAAATATTTTAAGGAAAGCAAGGGTGAGCAACAAATTTGCTCAGCAAGTATAATAACAATAATCGTGAATCATCAAATGAATACTTTATAGCTTACAAGAATCAAGAGAATAAAAGATAGCTCAAGAATCTGCATAATCTCAACGAATGATCTCATTAACACAAATGTAGGGCCTCTAAGGACCGAATGATTCCAAGGTTTCCAAATGGAGGAAATATTCTATACTGAGTGGTCATCATGACACTGAACTTTTACTAGAATCACCAGAAATTCATCCGATAATCCGACATACTAATACAATAGGTGATCAGCCTAATGTACCCGGTGTTATGCATAACCCCTTTTTACATACTGTTCGCGCGCGTGTCGGTTCCCCGACATACATACTGTTTCCCCTGCTATGAGGGTTGTTCATCTCAGCTTTACATAGGAATCCAAACCAAACAATTTGATCGGATAGCTTTACTTAACAACAATGATGATTAAACATACGTCTAGCCAAAACAATTGGCTTTGACATCTATCTCATATAGTTCATGGAATATAGAACTTGAAAGCTTTAATAACATATGTTGAAGCATAGTTAAATAACGTGAATGATTATCAATTCATTCTAAGAGTACTTGCAATTTGACAATGATTGAAGTAAAGGAACTTGTTCAGAATATCTTGAATAAGATAAGAAACTCGCTTAATGGAGTAATACTTGCAACAATACATATTTGAATAAATTTAGAGAACTTGCAATAACATAGAATGATGGCTCAATCAATAATTAACTCGTATAATAGAACTTGCCCAACACAAGGGTTAGACAAGGGTTAAGGAAACTTGCATTCAATATGTAGAAAGAATGAAGTTAGGGAACTTGCCTGAAGCGCTGCTACAATAATACAACACACGCTCCTTAATATCCTACACAATTAAGTACATATTTACATAACAATTAGTCACATTCCAAATAATGGTTCAGAACGGACGCTGCATCATTAAAACACATTGATCACCCTACGACTACCCAGTCGGGGGTCTCGCTCCCCGGTGAGCGAACGGCTGCCAAGCCTAAATTGCGATTAGATTATTCAATTTCTGCCTTAAAACAATACCAATCTGGTTGACATTTGGGAAATAATTAAGCATTTAGGGTTTAACAGAATATGCTTAGTTAACTTGTCTAATCATTTAATCCAAGGAAAAATATAAGTGTTGGACCCATTGGGAAGGATTCATTAGGTCCGACCCGACTTGACCCGCCTGACCGACCCAACCTGGCCCAAACACGGAGCTGGCGCTGCAGCGTGAGACTCATTACTAGAGCTCACGCTGCGGCGTGAGTTCCGTGTCCTTCATATGACGGGCTTCACGCTGCGGCGTGAAGCTTAACACTTGGGCCTCACGCTGCGGCGTGAGTCCCGGTCTTTTTCCCATATTGCCCCTCGCTGCAGCGTGAGATGCAAGGCATATGGGTGGCGCTGCGACGCCATTCTGCAGTAGCCGAATTCTGGGTTTGTTCCCAGTTCGTGACTCCGACCTCCGGCCACTCCAATCTCCATAACTCCTTCAATACACAAGCAAATTGGTCCATTTCGGACTCTATGGACTCCTAACTCATGGGGCTACAACATATCAAAAATGCAGAGCTACCCATTAACATTAACATGGTCAAATCTAAAGCCAAAGTGTAAAGTTCATACTCTGTTCTTCGAGTTCTTGACAAGTTTTACGAAAATCATTACTACGAACTCGTTTTAACTCCTTTTTGGTTCATTCCAACTGGGTTAGCTTCGTAACCCCTGGAACTACAATCATAGCTTTACAGTCCTCTAAAAAGTCCGAATGTCCAAAAAGTCCATTGTTCTTCATGTTCTTCATCCTCCTTAAGCATAGGTACGGACTTCCTCTATTTTTGTTCCACTTTGATGTTATTAATGGTTTCTATAGTCTCTTAACAACAATATAAATGAAATACAACTAACAATAACAACCACAATCAACTACAAATCATCCACCAAGCCTAAGAGCTTGAAAACCAAGAAAAACTTAAAAACTCAATGAAATTGAAAGATAATCATTTGATGTTGAATATTTACCTCTGTGAATCGTTCCTAGATGTTTTGAGGCTTTTCTAGAGCTTGGCTTGAGTCTCTTTCTTCTTTCTTGGTTCACCCGAACCTCTCCTTCTCTTCTTTTCTCCTTCTTCTTCTTCTTCCTCTCTTTTCCGGCGACTTTCTTTTCCTTTTTCCGGCGAACTCCGGCGGCTTTCCGGCGACTCTTTGCAGCTCTCTCTCTCTCTCTCTCTATCAGCTGATGGTTTAGGGAAGGAATGAGAGTTTGAATGATTTGGGAGAGTAGAGGAGTGAATTTAGGAGAAGTGGGAGAAATGGTTTAATGGCTCAATGAGCTTGCCGGCTAGTCTCTCCTTCCTTGCATTTGATTGGTCCAAATTTGGGGGTTGGTTCCCTCTTGGAGTAACAAGCCAAAATAAATACCCAAATACACAAAAATACATCCGAAAACTCCCACTTTTGTACAAAAACTGGTAAATAACTCTACCCAAAATTAAACTGGGTACTCCCATAAATTATTGGGACATATAAAAATAATTATTACGGGGTTTGCCCATTTATTCGGAACAGCCTTATCATATGTTTCGGATACCGAATAAAACACGAACGGGCTCAAAACGAAAATCCGACACTTGGAAAAATTATTCGTACGCATATACATATTTATGAAATTTATTAAAGTCGAAAAAGACACAGAAAAATTATGGCGTTAATAGTGCCTCGATAAGCGTGCCCCGTGAATAGTGATTTTGCGATTTTTCGCGAAGTCAGTATATTCACCCTAACGACACTACAACACGTAAAATTCAACATATACACATATTCTAGGTTATAACATAACCTTTAAGCACATAACACATAATAATATTCATAAAAATAAAAATTCATTTCATTCATACATAAACTCGGGTTACAAGGAAATTAAAATTCTCGATTGTTACATTCACTGCATAGCATATTAGATGCTAATTAATCGGACCGTATTAAAAGGACTGGTTAAAGAATTTGAGAATAGTTCTCAAGGCTGAAAAGCTATCTTATGTCCTTAATATGCCTATCCCTGCAATGGTTGCAGACAATGCCTCAGAGGAAGAGATTGCTACTTTTAGAAAGTGGCAAGATGATGCAAAGTTGGCTCAATGCATCATGCTCGCATCCATGAGTAACGAGCTTCAGCGTCAGCATGAAACTATGGATGCTCCTACTGTACTCCTGCACATTCAAGGAGTTGAATGGTGAGGAAAGTAGGACTATTAGATATCAGATATCTAAGGAGTTCTTTCGATCTAGAATAACCGATGGCACTACAGTATAGACAAATGTCCTAAAATGATCAATATGATTGAACAATTGGGACAACTGGGTTTTAATGGATGGAGAGTTGATCCAAGATTTGATCTTGCAATCACTTCCGGACTCTTTCTCACAAATTGTTGTGAATTTCACATGAACAAGCTATATGTCAGCCTGCCTGAGTTGCTTAAACATGTTGAAAACAGTAAAGAGTCACTTTCCAACCAAGAAAGACCAAGTCTTACTGGTAGATGATTCTTCCAAGTAGCGGAAGAGGGCCAAAGGATCTTCTTAAAAGAAGAATAATTCAAAGAAGGTAAATGGAAAGGCAAAAACAAAGGACAATAAGAACAAGACTGATGCAGATAGCAAAGGAGTTTGCTTCCACTGCAATAAGCCAAGATACTAGAAAGGAAACTGTAAGGAGAATCTTACAGAGGCTAACCAGAAGAAGCTTAGTGAAGCTTCGGTTACAGATATGGGTTTGTTCATAATTGAAATAAATTTTTCTATAAGTCAAGGTTCTACTTGGGTATTGGATACCGGCTGTAGTTCTCACATATGTAATCCAATGCAGAGACTAAGCAGAAGTAGAAAGCTAAACAAAGAGTAAGTAATCTTATGTGTGGGAATGAAGCAAAGGTTGCTGCATTAACCATAGGAACTTATAGTTTAGCATTGCCTACGGGCAAGTCTATTAAGTTAATAAGTTGTTATTATGTTCCAGTTCTCTTTAGAAACATTATTACTTTCGTTGTTGGACAAGGAAGGTTCTGGTATTATATTTAAGAATAATTGTTGTTCTATTTATAAAGATAATGTTTTGTTTTAAACTGGAAGATTACTTGATAGACTTTGTATACTTGACTTACATGAAAAATAAATTTGCAAATTGAACAAACTAGTAAAAGAAAAAGGAGATGGTCATTCAAAGAGTTGAATGTGTGTATTTGATGAAATACAAGTCTGAATCATTTGAAAGGTTCAAAGAATTCAGAAGTGAAACAAATTGACAAAGTATTAAGATTCTTTGATAAGATCGAGGAAGGAATACTTGTGCAATAAGTTTCTAGATCATCTCAACATGGTATTTTCTCATAATGGATACCTCATGATACGCAATAATTGATTGGTGTATCTAAAATGAGAAATTGTACCTTGTTGGACACGGTGCAGTCCATAATGATTTTTACTGACATTCCAGTATCCATCTGGGGTTATGCCCTAGAAACGGCTGCATATCTACAAAATAAGGTAACCTCAAAAATCTGGCCCCAAGACTCCATAAAGGTTATGGATAGGGAGGATTCCTAGTCTTAAGTATGTTAAGATAAGGGATTGTCCAGCTTATGTGAAAAAGGTTTCAAAGATAAGTTTGGGACAAAATCTGACAAGTGCAGATTTGTGGGATACCTGAAGAAAGTTTAGGATATTATTACTATAATCCTACACGCTGCCTTCTTAGATAAAGGTGTTTATCATTGAAGGAGCTAGTGGGAGGGTAATAGATCTTGAAGGAGTTCAAGAACCACAAAGCACTTTAAGTCGAACCGAGGAACCTGTAGATAGACCTATTGAACCACAACCGAATCGTAAATCTGGAAGAGTACTGAAGATACCTGGGAGGTATGGATTCATCATAAAGGATGATGATGAGGTACGCATCATAGAGGATGATGATCCAGTTATATACGATGAGGCTATGAGTAGAAGACACTCAGAGAAATGGCAGATGGCCATGAAATCCGAAATGAACTCCATGTATGAAAACCAAGTATGACTCTGGTGTATATGGGTCTTTAAGAGAAAGACTGGGGCAAATGGCAAGGTGTAGACCTATAAGACCAGACCTGTTTAAAATGTTTCAAATAAAGTCAAGGAGTTGACTGTGATAAAACCTTACTACCAGGTAATGCTCAAGTTCATTTGGATTTTGCTTGTGATTGCAGCTTATTACGAAATCTGGCAAAATGGATGTAGAGACATCCTTCCTCAGTGAAGACTTAAGGAGAATGTGTGTATGATACAACCAGAGAAATTTGTTTCAAAGGTTGAAACAAATCGTGTTTTAAGCTACAATGATCCATTGATGGATTGAAGCAAGCTTCTCAAAGATGGAACATTCGTTTTGATGAGACAATCAAAAGGGTTTGATTTTATCAAAAACGAGAATGAACCTAGTGTGTACAAAAGGGTTAGTGGGAGCACTGTGACATTCCTAGTATTATATGTTGATATACTACTGATAAGGAATAACACACCAATGCTACAATCAGTAAAGATAAAATTGTCTAAACATTCCTCCATGAATGATTTGGGAGGAGCATCCTATATATTGGGGATATAAATCTATATAGATAGATTTAAAAGGATGTTTGGCTTGACCCAATGAAAGTATATTCATTCGATGCTAAAGGAGTTTAGCATGGCAAACTCCAAGAGAGGTCTCATGATGATGAGCCATGGAGTGTATCTCTCTAAAATTATCCCCAATTGAAAGAGAGATCGCATGAGTTACTATCATGTATGCAATGAATATACTAGGCTTGATGTTCATCAGTCATATTCTGGAGATGATCAGTGTAAGACAGTGATAAATATCTTTAGGTACTTAACCGGTACTAAAGATGTGATCATGATTCATGGTAGGTCTGAATAAAAAAAAACTAGAGGGCTTAACAGACTCAAGTTTTTCAGACTGACCAAGACGATAACAAATCCACTTTAAAGGTGGTGCAGTGAATTGGAAAAGTTCCAAACAGCAAAGAGTTGTTGGTTTAGTGACAAAGACAAAGTATATAGCTGTAAATAAAGTTGCAAGTTTGATTGTTTGGATGAAAAGTTCATTACAGAACTAAGAATAGTTCCTAAGTCTCATCTTGGATTCAAACATGTATTGCGGCACTTTCATTTGATTAGTGGAATCATTGAAAAAGGATATGTCACTATAGAGATAGTGGACTCTCAATAACAACATTGCATATCCATCTACTAAAGCTTTATCCAAACAGCAGGATAATCATCACTTAGAGAAGAAGGGTATTAGATACCATGACGATTGGCTTTAGTGCAAGTGGGAGATTGAAAGTAGTATGCACACAAGCCAATCATATTTGATATGATGTAGCATATACTTTGTAATCTTATTCGTTTGTTAAAGGCATTTTACTTTATCTACATGGTGCTGTTATATTAAATGTGATAAACCCATAGTTTTGAGCAATGCTTTTAGAATCATGATGGTGATCATGCTAATGAGATCTAAACTCTAGATAGCTCACAAACTAAAATCGTTCCTAATCGATGGATTAGTAAAAGGGGATTAGTGAATCCGGATAGATTAGTACATACGTTGCTTGCTCTTATGAAGAGGATGATTGATCTCATAATCATTTGTGTGGAGACACTAAAGCAAGTATGTAGGTGCTTATTAGAGAATAAGTTCACTGAACGTGGCTCGCTAAGGAATACCTAATGGAGTTTTACTCGCCTGTCAATAGGAATTCCTCTAGTGATAGTAGTACAAGTGATCCTTGGACTTGAGATCATCATAGTATCTTATGTATGCTAAGTTATACTTTGACATGTCCCTTAAGACCTTTAGGGTATATCAAAGGGTATGATTGGGTATAATAAGTTATACATGAAGATAGGTGAATGATCAACAAAGAATCTACCACTTCTAGTAAAAGAAGAGAATGTCCTATGTGATTCGATAAATGACGACTCAGAAGTCTTTGGCCAAAGCAGAATGAAATTAGAAAGGAGTTTCTAATTTGCATTAATTAGAGTTGTACATTTGAGAATCGAAATACATATAATTAAATAAAAATAAGACTTGACAGTAATTCCATGTCTTATATTTAATTGGGACATTGTATGGTAGAAGGATTGAATTGTACGGTAACTATTCACTGAAAGGTTCTTTTGTGATTGATGTTGAAATCTATATTATCTGGAAAGTCGTTGATCGCTAAGGGAGCTTACCCTTATTGTAGAATAAATATTATTTATTTAAATGAATTAAATAGTTTAATTTATTTATTTAAATAAAATTAGAATTGTTCTAATTGATTTATTCACAACCGGTTTAATATGGAGAACCTAAAGGGTCACACCGTAAAAGAAAAAATATTTATTTAAGAAGTAAATGGCATAATTGTAATAATAAGTTAAGTGTATTTAATTTAGTCTATGGAGATAGAATAAATTAAATAGCTTAATATTTATTATTTAATATTTTGGAAATATTAAATATAAATTAATAAGAAGAGTCTTATTATTATTATTACAATTACTATTATTTAATTCCTAATAGGGATTGAGAATTAATTAATAGAAGTACTCTCTCATGAATTCCTAATTGGATTAGGAGTTCAATTAATTAAAGGAGTTTAATTAAAATAAAAACCTAATCCTAAATAGTTTAGGAGGGTTCCCTATATCTATAAATAAGAGGAGTCTTATCATGATTTAGTGTTAGACGATTTATACACTCTTCCATGAGAATTGGAGAGAGAGAGTACTTGCAATTTCTATAGAGATAGAAACTAGAGTTTTGCCAACACCCATCTTCTTGAATAACTATTATTCCTTGGTGGATCACCTCTAGAGGCCAAACACTTGGGTGGCTAACGTTGATCAAAGGAAGGAATCTCATTGGTGAAATTCAAGGAGAACGCGAAGGATTTGGAGGTGAACTCGTACCTGTGGAAGCATGGTTCTACAAGGGTATGATTCTCATACTTTATCTCTTTCGTTTAATTGATAATTGAGCACATGGATGATCATGGTAATGGTTTGTATGAAAATTTTAAAATCTGTTTTATCGCGCTTCCGCACTATTTATGTAATTTGATTACATGTTCGCGTTATATACAAACCTAACATTGTGTATAATGAATTCTATTATTGTTATCATGAAATAAACTTAATCTTTGGGATTATAATGAATCTTTTGCATAACTGAAAATTGATATGCTTCCTTATTGTTAATGGTTGGTTATGAATTGAATGTCTGGCATAATTAATACTAAAAGTTTAATTGCTTAATCACCAATTACTGTGATAATTTATATGGAATTGAGAAAGGAAATATAAATTAAGATCTGATTATGCTAGCATATGTTCATTATTTCTGCATTCGTCGTGGATTAATGTTTCGTGCTTAGGATAGAGATATACCGAAGCACCATATGTGGTCAATTGAGAACTTATACTTTAACCCTCTTGATTGTAATTCACATAGAGATATAGTGTGTTAGTCATATAGGGTGTTCACATTCATTCTATCAATTGTCGATTTAGTGTGACATGAGTATGGTGCATTGAGAGGTGGCCATATTTTACATTCGTGTTCTCGACCAACATTCTATAATAACCAATTACAAGCACTAGGAAGCATGGAAATCTAAGTTTTGTAACAAGTGAAATTATAATCCCAAAACCCATAAACCTGTATTTATACAATTGTATTTTGATTTATTTATCTCTCTAGTAATCATTAGATTAATTTCGTCATATTACTCATATGTTTAAAGAAACCGAAATAATTATAAAATCGGTGTTTGTCAGTTGTAAGTGCAATTCTATTCTCCGTGGGATCGATATCTTACTTACTTTATATTACTTGTGGATCATGTGCACTTGCGTGTATGAATCATATTTGTTATACATAAAAATATCTCAACACCACACCAAAGAGTCTCCTTCTAATGCAATGCTATGGCCCGAAGAGGATGAAGACTTCCCGATTAACCTCTTCGAGCACTTTGTCCTCCCCAAAGACGATGAAAGGTTCGAAGAAACAAGTCTTCCAGACCTCATAAGATATAACGCCTTGTACCAAAGCCAAGTAAATATTTCTAAGTTTAATTTTACCTCCAAACTGACATATTAAATTCAATGTTTAACTTTTCTTTCGTTCAATATCAGGCCACTGCTGTTACTAGCCGAATGCTACGCCGACTTTCCCAGGCGGACGAGAAAGAAAAAGAATTTGAAGCCGAAATCCAGCGTCTTCAGATTATGGTCTAGACTGCAGTGGTGAACACTGAAAAGGAAAAGAGCCTACATGCCAATATTACTTTCTACTGCACCGAACTTTAAAACGAACTGGAGAAGGTCAAAAAAGAAGCGGCCGAAGGCGAGCAACGTCGAAGAGAAATTCTGGACAACCACGAAATCATGAAAAAGGAATGCAATGAACTGAGAAATGACAACGTAGCTCTAGCCGAAAACTCGAGACAGTGGAGAGAAAGCTCAAAATAACCCTAGAAGCCCGCAAGACTTTGGAGAAGGAGTTCAACAAATACAAGGCGCTAGGCCCCCCGTTGACCGAAGCGACCAGGCAACAGGTCTGTCAAGAGTATCAAAAGTCCCCCGAGCTGATGCAAGAAGTGATTCAGCAGTTCAACGACGGCTACTAGAGCACTCGGGACAAGGACAAAGAAATGATGCGGTCAGTTCATCTTAATGCAGACCTCTTGGACACTTCAGACAACGAAGTCGAAACCTAAAGCGAATTCCCTTCTCCAAAGCAATATTTTTGTAATAGCTTATTTTGTAGGTAATTTATTAATGTACATATATCGGACATCAATGAAAATATTATTTTATGAGCAAAATTGAAATATTATTCCATTAAATACCAATATAAAATTAAAGAGTCATAAGAAACTACTTAACATGCACTACTGATAATACTTTCTAAGTCTCCCAACATGCCAAGTGTTTTTGACTTTTGTCTCATCCATTGCTCGAAGCCGATAAGTACCTAGCTGATAGACTTCACGGCATGCTTGCGTGAGGTGGTCGTCGCCCGGATCATTTCTAACAAAGTTGAACGGTGGATTGCTCGCAACACCTTAACCCCTCGCCTATATGTAGATGGTAATCTTGGTACAATTGCTCGTCTTGGAAATCTGCGTTGAATGGACACCAACGACACCTTGACCCCTCGCTTATATGTAAGCGGTAATCTTAGTACAATCGACGATTGATGCGGTAGAAGACGCCACACACAACTATGTATTGTTGTATGATAAGTCAAAATTGAATCCCAAAGAAAACTAAGAAATAACTTAAAAATTCTTAAATAACCAAAAGATGAGAAAACCTCACAAATAATTATAATTGAATAAATCCGATTGAAGTGTATCAAGTACATCATCTATGTCCCCTATTTATACTACTCAAAAGTAATTCTAATCCTAATAGGAATTATAAAATCAACTGAAAACACAATCCTAGCTTAACAAATTAATTTGGAAACCAAATCCTAACTAATAAACAATAAGGAAATTAAATCCTACTTATCAAACATTCTAATTATAGTAGGAATCTAAAACATGCTGAAAATAGCCTAATAATTAAGGAAATCTGCGTCCAAATTTGAATTAAAAATCCATTAATTGTTAGGAACCCATTAATTTGTGGAGAACAAAATCAGCTAGTTGTCTACTTGGAAACCGCGTGGCCCACATGATATAAGAAGCTAATCTGTTAAGTCCTGAATATGCTAGGAAACCCGTGTGATTGGTTGATTAGAATTGGAATGTCCGTTGCCCATATGCAAATTTGCTAGAATGTAAATTGCCATATGAATTGATTAAAATTGGCCTTGAATTGAACTCCATTTTAAGCATCTTTGAATAAACTTCAGCCCAAATATTTAAAATCGCTTGATAAATTCCTGGGACTTGGGTTGAGTTATTAAGGTTTGATGCGAGCTTGATCAGGATTGTATCATTCCCCTCCTCTTGAAAAGGATTTGTCCTCAAATATGACATCCCCTCCTCTTGAAAAGGATTTACCCACAAATCTGATCCTACATGAAACCAAATTAAATTAGTAGCATCAAACAAATCATAATCACAATTCTCACTTTGTACATAACATATAAAAGCAATATCAATATCACAAGTAAGAATATGAAAATAATTATCAAAAACTCCAACTCCTGCAAGGAACACTTCGTCGTCTGGAAACTTTCCCAAATTGACATGAACAACTTGTAAACATCTCTTTCCAAGCAATGCTCGAATCGATATAGCATCCTGCAAGCTCCTCGTAACACAACTTGGAAACTTAAACTTTCGAACTCCCCTAATCAAGAACCTGTAATGCCCGTGAATTTTGAACGTCATTATTAATTTAATCTAATTTAATTTAATGAGTTAACGTTGTGTTCTATTTAAACCTTTGGGTGTATTGGTGGAATATATGACTATGTGATTTATTGATATAAATTTGTGTTAAAGGAATCACTAGTAGTGTATTTAAACTAGTGAGCAAACCCTAAGGCTTTATATCCATAAAGTTGGCAAGGTATTTACTAAATTAAATATTCAAGTAAATTGAATATAGTTAGTAATAATGTGTGCGAATTAATTATGATGGTAATTGTTGTCGAGGTATGGTCCAAATTGGATAATAATAATTAATAGTTAATTTAGTAATTTATTTATTAATCGACTAAGTTACTCAATCATTTATATTAATCATGGGATTGGGTATTAATTGTGTGGCTTATTAAATGAGTTATCATGGAGTCATATTAAATGACCCAATATTATACTAAATAAGATTTGGATTTTATTAGTCTAATTATTTAAATTGGGAGCCCAATGGTATTTAATGTGTGGCCCAAAACCTAGCCACTTGATATATTAAAGGTGTAACATTAATTTATTAATTAAAGCAACTGGTTGGGACAACATTTTTGGGACAAAATCTCCCTTGCCGTGTAACTAGGATGGAGAGGGGAAAATTACTTTTCAAGGTCCTAGTTAACTAAGTAGTTAGCTTGTGTTGGAAGATGAAAGGGTAGACTTGATGGGATAGCCCCTATTATGTCAATAGCCCCCTAATATGTCATAGCTTCCTAGGTTGTCATGGCCACCCTACATCACACTTTTCTCTAGCTTCATGATGGCAAATCCTTGCTTTTATATAGCTAATTAACCAAAGGGTTAGCCATTTGCCTCTTCATTTTCTAAAAATCTTGAGAGAGTTTGAAGAAAAAGCAAGAGCAATTTTTGAGAGATTAGAGGGGAGGTGGTGAGAGGAAGAAGAAGATCTTGGTTGTTATACCATCCCCATTCACAACCTATTTTGCAAAGAGGAGGAGAATAGCCATTAAATCTAGGTATGGATCTCATTTCTTTCAAACCCTAGTTCTTGTTGTTATTATTATAGTATGATTATTACACATTTATTTTGTTAGAAACTTTTATGTGTTGGTGGGTGTTGGTGGTAGAGAGGGAGTATTCATGGATCTAGGTTTGTATTTTGCTAGATCTATATTATTGCAAAACATGATTAACAAATATGGTTTTAAAGCTATAAAAGAAGAGATCTTAATCTTGTATGCTTTATTGATACCATATATAAGTTTAGAATTTTTGCAACATGATTTGGTGGGTTTTGTATGCTAAAACATGAGAGTAATATTATTTATTGGAGTACAAAATTTATTGATGAAAAATATTGAGTTAAGTCATAAATATTTTGTTTTAATGTTAGAAATATTTTTCTTAGTCATGGGGAATTTTTTTGGAATTTATTTTGGAGATTTAAAACTTGCTTGATGGTATTAGAATGTGATAACCAATTCCCTAGAAGGCTGCTGCTTGGTTTGGGTTAAGGCAGGCCGCGCATGGCGCGCGCCTGGATAAAAAAAAAAGAAAGGGGGGGGGGGGGGGGGGGGGGGGGGCTGGCCGCGCATGGCGCGCCAGTCTGCCCAGCCTTAAGCGCCAAACGGCGTCGTTTTGTCTGGGCGGATGTAACGACCGGGAATTCTGAAATTTCCTTGTAATTCAAATTTTTGAATATTAATGAATATTTTATATTTTATTAATATTATATTGTGTTACGCGTTTAAAGGTTGCGTGCTAACCTGGATTATGTGGATGCATGAAATTTTACGTGTTATAGTTTTGTTTAAGTGAATAATTGATTTCGCGTTGCGTCGCTAAATCACTATTCACGGGGCACGTTTCCCGAGGCACTATTCATGCCAGATATTTTTGTGTCTTTTTCGATGTTAATAAATTTCATAAATACGTGTATTCGTACGAATAATTTTTTCAAGTGTCGGAAATTTTATTTGAGCTGATACGTGATTTTATCCGTATCCGAAATTTGTTATATGGGTGTTCCGAATAAATGGACAAATCCCATAATAATTATTTTTATACATCCCAATAATTATGGGAGTACCCATTTTAATTTTGGGTAGAGTTATTTACCAGTTTTGGTACAAAAGGGGGAGTTTTCGGATATATTTTTGGTATTTTCGGGTATTTATTTTGGCTTGTTATTTCAAGTGGGAACCACCAAACCATTTTCCACCAATCAAATTGCTAGAAAATGTGGAGAGAGAAGGGGGGTTGCCGGCAAGTTTGAATTTTGGCCAACCTTGAGCACCAAACCCATTTTCTCCTTAATTCACTCCTCCACTCTCCCATTCCATTCAATCATTCATTCTCTCTTGCACTCCACACTCCTCCCATTCCCATCAGCTGATAGTGAGAGAGAGAAAGAGAGAGAGCTGCAAAGAAGGAAGAGAAAGAAGTCGCCGGAAAAGTCGCCGGAAGAGGAAGAACTCACCGAAAAAGAAAGGAGGAAGAAGAAGAAGGCACGGGTGGAGGAACCAAGCAAGGAGAACCCCCAAGACAAAGCCTAGCCGAGCTTCTTAACATCTAGGAAGGATTTACAGAGGTAAACAATCAACCAAATCCTTTCTATTCGATTCCTTGCCAAGTTTTTCAAGTTTTTCTTAGTTTTAAGCTCTTAAGCTTGTGGGTCGGATTTTTGGCGATTCTTGATGTTTTTGTTTGTTGTGATTGTTTGTAAATGTTGTTAAGAGACTATGCAAGCCATTAATAACATCAAAGCGGAACAAAAGAAATCCTTACCTTGGCTTAATGGAGCAAGAACAATGGACTTTGGACATGAACTTGGACATTCGGACTTTTTAGAGGACTGTAAAGCTATGATTTTGTGTTTGTTAATTTTATTTGTTGCTATGGTATTGTAGTTCAATGGGTTACGAAGCTAACCCAGTTGGAATGGACCAAAAAGGGGTTAAAACGAGTTCGTAGTAATGATTTTTGTAAAACATGTCAAGAACTCGAAGAACAGAGTATGAACTTTACACTTTGGCTTAGGATTTGACCATGTTAATGTTAATAGGTAGCTCTGCATTTTTGATATGTTGTAGCCCCATGAGTTAGGAGTCCATAGAGTCTGGAATGGACCAATTTGCTTGTGTATTGAAGGAGATATGGAGGTTGGAGTGGCCGGAGGTCGGAGTCACGTTCTGGAAACAAACCTAGAATCCGGCTACTGCAGAATGGCGCCGCAGCGCCACCCATATGCCCTGCAGCTCGCGCTGCAGCGAGGGGCAAGTGGGGAAAAACCGGGACTCGCACCGCAGCGTGAGGCCCAAGCTTTAAGGCTCACGCCGCAGCGTGACGGCCGGTCATGGAGAAGACACGGGACTCACGCCGCAGCGTGAGGCCCAGTGCTTGAGCTTGGCGCTGCAGCGCCAGCTCCGTGTCCGGTCCAGGTCGGGCAGTCAGGCCGGGTCAAGTCGGGTCGGATCTAATGAATCCTTTTTAAACGGGTCCAAGACTTATATTTTTCCTTGGATTAAATGATTAGACAGGTTAACTAAGCGTATTTTGGTATAATCTAATTCCCGGTGAGCGAGACCCCCGACTGGGTAGTCGTAGTGGCAATCAATGTGTTTTAATGATGCATCGTCCGTTTTGAACCATTATTTGGAATGTGACTAATTGTTATGTAAATATGTACTTAATTGTGTAGGATATTAAGGAGCGTGTGTTATAATATTGTAGCAACGTATCAGGCAAGTTCCCTAACTTCATTCTTTCTACATATTGAATGCAAGTTTCCTAACGCTTGTCTAACCCTTGTGTTGGGCAAGTTTTCCTTAACCTTACTCGAATCATATTTTGAGCAGGTTGCATATCTTATATAGGTGTTATATATTGTTGTAAGTTTCATGACTCAAATGGAGTTATTACTTTTGGAATCATATTAGTGGATTAATTATTGTCAATTACTCCACCTCCAAGATAATTATTGATATTCGCAGCTTATGCATTTGAATTCATTATTTGTTGTTGGATTGTGAAACGTTTAAGTTCTTCACTCATGAACTGTTTAGGGAAATAGTCTATGCCATTCGTTTCGGCTAGACATGTACAGGTTATTATTTTAAAAGCTATCCAAACCGATTGTTGGTGCGGATTCTTAGACTGAGAGAGCAACCCTTATTAGGGGATTATAATGTGTCGGTTATTCGATGCAGTCAGAGTTAAATGTTATGCATATACATGGTGTACAAGAGGCTGATCCCCTCGAGTACAACTGACGGGGCCAGGTTTTTAAAAGAGTTTGTTGAATGATTGACTCTTTGGCCAAAAGTTCATGGTCGGTTGGACCACTCAGCAGTAAATAATCATTATTCATTGTTTCATTTGGACTTTGATTATGTCATTTCAGCTATTTCATCAACGTTCATAAATTGTTGATCTATGCAGCTATTGTTCTTATTCATTCATGATATATCTTCATTCTTGTTTTTAAACTTGCTGAGCAAAGTAGTTGCTCACTCTTGCTATATCATGAACCTATTGCAGCTAAGCCGGGGAGTTCCAAAGCGGACAAAGGCAAAGGAAAGCTTAAGGAATAGTTATATGTACTATCCCGTTATGTAATCGTGGAATAGTTTTGTATTATTAATGTATTCTGCGATGTATTTATTTAAGGTTATAGACCTTGGGACCGTAGTAAACCTTTTGTAATGAACAACATATGTTTATTTATTCCGCATTAGTTGATTTATGTTGTTTAGAGGTGTGTGGATGTATTTTATCGTGAGCACCAAGTTCGAGGTATTGGAACTTGAATTTGGGGGTGTCACAGCGGAGGGAAGGCTACGCGCAATGCGCGGAAAGCCCCGGGCAGAGAATTTACGGTTTTGCCCCTCCGTCCAGATTTCAACTTATTTACCAGAATGCCATCTAGATTAAATTTTAATTAATTTAAATACTTTAAACAATATTATTAAATTCTGTAAAATTAGTAAATGCACAAAAATTAAGTTTTGGGCATTAAATCTTATATTTTCTAAATATATTATATTAATAAATTATTGTTTAATTATTACTAAATAATGATTTAGGATAATTAAGAATTGTAAATTAATTATTTATTATTTGATTAACTTTAAATAATAAATAAACCTAATTAGTTATTATTTATTATTAAAATAATAACTAAAGATGATTATTACTCACTAATTAATTAATTAATTATTATTTAATTAACCTTAAATAATGAATAAACCTAATTAGTTATTATTTATTATTAAATAATAACTAAAGATAATTCTTATTCACTAATTAATTATTTATTATTTGATTAACTTTAAATAATAAATAAACCTAATTAATTATTATTTTAATTTTTATAATTAATAATTAAAGATAATTAAAATTAATAATTCGATTATTATTTAATTAATAATTAAATAATAAGTAAATATAATTGGTTATTAACTACTATTATTAATAACTAAAGATAATTAATTATTTACTGTTTAACAAATATTAAATAGTAATTAAATGAAGATAAAGTTAATAAAATAAGGAGAGTTTAAATAACTCATTAATTAAACAATTATAATTAATTGTTTAAGGGTTTAATAAATGTATATTACTCAAGAAAAAGTAATGTTAATTAATTGAACAAGTATTATTAATTGTTTAAGAGTTTAATAAGTGTTTATCACTTAAGGGGAACATTGTTAATTAATTAAACTATCAACCTAAAGATCAATTAAGTGTCTTATAGGATTTACGATAGTTTAATTGCTTATGTGTGCTAAGTGATTTGCTTAATTGTTAAATAAATAGCATGAGTAAGCGTATCGAAATGCAACAACGCAGTACTAATTGATAGATCGACGTTATCAATGTTAAGTTCTTCAAGGCCAATTAGTTAAAGCTAGAATTATTTGTAGCTGAGCAGACATGCAAGTTCCCTAACTCAAACTCGAGTTATTATTTTCGAAGCATGTTAGTGAATAATTATTGTTTATTATTCACATCTATACTGATTATTGAGATTCGCGCCTCGTGCAATTGAATTCCTATTCTATTGTTATTGAACTGTGAATTGGATTAAAGTTCTTTCAAGTATGAACTGTTTATGAGATAGATCTATGCTATTTGTATCAGCTAGATCAATCATGTCTAAATTTGTTGAATCAAAGGTATTTTAAAAGCGGTTCTTATTAAATTGTTATGGTAAGAACTCTTGGCTGAGAAAAGGATAAATTTGATTAAGGCATGATATCAATGCTGGTTTATTAAGTGTTTATGCATAAATCACGGGGTATGAAAGGCTGATCCCCTTGATTACCAAAACTTTTTAAGAGGTCCAGTTTAAATGTTGAGAACCTTGGCAAATGTCTATGGTTATTTCCAACCACTCAGTAATTGTCATTCAATTATTCAAATATTCAATTGTGACTATTAATTCATGTTTCTTCACAATTTTATACTGTCGTTGAACATTGAAAGCGGAACTTCCTTCTATTCATGATATATGTCCCTTATGTATAAACTTGCTAAGCAAACTAGTTGCTTACCCTTGCTATATCATGATTTTTATTTCAGCTAAGGCAGAAACGTCAAAAGGGGACAAAGGAAAAGGGAAGGTGCAAGAATAGTTGCCTGATAGGGCTTATGTATTAGTTATCTAGAAATGTTATTTGGTTATGTGAACTCTTATTGTATTAAGGGTATGTTTTTTTAGTTAAGGTTAAAGAACCTTGGGACCATGATTGTAAGACGTTATTACTATTTCGATAGACATTGTATGATTATTATTCCGCATTTAGTTAGAAAGTATGTTTGTTGTTGAGTATCGTGAACACCGAATTCGAGGTTAGGAAACCCGGATTTGGGGGTGTCACAGGTTGGTATCAAAGCTGTAGGTTATAAACGTTAGGAAGCAGAAACCTAGGTTATAACCTTAGTAGAAAACTCATATAGAGTATGTAGGTGATGGGTTGAGGAGACCCATCGAGTTCTAGTTGTACCGAATAAAATATCATTTCATTTTTCAATGAATATATTTTATTGTGGTACTGATGTTGTTTATGGTGTGGTGTTTGTAGAATGTCGGACGAGAGTCACGATACCTATTCAGTGAACCAGGAGCCCATAGAGCCTGAGGTGATAGGCGATTTGCTGGCGTGGAACGCCGAGCTAGAGGTTAGGGCTGAACAAATGGAGGCGCAGAACCACATCCTCCAGATTGCTAAGCAGCAGTACAAGGACGCTGCTTACCAGGCGCAGGCTGAGTTAGCCGAGTTGCGCAAAAGGCTGCAGCAGAGAGAGCTACAATTAGGACAGTTAAGGGATGAAGTGAAAGCGAAAGGTGTGAGGATATATGATTTGGAGCGAGCCTTAGACATCGCCTTTATGCAGTTCGACGCCAAATGGATGGATCTGCCCTCCAGTAGCGAGAGCAAGCGTTGAGTTGTATTCACCTTGTGTCCCTTAGAGGATAGTTGGAGGTGGGCAGTTATGCCTTTAGCAGTGATGTTGGTACTACTTTTGATTTACTAAAATTTGTATTAACCTCAGCAGGTGTGAGGTAGTTCATACGTAGGACGTACTTTCCATTTATGTAGGTAGAAAAGAATGGTTTAAGTGAATCCCATCTTTTGTCATATTAAATGGGATGGTAGCATTTATAGTAATATACCTGTGATGAACGTGTAAGACGCTAAAGTTGGTATATGAATATAAATACATTATTATGGTATGTGTTGAGAATTCTACTGGATAAACCGTCTATTCAATGATTATGTTAATTCAGTAAAACTAAATCGGTATTTTAGCAACTTAAATCACTAATCGGGGAAAGCAGAATTCCCGAGGTTGGGTAAGCTAGAGCTCCCACACGATGGTCATGCGATTGTTTAAGTACAATATTGTATTACATGCTAAATACTGATATGTTAATAAAACCCGAGTAACGTGTTAAGACTTTGTTTAATCAGATAATGCCGCCCAGACGAATCCTACGGAACCAAGGGATCGAAGAGTCGGTTAACAATGCAGAGGGAACTCAACCGAACCCAATGCAAGACTTTATGAACATGATGGCAGAAGCTCTGCGGAATCAAGCAACTACCACAGGAAACCAGGCAGGCAACCACTTAGCCAATTTTAAAGACTTCAAGGCAGTAGGGCCGCCGGAGTTTAGGGGAACAACGGACCCGATAGAGGCCCAGTCGTGGATAAAGGAGATTGAAAAGGCCTTTGTCATCGCTAGAGTCGCCGAGGAGCAGAAGACAGTTTTTGCTACTTACTTAATGAAAGGTGAGGCTAACTTTTGGTGGGAAGCCAATCAGGGCAAAGCTGGAACTGGAGTCGTGGCGTGGGAAGCATTCAAGACGTTATTTTTCGAGAATTACTTCCCTGAGAGTACGCAGGCGAAAATGGAGATCAAGTTTTTAGAACTGAAGCAGGAAAACTTGTCAGTGTCAGAGTACGCTGCAAAATTCAATGAATTGGCTAGATTTGCCCCACATCAGGTGGACACTGAGGTGAGGAAGGCAAGAAGGTTCGAAAATGGGTTAAAGCCGTGGATCTACAGTAAGGTAGCGGTTTTATAAATTACGTCGTTCTCAACTTTGTTGGAGAAAGCTCTCATTGCTGAAGGTGGGAGTGAAGCTGTTTCAAGGTACAATTGGGAGAAGAACAAGAAGAAGGTAGAAGGAGGAAATACGAATGTTAGCAGTGGTGGCAGCAACAACAGAAAGCGTCAATGGAGCAGTGGGGGTAGCAATTCTGAAATACAACAAGGGAGCATGCAGCAGAAAAGGCAGGTATGTGGAAATTGCGGGAAGGGTCACTCGGGAGAATGCATGAAAGGAAAAATGGTCTGTTATACATGTGGACAGGAATGACATATTTCACCTAATTGTCCTAAGGCGAAGAAAGGAGGTTGTTTCAATTGTGGAGAGATGGGACATCGGAGCAAGGACTGTCCCAGGAAGAAAAACATGGATGGCGGAAGCGGCAATAGGGGCAACAACTCGAGGGCAACCAGTGGAGGACCAGCCCAGCTAAATAAGCCAATAGCGAGGACCTTCAACATGATAGTGCAAGATGCCATGGCATCCAGGGAGGTGGCGTTAGGTATTATTCCAATCAACGACATAAATGCCTATATGCTATTTGATTCGGGAGCTTCATGTTCTTTTGTATCTGATGAATTTGCTCAAGGATTTAATTTACCTAGTGAACCATTAGAACGCCCGATGAATGTAGAAGTAGTAAACAAAGAGATTATCCCCGTAAACTACGTCTATAGGAATTGCTGTGCTGATCTGAGAGGATTTAAGCTTAACGTGGATTTGCTACCGATTCGTCTTGGAGAATTTGATGTAATCCTTGGAATGGATTGGTTAGCGAGTCACGGGGCGGTCATTGACTGTAAGAAAAAGTGCGTACACCTGAAGACTCCAAGTAAGTCGAAGGTGGTGTTCTATGGTAGTAAATCGCCGAGACAATCTTGTTGTCTGACGATGATGCAAGCAAATAAATTGCTTAAGAAGGGTTGTTTAGGTTATTTGGCTCACGTGGTGGACACTCGACGGGTCGAAGGTGAACTGAGTCAGATACCCGTCGTAAGGGAATTCGCTGATGTCTTCCCAGATGAAATTTCGGGATTGCCACCAGATAGAGAGATAGAATTTGTGATTGACTTGGTACCCGGGACGACACCGATATCCAAGGCGCCTTACCGAATGGCACCAGTAGAGATGAAAGAGCTGATGGTTCAATTGCAGGAACTGTTAGACAAGGGTTATATCAGACTGAGCGTGTCACCATGGGGAGCGCCAGTTCTGTTCATAAAGAAGAAAGATGGCTCGATGAGGCTTTGTATCGACTACCGCGAGTTGAACAAAGTTACGATTAAGAATAGGTACCCGTTGCCCAGGATAGACGATCTGTTTGATCAACTCAAGGGGGTGAAGTACATTTCAAAGATTGATTTAAGGACGGGCTATCATCAACTGAGGGTGAGACAAGAGGATATCCCAAAGACGGCATTCAGGACTCGTTATGGACATTTCGAGTTTCTGGTTATGTCATTTGGACTAACAAATGCACCAGCGGCATTCATGGATATGATGAACAGAGTGTTCAAACAGTACTTGGACAAGTTCGTGGTAGTATTCATCGATGACATCTTGGTGTATTCAGTGTCAGAGGAAGAGCATGCTGAACATCTAAGGATCGTTTTGGAGGCATTAAGGAGGGAGAAGTTGTACGCGAAGTTTTCGAAGTGTGAATTTTGGTTGCAAAGGGTGCAGTTTCTAGGACACGTTATTGACAGGAATGGTGTTTCGGTAGACCCTGCAAAGGTGGAAGCCATTATCAACTGGAAGTAGCCGAAGACGCCAACGGAGATCAGGAGTTTCCTAGGGTTAACGGGATACTATCGGAGATTCATCCAGGATTTCTCGAAGATAGCATCACCGTTGACCAATCTAACCAGGAAGACGATAAAATTCGTTTGGACGGAGAAGTGCGAGGAGAGTTTCATGGAGCTAAAGAAGAGACTTAGCCAAGCACCAGTGTTGGCTTTACCGGACGACACTGGAGGTTTTGTAGTATACAGTGATGCATCACACAAAGGATTTGGTTGTGTACTAATGCAGCATGGCAAGGTCATTGCGTACGCTTCACGTCAGCTGAAGGACTATGAGAAGGGATACCCGACTCATGATCTAGAGTTAGCAGCAATAGTATTCGCCTTGAAGATTTGGAGGCACTACTTATATGGAGAGAGGTGCGAGATATATACAGATCACAAAAGTCTGAAATATATCTTCACTCAAAAAGAGCTGAATATGAGGCAGCGCCGATGGTTAGAATTGATCAAGGATTACGACTGTGAGATTCTGTACCATCCAGGCAAAGCAAATGTAGTGGCAGATGCCCTGAGTAGGAAAGGCAGAGAGAAATTGATGAGGCTTACAACTCAGGCAGCGCTGATAAAGGAGTTCAAACGTCTGGAATTGGAGGTTAAGTATCCGATGGAGACGGACGGGAAATTATTTACAGTGACAGTGAGCCCGACCCTGTTGGATCAGATTAAGGAGGCTCAAGAAAAGGATGAGGATTGTGATTCAATAAAGAAATGAATTACCGAAGGTGAGGAGCTTAAGTATAAGATTGATAGCACTGGGTTGCTAAGGTTTGAAGGGAGAGTCTGGGTACCGTTGGATCTGGGATTGAGGGAAGAAATTCTTCAGGAAGCTCACAGCACGAAGTACTCAGTACATCCTGGGAGCACAAAGATGTACCAGGATTTGCGACGAAATTTTTGGTGGTCGAATATGAAACGAGAAGTGGCAGAGTGCGTCAGCCGATGTCTGACATGCCAGCGGATTAAAGCAGAGCACCAACGACCGAGCGGGCTACTTTAACCATTAGAGATTCCGGAGTGGAAGTGGGAGCACATCACAATGGACTTTGTGGTAGGACTGCCATCAACTCATAAGGGTTTATACGCCATCTGGGTAATTGTGGATCGTCTAACCAAGTCTGCTCATTTTCTGCCAATCAAGATACGGTACAATCTGGAGCAATTAGCAAAGCTTTATGTGAAAGAGATAGTGTCACGACATGGAGTGCCGGTATCAATTGTATCTGACAGAGATCCGCGCTTCACGTCGAATTTTTGGAAAAGTCTGCAAGCAAGAATGGGGACGCAGTTGAGGTTGAGTACAGCGTATCATCCTCAAACCGACGGCCAGAGCGAGCGAACGATTCAGACCTTAGAAGATATGCTTCGGGCAGTCGTGATGGATTTAAAGGGCAGCTGGGATGACCATTTGCCACTAGTGGAGTTTGCTTACAACAATAGCTATCATGCCAGTATCGGCATGCCACCGTACGAAGCGCTATATGGAAGGAAATGTCGAACCCCGATGTGTTGGGACGAGGTTGGAGAACGAAGGTTGCTAGGACCAGAAATGGTGCAGCAAACTACAGACCTCGTGCGGCTGATCAGAAACCGTCTGGTAGCAGCTCAAGATCGCCAGAAGAAATATGCCGACTTACATCGTCAGAAGCGAGACTTTGAGGTTGGTAGCTTTGTATTTTTGAAGGTGTCTCCCTGGAAAGGGAAGATCCGTTTTGGGAAGAAGGGCAAATTGAGCCCTAGGTTCATAGGACCGTTCGAGATTTTGAGGCGAATCGGCGAGGTGGCGTACGAGGTAGCGTTACCTCCTGAACTTGAGCACATTCACAACGTGTTTCATGTGTCAGTGTGGCGGCCGTATAAACCAGGCTATAAGCACGTTATCTCCTATGAACCAATACAAGTCGAGAAGGACTTAACGTACGAGGAAGTTCCTGTCCAGATTCTCGATAGAAAGGAACAGAAGCTGAGAAACAAGACCATCCATTCCGTCAAAGTTCTTTGGAGGAATCACGCAGTCGAAGAAGCTACGTGGGAACTCGAAGAGAAAATGAAAGCGAATTATCCGTTTTTATTTGAGTAACCCTATTTTTGCAATTCCGAGGACAGAATTTTTATAAGGGGGGAGGGATGTAATGCCCGTGAATTTTGAACGTCATTATTAATTTAATCTAATTTAATTTAATGAGTTAACGTTGTGTTCTATTTAAACCTTTGGGTGTATTGGTGGAATATATGACTATGTGATTTATTGATATAAATTTGTGTTAAAGGAATCACTAGTAGTGTATTTAAACTAGTGAGCAAACCCTAAGACTTTATATCCATAAAGTTGGCAAGGTATTTACTAAATTAAATATTCAAGTAAATTGAATATAGTTAGTAATAATGTGTGCGAATTAATTATGATGGTAATTGTTGTCGAGGTATGGTCCAAATTGGATAATAATAATTAATAGTTAATTTAGTAATTTATTTATTAATCGACTAAGTTACTCAATCATTTATATTAATCATGGGATTGGGTATTAATTGTGTGGCTTATTAAATGAGTTATCATGGAGTCATATTAAATGACCCAATATTATACTAAATAAGATTTGGATTTTATTAGTCTAATTATTTAAATTGGGAGCCCAATGGTATTTAATGTGTGGCCCAAAACCTAGCCACTTGATATATTAAAGGTGTAACATTAATTTATTAATTAAAGCAACTAGTTGGGACAACATTTTTGGGACAAAATCTCCCTTGCCGTGTAACTAGGATGGAGAGGGGAAAATTACTTTTCAAGGTCCTAGTTAACTAAGTAGTTAGCTTGTGTTGGAAGATGAAAGGGTAGACTTGATGGGATAGCCCCTATTATGTCAATAGCCCCCTAATATGTCATAGCTTCCTACGTTGTCATGGCCACCCTACATCACACTTTTCTCTAGCTTCATGATGGCAAATCCTTGCTTTTATATAGCTAATTAACCAAAGGGTTAGCCATTTGCCTCTTCATTTTCTAAAAATCTTGAGAGAGTTTGAAGAAAAAGCAAGAGCAATTTTTGAGAGATTAGAGGGGAGGTGGTGAGAGGAAGAAGAAGATCTTGGTTGTTATACCATCCCCATTCACAACCTATTTTGGAAAGAGGAGGAGAATAGCCATTAAATCTAGGTATGGATCTCATTTCTTTCAAACCCTAGTTCTTGTTGTTATTATTATAGTATGATTATTACACATTTATTTTGTTAGAAACTTTTATGTGTTGGTGGTAGAGAGGGAGTATTCATGGATCTAGGTTTGTATTTTGCTAGATCTATATTATTGCAAAACATGCTTAACAAATATGGTTTTAAAGCTATAAAAGAAGAGATCTTGATCTTGTATGCTTTATTGATACCATATATAAGTTTAGAATTTTTGTAACATGATTTGGTGGGTTTTGTATGCTAAAACATGAGAGTAATATTATTTATTGGAGTACAAAATTTATTGATGAAAAATATTGAGTTAAGTCATAAATATTTTGTTTTAATATTAGAAATATTTTTCTTAGTCATGGGGAATTTTTTTGGAATTTATTTTGGAGATTTAAAACTTGCTTGATGGTATTAGAATGTGATAACCAATTCCCTGGAAGGCTGCTGCTTGGTTTGGGTTAAGGCAGGCCGCGCATGGCGCGCGCCTGGATAAAAAAAAAAGTGGGGGGGGGGGGGGGGGGGGGGCTGGCCGCGCAGGGCGCGTCAGTCGGCCCAGCCTTAAGCGCCAAACGGCGTCGTTTTGTCTGGGCGGAGGGAAGGCTACGCGCAATGCGCGGAAGGCACCGGGTAGAGAATTTACAGTTTTGCCCCTCCGTCCGGATTTCAACTTATTTACTAGAATGCCATCTAGATTAAATTTTAATTAATTTAAATACTTTAAACAATATTATTAAATTCTGTAAAATTAGTAAATGCACAAAAATTAAGTTTTGGGCATTAAATCTTATATTTTCTAAATATATTATATTAATAAATTATTGTTTAATTATTACTAAATAATGATTTAGGATAATTAAGAATTGTAAATTAATTATTTATTATTTGATTAACTTTAAATAATAAATAAACCTAATTAGTTATTATTTATTATTAAATAATAACTAAAGATGATTATTACTCACTAATTAATTATTTATTATTTAATTAACCTTAAATAATAAATAAACTTAATTAGTTATTATTTATTATTAAATAATAACTAAAGATAATTCTTATTCACTAATTAATTATTTATTATTTGATTAACTTTAAATAATAAATAAACCTAATTAATTATTATTTAATTTTAATTAATAATTAAAGATAATTAAAATTAATAATTCGATTATTATTTAATTAATAATTAAATAATAAGTAAATATAATTGGTTATTAACTACTATTATTAATAACTAAAGATAATTAATTAGTTACTGTTTAACAAATATTAAATAGTAATTAAATGAAGATAAAGTTAATAAAATAAGGAGAGTTTAAATAACTCATTAATTAAACAATTATAATTAATTGTTTAAGGGTTTAATAAATGTATATTACTTAAGAAAAAGTAATGTTAATTAATTGAACAAGTATTATTAATTGTTTAAGGGTTTAATAAGTGTTTATCACTTAAGGGGAACATTGTTAATTAATTAAACCATCAACCTAAAGATCAATTAAGTGTCTTATAGGATTTACGATAGTTTAATTGCTTATGTGTGATAAGTGATTTGCTTAATTGTTAAATAAATAGCATGAGTAAGCGTATCGAAATGCAACAACGCAGTACTAATTGATAGATCGGCGTTATCAATGTTAGGTTCTTCAAGGCCAATTAGTTAAAGCTAGAATTATTTGTAGCTGAGCAGACAGGCAAGTTCCCTAACTCAAACTCGAGTTATTATTTTCGAAGCATGTTAGTGAATAATTATTGTTGATTATTCACATCTATACTGATTATTGAGATTCGCACCTCGTGCAATTGAATTCCTATTCTATTGTTATTGAACTGTGAATTGGATTAAAGTTCTTTCAAGTATGAACTGTTTATGAGATAGATCTATGCTATTTGTATCAGCTAGATCAATCATGTCTAAATTTGTTGAATCAAAGGTATTTTAAAAGCTGTTCTTATTAAATTGTTATGGTAAGAACTCTTGGTTGAGAAAAGGATAAATTTGATTAAGGCATGATATCAATGCTGGTTTATTAAGTGTTTATGCATAAATCACGGGATATGAAAGGCTGATCCCCTTGATTACCAAAACTTTTTAAGAGGTCCAATTTAAATGCTGAGAACCTTGGCAAATGTCTATGGTTATTTCTAACCACTTAGTAATTATCATTCAATTATTCAAATATTCAATTGTGACTATTAATTCATGTTTCTTCATAATTTTATACTGTCGTTGAACATTGAAAGCGGAACTTCCTTCTATTCATGATATATCTCCCTTATGTATAAACTTGCTAAGCAAACTAGTTGCTTACCCTTGCTATATCATGATTTTTATTTTAGCTAAGGCAGAAACGTCAAAAGGGGACAAAGGAAAAGGGAAGGTGCAAGAATAGTTGCCTGATAGGGCTTATGTATTAGTTATCTAGAAATGTTATTTGGTTATGTGAACTCTTATTGTATTAAGGGTATGTTTTTTTTTTAGTTAAGGTTAAAGAACCTTGGGACCATGATTGTAAGACGTTATTACTATTTCGATAGACATTGTATGATTATTATTCCGCATTTAGTTAGAAAGTATGTTTGTTGTTGAGTATCGTGAACACCGAATTCGAGGTTTGGAAACCCGAATTTGGGGGTGTCACAGAACCTGTCCATATCAACACGATACTTGTGACGCCCCTAAATTCTCCACACCTCTTGTAACAGATTTGGTGCTCACGTGATACTATTTAACTATAAATATTTCATAATATATAATTTCTATCTATCCAAGGTTCACGGTATCCCATAACAGATAATAGTTCTCGTCAGAACGTTATCCGTGTTTGGATACCCTCACTTGGATGTATAGGTTCATATTTTGTGGATATCTCTTTCATATCAATAGTTCTTATCTATCTGACATTTACAGTATTAATGATAAGATTGTCCTTAGAACTGAGGGGCGCATTCCGGTAAAGATGGCACCTTACCGGCGCTCATTAAGTGTATCCCCAGAGCTTATAGAACTCTCAATATCATTCAAATACCCTCATTCAGATGTATAGTTCGTATAGATACTGTATTTCCTTAGTACAACTATGCTAAAGAAAGTAAAGATCAGAGTATAACGCATTCGGTGAAATAAAGGATCATAATATCTTACATATCATTTGGTTCGGTTACATCATTCTTGATACTAAGTTATTACAACAAAAGCCTTTAAAAGACTTAGAGTATTCAAAAGCAGTTAATAAAACTAGTAAATATACCCTTTTCCTTTATTTGTCCCAGAAGTGCCAGGGATATCATTTAAAGCTGCAAAAGAAGATATGCGCAAGAATGAGCTACAAATGCTCAGCAAGTTCATTTAAAAACATAAACACAGTGTGTTTGATCTGAAAGATGTCAGGTGATGTATAATTGATATTGAGGGTTCTGTACCGGAACCATATATTTCAATTTGTTCTGTCAGTCTTCAATGACTTAGAACCTTTTGAATTCGGATATCTGGTAGGTGATCAACCTCACCAATATCCTAGGAGTATGCATATCATCCTACCACATTTTTGGTCAATTTAAGTTAATTGCCAATTTTGGTTAATTCATTTAATTGCCAAATTAAACCTTATTTGAAGGTTTGTCGGACCACCTTCCATCCACGGTGTCCCTTTTACTCAGTATAGATGTCATCCAAAACAATTTGGCTTGATACAATAAATTTAAGCTCAAACAATCAATAAATGATTTCATTTCTTAAGTTATGCTGAACAAGTAGCAATAACTTCACAATAATTGATAGCAAGACATAAATGAATTGCTTAAAAGTAACAAAGTTCGGAGACTTGCCTGTGCGTAGCACGTTAAGTTTACGCTGTTTATCAACGTTGGGTAGTCTATTTATGTCTATTCATATCAATAATAAACATTAGAATCTATAATAATACTTATCTAATTAAACTAGACAAGTTACACGCAGGTTCGACGTCGATTCGGTGTCTCGGTCGCGTCATTAGACAACTAAACACATAGGTTATTCGATAAAACCTCATTTGGAAGCTTAAATATTAGCTTAGATAATTTAATTATCATTTATAATATTTTTAGAAGCTTAATATTATTTTTAAACAATTTTTATAAGCTTAGAAATATTTTTAAATAATTTTACAAGATTGGAAATATTTTTAAATGATTTAGTTATCATTTAGAATCTTCTTAAAACATTTACTATGTTATTTAAATGATTTATTTATCATTTAGAATAATTTTTATAAGCTTGGAAATATTTTTAAATAATTTTACAAGCTTAGAAATATTTTTAAATGATTTAATTATCATTTAGAATATTCTTTAAAACATCAATATATTATTTAAATAATTTATTTGTCACTTAGAATATTTTTAGATACCTAAAATATTATTTAAATGATTTATTTATCATTTATAATATTTTTAGAAAGATAAAATATTATTTAAATAATTTATTTTATCATTAATAATATTTTTAGAATTTATTTTATCATTATAATAATTTAATTATTACTTATAATAATTTTCAAAACTTAATTTATTATTTAAATGATTTAATTATCATTTAAAGTAATTTTTTTTAAATACTTAATATATTAATTGAATGATTTATTTATCATTTATAATATTTAAATATTTAATATTTTATTTAATTATTATATATCATAATTTTATTTACCTTAATTTCATTTTTAAATCATTAATATAATTATTAAATGATTTAATATCATTTTTAAATAATTAAAACAATTATTAAATGATTTATTATAATTATTATTATTATTTAATTAAATCAAATAATAATTCAGAAATATATAAAAATATTAAAAATAAATTTTTATAATTAAAAATGAATTTTCGAATATAATTATTAATTATTAATAATTATTAATATTTATTTATTATTTTATAATTTATTTAATAAATTTTTTATTTATTTTTATTAAAAATTCGTCGCTAAAGCCCTTTAGCGACGGTCTGCATAGAACCTTAGGTTTCTGGGTTTGCCTATGCATTTTGTCGCTAAAGGTGTTCTTCATGAAGAACACTTGGTCAACGCTATGCAGCCTACTTTGATCTTAAATTTCTCTTTGATGCTTTAATGTTTGTGTTTGATTCTTGTTGCTAGTTACAGTTTATATGGTAGAGAGTAACGACATATGTTGTTTGAGATCAAACAACATCACATGTGTGAGATTTGCTCCGGTCAAACTAGGTTATCCAACTGTTCTTGAGTTTTCTGGGTTACTCAGAAAACTCATGCAGTCATAATGGTCAACGCTATTTGACCATTGTCGACGCCGGGTTTCTCGTCCTTTCCGATTTTTAGCCTTTTGATTGAATGATTTTTTGGAAAAGGTCAGCATTGATGTCGACGGGGTTTTGAAAGATCGTTTTTATGATGAGCCAATTAACCAGAGTCGCCAGTTGGTATATTTGAAATGGATGTACCAACTCATCCGAGTTTTCGTTTTTTTATAAATCGTTGGCTCATATGTGACTCCGAATTAATTGGTCTGCAAACCGAGATTCATAGAGTTCGGGGGCTTGCTTAAGCGAGGGGAAGGTGTTAGGCACCCCCCGACTTCCGTGAAACACGGTTACCGCAATCTTGATGCTTTTCCTATCCTTTTAATTCTTAAAAATGTGTATGCGTGCGCGTGTGTGTGTGTGTGCCTATGTGAATGTTGTGGTGAGTTTGTATGAAAGAATCATTTGGATTTTTTTAGGGAAAGTCGTGCTTTAATTTGAGAACGCTTCAGAATGTCTTTTCGGCATACACGAGAAAGCTTTATGAGAAAGGTTTGATTTTAATTGTCAAAACTGCAAGGTTTTCATTAGGTGTTGTTTTGGCAAAACAAGAATTTTTAAACCTTCGTCAAAATAGGAATCGAGATCTATACGTTGCTTTCACAGAATGACGGCAATTTCTAAGATCTCTTTAACCCTATGCACAACGGTTTAATAAAACGTCATTTATTTATAAAATCATTTTTTGTGACATTTGGAAACAACTTCTCTTTAGCTTTCTCGTAAAATAGGAATCGACTTTCATTAGCATTTTTAATTCTTAGCCTCGTGATGCTAATATCCTACTTTGATTGATTTTAGAAAAGTCTTTATTGTTTTGGCTTTGAAATCTTTTGTTTGGTGTTATAAATCAAATTAAATATCAAAACGCGTAGGGGGCTATTCACGGGCATGTAAGCCATCAAAATATCCCCGAATGCCAACAATCACATATTTCACTACTACGGGGCCTTAAATCCGATTCTTGCCTTAGCGTCGTTTTAAGGCCCGACGATTACATGTTACAACAACGAGCACCTTGAATCTATTACATATATCAAAACGTCCATCATCGGATTTGGACCACGGGGTCGCGTTCCTAGGCTCACACCCGAGATTACTACATGCCCACAAAATGAATACTACGAAACTAACCAACACGGATTTGCCTAATACACCGTGATATCCGAAAATGATAATCTAAATAGATTACACCCAATAAATCACCATAAACAAGCTAGAAATTTCACCAATTGGATATCCTCGGGTTATTAGGAAGAATTTTGTTCCGATGGAACCCTCACTAATAATCCCTAATCCATTATCCCACCATAAATTACATGAAAACTACATTTAATTTAACCAAATAATATGATATAAATTGCTATAACAAAGGAAATTTTCACCTTGCAAATGATCTCAAATGGATGTAAACTTGTGTATTTGAATAGGATAAGAAGTATATTTGACACAATCAAAATCAAAAGAGTATAAATCCTCTCTTTTTTTCTCTCTTTTCTTCCTATTTGGTTGCAAAATTTGCTATTTTCCCTTCTATTTCCGTGCTTTGCTGCTGCTGAATTCTCCTCTTCTTTCAATCTGCTGAACCTCCTGTATGCTGAAGAGGAGATGAGTTGAAATAGGCTGGCCAAAGCCAGCCGCAGATCAATCTGCGGATGGCTGGCCGCCTGCCTTCCACTCACCTGGTTTCGAGTTCCGTGTTTCGTGCTCCGTGTTTTCAAAAGGCGCACTTATTGGCCGCAGATCAATCCGCGGCTGGACGGTTTGACTTTCTCGATTTTCGTGCCACGCCTCGACTTTCGTGTCGTAACGTCGGTTTTTGCTGACAGGCTTGTATTTTGCAGTCTGGGAATTTTCGGGAGACGTGCCACCTCATTCGGGAATGCTCGTTTCGGACGACCTTATTGTCTCATCAGCTTTGGTCGCCAATCATCGCGGTGGTGTTAAACGTTCGCACTTGTGCCCATTCCTTCGCTCCCGCAAGCCGGTTCAATTGACGATTTTGCCCTCCTGTCACGGTTAGTATAGGGAACGCAAAATTTGGGTGTCTACAGCTGCCCCTCTTTATCATGTTTATGCAATGTTAAATGAAATGAACAGGATAAAGAATAGACACCCGATGCATGAATGACAGTGCACAAGAATGACAATACATACACGATGCAACACATATAACTTATGATGCAATGTAAGATGTAAGGCATTCAAGATATTCGCAAAAAGGTGTTAATGCGGACGATCGTCTCGTCGGGGCCGGGTTTCGTCGCCGGTCACCCATCTCGTAATCGCCGGTTATCGTCACCGGTCGATCGTCTCGTCGGGGCCGGGTTTCGTCGCCGGTCACCCATCTCGTAATCGCCGGTTATCGTCGCCGGTCGATCGTCTCGTCGGGGCCGGGTTTCGTCGCCGGTCACCCATCTCGTAATCGCCGGTTATCGTCGCCGGTCGATCGTCTCGTCGGGGCCGAGTTTCGTCGCCGGTCACCCATCTCGTAATCGCCGGTTATCGTCGCCGGTCGATCGTCTCGTCGGGGCTGGGTTTCGTCGCCGGTCACCCATCTCGTAATCACCGGTTATCGTCGCCGGTCGATCGTCTCGTCGGGGTCGGGTTTCGTCACCGGTCACCCATCTCGTAATCGCCGGTTATCGTCGCCGGTCGATCGTCTCGTCGGGGCCGGGTTTCGTCGCCGGTCACCCATCTCGTAACCCCCGGGTATCGTCGCCGGTTGGTTGTCTTGTCGGGGTCGGGTTTCGTCGCCGATCACCCATCTCGTAATCGCCGGTTATCGTCACCGGTCGATCGTCTCGTCGGGGTCGGGTTTCGTCGCCGGTCACCCATCTCCTAATCGCCGGTTATCGTCGCCGGTCGATCGTCCCGTCGGGGCTGGTTTCGTCGCCGGTCACCCATCTCGTAACCCCCGGGTATCGTCGCCGGTTGGTTGTCTTGTCGGGGCCGGGTTTCGTCGCCGGTCACCCATCTCGTAATCGCCGGTTATCGTCGCCGGTCGATCGTCTTGGGAATGTCGGGTCTCGTATCTGGTCACTCGGTTGAATTGAGAAGCCGTGTTTGACACCTGATTCATCAAAATCTCGCATTTTATTATCACATTATAAGTCACATGGGCTTTTGAATCGATTAAGCTTGCAATGGACCAAGGGGGGAGCACTGGGCCCAGCCGCAGATTGATCTGCGGCCAAGATCGGGCATATAGGCAGCCAGCCGCCTCCCAGATCTATCACTTTCATTCGTACCCCACGCGATTTTCACACCTTTGCTCGTCCCCTTTGCTGACTTTTCCAATCTTTTCGCAAAAACCGCTCCGGTAGGATCGATCTACACACTACAGGTAACACTTTGACCGTTTGTTTTCTCAATTTCGTCAATGTTTTGCTATACATTTGGCTATTTACATGCTTAGAGATAAAAATGTATGCTTTATAATGCTATGCTATGTATTATTGTATATACATGCTATGTATCAACTGTGTGAGTCTTATTTTATGCTCGTGATGCGGTCCCACATACTTGTTGTTTCTTTTTTGAAGAAAATCATACATTAGGGTCCTTTCATGTAGCAATTGTCCATATAACATGCAATTTTGAATCTGTTGTGGCTTGGCTTCTTTGAAAAGCATGCTCGACTATGCATGGGATGTCCATTTTACAGACGGAACTCTGCCGATTTTTTTTTTCATATAATAAACATGCATCATGTTGCATTAATTCTAAGACGAGTATTGGAATATTTGTGACATAATTCAAAAAAAGGGAACTTACCTTCCTCCTTGCCTGTTCTATTCCAGCTATGGATCCCGACGCTCCTAGTAGCTTTTCTGCGTCTCGGACCTCGGGCGTTCGCCGCCGTAGGGCTGCACCTGCCCCTGCCTTGCCTCGGACCTGAAAGTAGTATGCACACAAGCCAATCATATTTGATATGATGTAGCATATACTTTGTAATCTTATTCATTTATTAATAAAGGAATTGATTTTCTTAAAAGGCATTTTATATTATCTACATAGTGCTGTTATATTAAATGTGATAAATCCATAGTTTTGAGCAATGCTTTTAGAATCATGATGGTGATCATGCTAATGAGATCTAAATTCAAGATAGCTCACAAACTAAAATTGTTCCTAATCGTTGGATTACTAAATTGGGGATTAGTGAATCCGGATAGATTAGTACATACGTTGCTTGCTCTTAGGAAGAGGATGATTGATCTCATATTCATTTGTGTGGAGACACTAAAGCATGTATGTAGGTGCTTATTGGAGAATAAGTTCACTGAACGTGACTCGCTAAGGAATACCTAATGGAGTTTTACTCGCCTGTCAATAGAAATTCCTCTAGTGATAGTAGTACAAGTGATCCTTGGACTTGAGATCATCATAGTATCTTGTGTATGATGAGTTATACTTTGACATGTCCCTTAAGACCTTGTGGGTATATCAAAGGGTATGATTGGGTATAATTAGTTGTACATGGAGATAGGTGAATGATCAACAAAGAATCTACCTCATCTAGTAAAAGATGTGAATGTCCTATGTGATTCGATAAATGATAACTCAGTAGTTCTTGGCCAAGGCAGAATGAAATTAGAAAGGAGTTTCTAATTTGCATTATTTAGAGTTATGCATTTGGGAATCGAAATACATATAATTAAATAAAATAAGACTTGACAGTAAATCCATGTCTTATATTTAATTGGGACATTGTATGGTAGAAGGATTGAATTGTACGGTAACTATCTACTCAAAGGTTCTTTTGTGATTAATGTTGAAATTTATATTATCTGGAAAGTCGTTGATCGTTAAGGGGGCTTACCCTTATTGTAGAATAAATGTTATTTATTTAAATGAATTAAATAGTTTAATTTATTTATTTAAATAAGATTAGAATTGTTCTAATTGATTTATTCACAACCGGTTTAATATGGAGAACCTAAAGGGTCACACCGCAAAAGGAAAATATTTATTTAAGAAGTAAATGGCATAATGGTAATAATAAGTTAAGTGTATTTAATTTAATCTATGGAGATAGAATAAATTAAATAGCTTAATATTTATTATTTAATATTTTGGAAATATTAAATATAAATTAATAAGAGGAGTCTTATTATTATTATTACTATTACTATTATTTAATTCCTAATAGGGATTGGGAATTAATTAATAGAAGTACTCTCCCATGGATTCCTAATTGGATTAGGAGCATTATTAATTAAAGGAGTTTAATTATAATACAAACCCTAATCCTAAATAGTTTAGGGAATGGTTATTCCTACATCTATAAATAAGAGGGGTCTTATCATAGATTAGGGTTACACACTCTTGCATTAGATTGTGGAGAGTACTTAGAATTTCTATAGAGATAGAAACCAGGGTTTTGCCAAATACCCAACTTCTTGAATACTTGTTCTTCCTTGGTGGATCACCTCTAGAGGCCAAACACTTGGGTGGCTAACGTTGATCAAAGGAAGGAATCACACCGTAGCATTCGAGGAGAACACGAAGGACTAGGAGTTGAACTTGTACCCGAGGAAGCTTTGTTCTACGAGGGTATAATTTTTATTCTTTTTCTCTGTCGTTTATATCGTTAATTGAGCACATAGATTGATCTTGGTGATGGTTTGTATAAAATTTTAAAATCCGATTTTATCGCGCTTCCGCACTGTTTATGTAATTTGATTGCATGTTCGCGTTATATACAAACCTAACAGTGGTATCAGAGCCTAATCTTGTGCTAATTATCGATTTTGATAATTCCATGTATGCTTGATATGCGATTGGATCGAATTTTTGGGCAGAATAAAAAAAAAAATTCTGAATCAGCGAAGCGGCGCAGCTGCGCCGCCTCCAGTTCATTCTGGAGCGCAGCTGCGCCGAAACCCAGAATCATTTTTTTTTTGGGAGCAGCGCAGCTGCGCTGTTTCCCAGTTCATTCTGGGCGCAGCTGCGCCGGTAAGCAGAATCTGAAAAATATTTTTTTTTCTTCAATTAAAATAAATGGTTTATTTAATTGATATATGTGACGCCCCAAAATTTGGGTCTCCAAATACCCGGATCCGGTCATCACGATCCACTACAAACATTCACCTTTAACAACATATGGTAACTAAAATGCGGAATATAATAAACATACATTGTTCATTACAAAGGTGTTACTAGTCCCAGAATACCAAAACCTTAAACACGTACACAAATCCATACCCTAAATAAAAAGTAGGGTTTAAATTACATTGACAGCAATTACTATACGTAAATTTAAATTCTGCTACGTGAAGTCTATTACTTCATCTTTTCTTTTCCTTTGTTCTTCCCTGACGTCTCGGGTTTAGCTGCAATAAAGTCATGATATAACAAGAATGAGCAACGAGTTTGCTCAGCAAGTTTAAAGTACAACAATAAAGATATATCATGATGAAGGGAATATAAAAAAAGAATTCGGCAATTATCAGAAGCAATAATAATAAATGATTTTAGAACAATTGATAGTCGAATAGACTTTGAACAATAACTTCCAAAGGAGTCAATAGCTAGTTGACCCTCTGGTTACTGGCTACAGAATAAGTACTTGAGGGGATCAGCCTCGCGTACGCTATGTGTATGCATAACATTTAATTCTGCTAGTTGTACCTTATATACGGTCCCTGGGGTACTCCCCTATAATAAAAGGGGTGTTCATTCAGTCTAAGAATCCTTACCATTGATTGGTTCGGATAGCTTTTATAAATTCTTACATATGTGCCTGACCGAGACAAGGGTTCAGACTTAATCATGAATAGTTCGTGAATTTCAGAACTTAAATAACTATACGAATTCAAATGCACAAGTGCGAATGCCAATGAATACATAGATGTGGAATAATTTAAAAGTAATTAGACCACTTAAAGCATGCTTGGAGATAAGATTCAAGCTTAAAGAATAACTTGCAATATATACCCTTTTTGCACGAATTAAAAACAATGCATAAGGTTTAGAAACTTGCTCAATGTAAAAGTTAAGTAAGGTAGGACTTGCATTCAATGTACTGAAAGAATGAAGTTAGGGAACTTGCCTGTTTGCTCAGCTACAATAAATTTTAGCTTTAATTAGTCGACCTTGGATGACCTATCATTTGGTAAAGTCGATTTATCCATTAGCATTGTATAGCAGTATATCGATGCACCCATTTATGCCATTCATTTAGCAGATCGACAACTCACCATCTATATTTAATTATTATTTAACATTAGCTATTCGGAGATTAATTACTGACCTTTAGTTATGAAAATAATAGCTAATCAGGTTCACTTATCCTTCGAGTACCCAGATTTTTACCCTTAGACGACTCTCATATGGGTTAAAAGTCCTTATTTATTATTTATAAGATAAATAATAAATTTATTCCGGTCCAATGACAACAATTGATCACTTATTTGGTTTTACTCGTAATTATTATTCACCCTTAAGGGTAATTGAGTAATTATTATGCCTTGTTCCTTATTCAACATTAATTAACTACTTAATGAGTTAATTCTACACACACCTAGTTGTTAATAAATAATCCTTAAGTGTTTATTATCTTTATTTATTAAGGGCCACAGATGATCTTATTAATCTCACTCGTACTTAATCATTATTTCATTAATGATTAAGTAATTATTATTCTCATTAGCTTTATTCATACCTAATTATTATTAATCAAATAATAATTAGATATTTATTATCTTTATTTATTAAGTAATGTTTAAACATTAAATAATTATTAAATACTTATTATCTTCATTAAAAATAAATAATAACAAATGATTATTTTATTTACTTTTATTCATATTTAATTATCATTTAATAATAATTAAATAGTTATTGTTTATTGATAAATAACCTTATTCATACTTAATTAAGTATTTAGTACCCTTATTTATTATTATCAAATAATAATAAACAATTACTTTATTAACTTCATTCATTATTAATGAATAATAACTAAATATTTATTATCTTTATGTATTACTTATTGATAAGTAATAAATAATTATTTCATTCATACTTAAAAAATAATAATTAAATAATAATTAATTATTCATTATCTTTATTTATTATTAATTGATAAATAATAAATAATTAATTTAATAATTAAATATTTATTATCTTTATTTATTATTTAATAAATAATTAGTCGATTAACTTTATTCATACATAATTATTATTTAATATTAATTAAATGTTTATTGTCTTTATTTATTATTTAAAGATCAATAATAAATAATTAATTTATTAGCTTAACTTGATTATTATTTAATATTCATTAAATAACAATTAAGTAATAATTATTTTATTAGTATATTATTATAACTAATAATTAGTTCCATAGTATTATGTCTTATTACTGAGTTAAATAATCATTATCCTAGTTTATTTCAACACTAATACTGCCCCAGTCCTACTGCCACATAAACCCATGCTAAGATCATGCTTGGTTCTAATAGCAAAATGCAGAACACACTTGTTCTAAGCTTGTTAACAAATACATACTAACATATTATCCAAAAGGAAATCTGAAAAAAAAAATTTCTTTATACAAGGTTATTGACCGAACATTTAGCCCAGATTTTGCTCACTTAGACATTACAGCAACCAGTTGGTGGGCCTATGGTTTCTCCGATTACTAACCATAACAGCTTAAACCACAACCACCAACTATCACTGTAACCCCATGGCCTTCATACACAGTTTTCGGCAGCAACAACATAACCCAATAGCAACAAAATTCGACTAAATAGAATGAAGGAATTTACACAGCAACATGGTCCCAATACAGAAGAGCAATAACCCAATACAGAGAAATGATTAAACCAATACAAAGGAACAAAGTATTCCCAATACAGAGAAGCAATAACCCAATACAGAGAAACAAAAATTTAAATTAAAGCTACTCAGTCACTACCTTGCTAATGATCGGACTGCAATCTTCCTCCTTCTACCGAAATAAACGGTGTAACCTTGGGACATTCACTCCAATTGAAACCCACGATCGAACACCCCTGCTCCCTCTCTCACTTGAACCCTAATTTTCTAATTTGGAACTTTGGTCTTCTAATTGAGAACTCACCAAATCAAGGAATCGGCAGCTTTAGGGTTGGGGTCTCAATTTATAGGGCAATGTTTGCCCAATTTGTGGTTAATACCCTAATTGCTTCGGACAATACCTGAGGGTTTGAGGAGAAACAGGCTGTCGATCGTTTCACATCAACCCAGCTGCGATTTGCCGTCACTTCCTCGAGCCACACGTATCCTCCGGTCACGTCGCCGCGCGCTTGAATCCTTTGGTTCGAACAGTCGTGCTTGGTCGTTCACACCTTCGCTTGCTTGTCCGCTGGTTGCCGCTGGGTTTCTAGCCTACGCCGCCGGTCGCCTCATGCCGGTGTGGTTGATTGATTGACAGCTTAGGTTGCTAGGTTCCCTATTCCTTTTCCCGTTTCTATCTGGGTTGAGGGTTTGGTCTGAGTTGAGGGTCTAGGACTTAGAATCCCTCTTTTGCTGATTGAATCCTTCCCCGTTGAACTCACTGGTTGTCCCTAATTTGAAGGAAACGGGTTCAACCCGCTTGCTTGACCCAACCCGACTGATTATTGCATTTGGGCTCAACCCAAGGAAGGTTGGGTTGGCTGGAAATAAGTAATCCAAAAGTAGAATACAAGGGATTTGGGCCTAGTCCAACTAAAAGAGAATGGCCCAATTAAATTACCCACCTTGTACCTCTAATATTTTAAATTAATTGACTAAACTAATTAATTAATTATTAAAATATTTATTTTAACCATAATTCTTTATTCGAATTATTTACATCCGCTAATGATAAGGGTATTTATTTAACTTCCCCAATTTTCTTGCCAATCAAATGTTAGGGTTACTCATTAATTTATTCAAACTATTATTGAGCCCCTTTAAAGCAAAGAAGATTATTGGACCACGTATTTATACATTTAAATAATAATACTTACATGGATTCAATTAAATTTATAAAATTATATAAAATGAATTTATGTATAAATTTTTTTTTGATACAATGTTTAAAATTTCCGGACATTACATCCCCTCCCCCTTATAAAAATTCCGTCCTCGAAATTTCAACCTAAGGTTACTCGAATAACTGGGGGTAATTCGCTCTCATTTTCTCTTCGAGTTCCCACGTGGCTTCTTCCACCACGTGATTTCTCCAGAGAACTTTAACAGAGTGAATGATTTTATTCCTCAGTTTCTGCTCTTTTCTATCTAGTATCTGCACAGGAATTTCCTCGTACGATAAGTCCCTTTCGACTTGAATTGGTTCATAGGCGATGACATGCTTATAGTCTGGCTTATATGGACGTAATACTGATACATGAAACACGTTGTGAATGTGCTCAAGTTCAGGAGGTAATGCTACCTCGTACGCCACCTCGCCTATTCTCTTTAATATTTCAAAAGGTCCTATAAACCTAGGGCTCAGTTTGCCCTTCTTCCCAAAACGGATCTTCCCTTTCCAGGGAGATACCTTCAGAAACACAAAGCTACCAACTTCAAAGTCTCGATTCTGACGATGTAAGTCGGCATACTTCTTCTGACGATCTTGAGCTGCTACTAACCGCTGTCTTATTATTTTAATGATTTCCACGGTTTGTTGTACCAATTCTGGTCCCAACAATCTCCGTTCACCAACTTCATCCCAACACAACGGCGTTCGACACTTCCTCCCGTATAACGCTTCATATGGTGGCATACCGATGCTAGCGTGATAACTGTTGTTGTAAGCGAACTCTACCAATGGCAAGTGATCGTCCCAGTTGCCACCTAAATCCATCACAACTGCCCGGAGCATATCCTCCAAGGTCTGGATTGTTCGCTCACTCTGACCATCAGTCTGAGGATGATATGCCGTACTCATTCTTAACTGTGTTCCCAGTCTCTCCTGCAGGCTTCTCCAAAAATTTGACGTGAAGCGCGGATCTCTGTCAGACACAATAGATACCGGCACCCCATGTCGTGATACTATCTCCTTCACATAAAGTTTCGCCAACTGTTCCAATTTGTACCTGATCTTGATCGGTAGAAAATGGGCAGACTTGGTCAACCGATCTACGATCACCCAGATGGCGTCTAGACCCTTTTGGGTTGTCGGGAGTCCTACCACAAAATCCATTGTGATGTGTTCCCACTTCCATTCAGGAATCTCTAAGGGTTGCAATAATCCGCTCGGCCGCTGGTGCTCTGCCTTGATCCTCTGACAAGTTAAACACCGGCTGACGAATTCTGCAACCTCCCCTTTCAAATGCGGCCACCAATAATGTTGACGAAGATCTTGATACATCTTGGTGCTACCCGGATGTACCGAAAATCTCGTATTATGTGCCTCCTGTAAAATTTCTTCCCTTAAGTCTGGTACGTAGGGTATCCAGATCCTTCCCTCGAATCTCAGCAATCCTGTGCTGTCAACCTTGTACCTCAATGTCTTTCCCTCCGATAGTTGCTTCTTAATGTCAATGCATTCTTCGTCGAATTCTTGAGCCTCCTTTATCTTATCCAGTAGAGTCGAACCGGCTGTCACGGTGAACACTTTTTCATCCGCCTCCATTGGATACCTAACCTCCAGTTCCAGACGTTCAAAGTCCTTTATCAATTTCTCTTGAACTGTCAGCTGCATCAATTTCACCTTGCCCTTTCTACTTAAAGCATCAGCCACTACATTTGCTTTGCCCGGATGGTACAGAATCTCACAGTCGTAGTCTTTGATCAATTCTAACCATCGGCGTTGCCTCATGTTCAGCTCCTTTTGAGTGAAGATGTATTTCAGACTCTTGTGATCTGTATATATCTCGCACTTCTCCCCGTATAGGTAGTGCCTCTAAATTTTTAAGGTGAAAACTACTGCTGCTAACTCCAAGTCATGAGTCGGGTAACCTTTCTCATAGTCTTTCAGTTGACGTGATGCGTACGCCACGACCTTGCCGTGTTGCATCAGCACACAGCCAAGACCTTTGTGTGACGCATCGCTATACACTACAAAACCCCCAGTGTTGTCGGGTAAGGTCAACACCGGTGCTTGACTAAGTCTCTTCTTCAGCTCCATAAAACTTTCCTCACATTTCTCCGACTAGACGAACTTAACTATTTTTCTGGTGAGGTTGGTCAACGGCGATGCTATCTTTGAAAAATCCTGTATGAACCTTCGATAGTATCCCGCTAATCCCAAGAAACTCCGGATCTCTGTCGGCGTCTTCGGCTGTTCCCAATTGATAACGGCTTCTACTTTCGCTGGGTCCACCGAAACACCATTCTTGTCGATGACGTGACCCAGAAATTGCACCCTCTGCAACCAAAACTCACACTTAGAAAACTTTGCATACAACTTCTCCTTCCTGAGAGCTTCCAATACAATCCTTAAATGTTCAGCATGTTCCTCCTCTGTCTCTGAATACACTAAGATGTCATCGATGAATACGACTACGAACTTGTCCAAGTACTACTTGAATACTCTGTTCATCATATCCATGAATGCTGCTGGTGCATTCGTCAATCCAAAAGACATTACCAGGAACTCGAAGTGCCCATAACGAGTCCTGAATGCAGTCTTCGGAATATCTTCCTGCCTCACCTTCAGCTGATGATAACCTGTTCTTAGGTCGATTTTTGAAAAGTACTTTGCTCCCTTAAGTTGATCAAATAGATCGTCAATCCTAGGAAGCGGATACCTATTCTTAATCGTAACTTTGTTCAACTCCCGGTAGTCGATACAAAGTCGCATAGAACCATCCTTCTTCTTCACAAACAGAACTGGCGCTCCCCACGGGGACACGCTTGGTCTGATATAACCTTTATCTAATAGTTCCTGTAGTTGCACCATCAACTCTTTCATCTCTACAGGTGCCATTCGATACGGCGGCTTCGATATTGGTGCGGTTCCCGGTGCCAAATCGATAACGAACTCGGTTTCCCTGTCTGGCGGCAGTCCCGGAAGTTCATCGGGGAAGACATCAGCGAAATCCCTCACGATTGGTATTTGACTCATCTCATCCCTGACCTGACGAGTATCGACCACATGGGCCAAATAACACACGCAACCTTTCTTGAGTAACCTCCTTGTTTGCATCATAGTAAGACAACAAGATTGTCTTGGTGACTTACTGCCGTAAAATACCACCTTCGACTTATTAGGAGTCCTCAGGTGTACACATTTCTTTTGACAGTCAATAACTGCTCCGTGAATTGATAGCCAATCCATTCCCAGGATTACATCAAACTCTCCCAACCGAATTGGTATCAAATCCACATTGAGCTTAAATCCTCGCAGTTCAGCACTACAATTACTATGGATGCATTCTACCGGGATAATTTTCTTGTTTGCTACTTCTACGTTCATAGGGTGTTCTAACTTTTCATGAGGTGAGTTTAACTGACTAGCAAATTCTTCAGAAACAAATGAGCAAGTAGCACCCGAATCAAATAACACATATGCATTTATATCATTGATTGGGATAATACCTGACACCACGTCTTTGGATTCCATGGCATCCTGAACAGTCATGTTGAACGTGCGGGCTGTTGGCCTGTTGGCTTGACTGGCTGGTGGCCCGTAGTTCAACCGGTTGCTGTTTCCACTGTTGTTATTGCTTCGGTTGCCGAACAACTCCGGCGTCGCCCTCTTACCTTTTCGGGCAATCCTTGATCTGGTGGTCAGGTGATCCACAGGAGAAACAACCTCCCTTCGGCTTATTAGGGCACTGTGGGGCCATGTGCCCAGGTTGTCCACAACGGTAACACACGCTTTTCCCCTTCATGCATTCCCCTGTGTGGTTCTTGCCACAATTGTTGCACCTGCCCGGCTTCTTCACCTCCCCTCCAGATTTGTTTCCCCCGGAGGACTGACTCTCAACCCATTTCCGTTTGTTGGGGTTACTGCCCCCGCTGCTTCCTGCCTTCTGGCCCTCATGACCCTTCTTCTTTTCCTGATTGTACTTAGCCAGGGCCTCACTGCCACCTTCTGCAATAATCGCCCTTTCCAGCAGTTCTGCGAATGTCTTGATTTTCAATACTGCAACAGAACGGTATAACCATGGTTTCAATCCTTGCTCAAACCTACGAGCTTTCCTTTCCTCTGTGTTGACTTGGTGAGTTGCAAACTGTGCCAACTCATGGAACTTAGCTGCGTACTCAGCCACAGACATGTTTCCTTGTTTTAGTTCCAGGAACTTGATCTCCATCTCTTGCTTCATGCTCTCTGGAAAGTAATTTTCTAAGAACATCTCCTTAAAGCGTTCCCATGCGACAATGCCTCCTTCCACTCGGCCCCTGTTGGCCTTCCACCAGTAGTTTGCCTCGCCCTTTAACATGAAGGTAGCAAAGCTTGTTTTTTGTTCCTCTGCCACCCGTGCTACCTCGAAGACCTTTTCTATCTCCTCTATCCAGGTCTGCGCTTCGATTGGGTTAAGAGTCCCCTTGAACTTGGGTGGTCAAACCAATTTGAAATCTTTGAAATTTGCCAGATGATGCGCTGGCTCGGCTGCTGCTTGGGTTCCTCCAGGTGGCGGTCTTGATTGCATGGCTTCTGCCAGCATTTCGGCGAACATTCTCATTGGATTGAATTGATTCCCAACCTCACTTTCTGACTCTTCAACCTGTCGGTTTCGTGGTCGTCCTCTTGGCGGCATGTTTGGATAAGGAAAATCCGCTGACCTTTACCTATAGTTTTATATTTTACACAATATGTCATAAAAATCAGCAATCAAGGGTAGAAACATCTATCAAACACATTTGATTTAAATGAAACATCTGCATTTATATTGATATACCACTGTTTGTTATAAGACTAAACCTGTGGCATACTGCTATAAATGCGCCACTGTGTGCCCTATCCATCAATAACCTTCCCCCCAAGACAAAAGTGGGGAATCCTAACCTTTCATCCTAAAGTCCACAAAAGTTGGGGTTTAGCTGCTACCCCAAGCATAAACACAAATATAAAGCTTCTCAAGTCAACATAAATACGTCCCTAATATAACAAAAAGTGGGACTGACTGTACTAAAGACAAATCAACTGCTCCATCAAGTCACTGCACATCGCGACGGATCCGTGCCTGCTGACCAGAAGAGAATGCTCCATCCCCTACCCTACGACGAACAGAGCAGCTAGACTCCCCTACCTCAGTCCGGGGCCTCCTGTAAGCTGCATCTAAAGCATGTCCTAGGGTCTCTATCCTCACCGCCCTGGCCTCCAGCTGGTCCTCTAACTGATCAACCCTCCTGGCCTCCTTAGCGCAGGCCTCCCTGACATGCATCCTCGCAGACACCTCCAGCCCAGCCTCGAACCTCATAGCCTCCTGCTTCGCCTTCAGGTGGGCGATCTGTAGGTCCCTCTGCTCCAGTCTTTCTCTCAACTTAGCGTTCCGGGCCACAAGCTGATGTAGCAGTGGTCCGATCTGCTGCGCTGAGGACTCATATCCCTGCAGCTGTACCTTCGCCACTCCCAAGTCATGCTCGAGCTGGTAGGCTAGGTCTCTATACTGGTCCTCTCTAACCTGGTGGGTCTGGTTCTGCTCCTCCAGATGAGCTATCCGGGCCTCCAGCTCCTCGCTCCTGCTGGTCAGTCCCTCAATGATATCGTCAGCAGTGGACCCCATGCCATCAACATAAACAGGTGGCTCCTCTCCCTCGGCCTCGGGGTCCTCCTCCTCAGCATCTGAGTCCTGACTGCCAGACCTCATGACTCTACCTACCACCGACTCTGGTAGCTCCCTCTTGTAGTCCTCCTCTGGCTCGGACTCCTCTAGCGGTACCCCTGGGGCAATAGGAGCATACCCCACCAGCTGCTCAGCAACCACTGGAATATCTATAAATACCTCCTCCTCCTCTCGGGCTCCACTGGTCTCCCCTACGGCCGCCATCCTACAAATACACCGAAAATCAACATTAGTACAACAATAAAATATATTCATTGAAGAAATAAAATTATATTTCATTGGGTACTACTCGACTCGATGAATTCCCCAATTCATCAAAACCACATATAATAAATCTCCTCGATTTATCTCCTAATACTCAATACGAGTTTACTATGAAGGTTATAACCTAGGTTTCGCGATTCTAAAGTTTATAACCTACAGCTCTGATACCAACCTGTGACGCGCCCAAATTCGGGTCTCCAAATACCCGGATCCGGTCATCACGATCCACTACAAACATTCACCTTTAACAACATATGGTAACTAAAATGCGGAATATAATAAACATACATTGTTCATTACAAAGGTGTTACTAGTCCCAGAATACCAAAAACCTTAAACACGTACACAAATCCATACCCTAAATAAAAAGTAGGGTTTAAATTACATTGACAGCAATTACTATACGTAAATTTAAATTCTGCTACGTGAAGTCTATTACTTCATCTTTTCTTTTCCTTTGTTCTTCCCTGACGTCTCGGGTTTAGCTGCAATAAAGTCATGATATAACAAGAATGAGCAACGAGTTTGCTCAGCAAGTTTAAAGTACAACAATAAAAATATATCATGATGAAGGGAATATAAAAAAAGAATTCGGCAATTATCAGAAGCAATAATAATAAATGCTTTTAGAACAATTGATAGTCGAATAGACTTTGAACAATAACTTCCAAAGGAGTCAATAGCTAGTTGACCCTCTGGTTACTGGCTACAGAATAAGTACTTGAGGGGATCAGCCTCGCGTACGCTATGTGTATGCATAACATTTAATTCTGCTAGTTGTACCTTATATACGGTCCCTGGGGTACTCCCCTATAATAAAAGGGGTGTTCATTCAGTCTAAGAATCCTTACCATTGATTGGTTCGGATAGCTTTTATAAATTCTTACATATGTGCCTGACCGAGACAAGGGTTCAGACTTAATCATAAATAGTTCGTGAATTTCAGAACTTAAATAACTATACGAATTCAAATGCACAAGTGCGAATGCCAATGAATACATAGATGTGGAATAATTTAAAAGTAATTAGACCACTTAAAGCATGCTTGGAGATAAGATTCAAGCTTAAAGAATAACTTGCAATATATACCCTTTTTGCACGAATTAAAAACAATGCATAAGGTTTAGAAACTTGCTCAATGTAAAAGTTAATTAAGGTAGGACTTGCATTCAATGTACTGAAAGAATGAAGTTAGGGAACTTGCCTGTTTGCTCAGCTACAATAAATTTTAGCTTTAATTAGTCGACCTTGGATGACCTATCATTTGGTAAAGTCGATTTATCCATTAGCATTGTATAGCAGTATATCGATGCACCCATTTATGCCATTCATTTAGCAGATCGACAACTCACCATCTATATTTAATTATTATTTAAACATTAGCTATTCGGAGATTAATTACTGACCTTTAGTTATGAAAATAATAGCTAATCAGGTTCACTTATCCTTCGAGTACCCAGATTTTTTACCCTTAGACGACTCTCATATGGGTTAAAAGTCCTTATTTATTATTTATAAGATAAATAATAAATTTATTCCGGTCCAATGACAACAATTGATCACTTATTTGGTTTTACTCGTAATTATTATTCACCCTTAAGGGTAATTGAGTAATTATTATGCCTTGTTCCTTATTCAACATTAATTAACTACTTTAATGAGTTAATTCTACACACACCTAGTTGTTAATAAATAATCCTTAAGTGTTTATTATCTTTATTTATTAAGGGCCACAGATGATCTTATTAATCTCACTCGTACTTAAATCATTATTTCATTAATGATTAAGTAATTATTATTCTCATTAGCTTTATTCATACCTAATTATTATTAATCAAATAATAATTAGATATTTATTATCTTTATTTATTAAGTAATGTTTAAACATTAAATAATTATTAAATACTTATTATCTTCATTAAAAATAAATAATAACAAATGATTATTTTATTTACTTTTATTCATATTTAATTATCATTTAATAATAATTAAATAGTTATTGTTTATTGATAAATAACCTTATTCATACTTAATTAAGTATTTAGTACCCTTATTTATTATTATCAAATAATAATAAACAATTACTTTATTAACTTCATTCATTATTAATGAATAATAACTAAATATTTATTATCTTTATGTATTACTTATTGATAAGTAATAAATAATTATTTCATTCATACTTAAAAAATAATAATTAAATATTAATTAAATTATTCATTATCTTTATTTATTATTAAATTGATAAATAATAAATAATTAATTTAATAATTAAATATTTATTATCTTTATTTATTATTTAATAAATAATTAGTCGATTAACTTTATTCATACATAATTATTATTTAATATTAATTAAATGTTTATTGTCTTTATTTATTATTTAAAGATCAATAATAAATAATTAATTTATTAGCTTAACTTGATTATTATTTAATATTCATTAAATAACAATTAAGTAATAATTATTTTATTAGTATATTATTATAACTAATAATTAGTTCCATAGTATTATGTCTTTATTACTGAGGTTAAAATAATCATTATCCTAGTTTATTTCAACACTAATACTGCCCCAGTCCTACTGCCACATAAACCCATGCTAAGATCATGCTTGGTTCTAATAGCAAAATGCAGAACACACTTGTTCTAAGCTTGTTAACAAATACATACTAACATATTATCCAAAAGGAAATCTGAAAAAAAAAATTTCTTTATACAAGGTTATTGACCGAACATTTAGCCCAGATTTTGCTCACTTAGACATTACAGCAACCAGTTGGTGGGCCTATGGTTTCTGCGATTACTAACCATAACAGCTTAAACCACAACCACCAACTATCACTGTAACCCCATGGCCTTCATACACAGTTTTCGGCAGCAACAACATAACCCAATAGCAACAAAATTCGACTAAATAGAATGAAGGAATTTACACAGCAACATGGTCCCAATACAGAAGAGCAATAACCCAATACAGAGAAATGATTAAACCAATACAAAGGAACAAAGTATTCCCAATACAGAGAAGCAATAACCCAATACAGAGAAACAAAAATTTAAATTAAAGCTACTCAGTCACTACCTTGCTAATGATCGGACTGCAATCTTCCCCCTTCTACCGAAATAAACGGTGTAACCTTGGGACATTCACTCCAATTGAAACCCACGATCGAACACCCCTGCTCCCTCTCTCACTTGAACCCTAATTTTCTAATTTGGAACTCTGGTCTTCTAATTGAGAACTCACCAAATCAAGGAATCGGCAGCTTTAGGGTTGGGGTCTCAATTTATAGGGCAGTGTTTGCCCAATTTGTGGTTAATACCCTAATTGCTTCGGACAATACCTGAGGGTTTGAGGAGAAACAGGCTGTCGATCGTTTCACATCAACCCAGCTGCGATTTGCCGTCACTTCCTCGAGCCACACGTATCCTCCGGTCACGTCGCCGCGCGCTTGAATCCTTTGGTTCGAACAGTCGTGCTTGGTCGTTCACACCTTCGCTTGCTTGTCCGCTGGTTGCCGCTGGGTTTCTAGCCTACGCCGCCGGTCGCCTCATGCCGGTGTGGTTGATTGATTGACAGCTTGGGTTGCTAGGTTCCCTATTCCTTTTCTCGTTTCTATCTGGGTTTAGGGTTTGGTATGAGTTGAGGGTCTAGGACTTAGAATCCCTCTTTTGCTGATTGAATCCTTCCCCGTTGAACTCACTGGTTGTCCCTAATTTGAAGGAAACGGGTTCAACCCGCTTGCTTGACCCAACCCGACTGATTATTGCATTTGGGCTCAACCCAAGGAAGGTTGGGTTGGCTGCAAATAAGTGGTCCAAAAGTAGAATACAAGGGATTTGGGCCTAGTCCAACTAAAAGAGGATGGCCCAATTAAATTACCCACCTTGTACCTCTAATATTTTAAATTAATTGACTAAACTAATTAATTAATTATTAAAATATTTATTTTAACCATAATTCTTTATTCGAATTATTTACATCCGCTAATGATAAGGGTATTTATTTAACTTCTCCAATTTTCTTGCCAATCAAATGTTAGGGTTACTCATTAATTTATTCAAACTATTATTGAGCCCCTTTAAAGCAAAGAAGATTATTGGACCACGTATTTATACATTTAAATAATAATACTTACATGGATTCAATTAAATTTATAAAATTATATAAAATGAATTTATGTATAAAATTTTTTTTGATACAATGTTTAAAATTTCCGGACATTACATCCCCTCCCCCTTATAAAAATTCCGTCCTCGGAATTTCAACCTAAGGTTACTCGAATAACTGGGGGTAATTCGCTCTCATTTTCTCTTCGAGTTCCCACGTGGCTTCTTCCACCGCGTGATTTCTCCAGAGAACTTTAACAGAGTGAATGATTTTATTCCTCAGTTTCTGCTCTTTTCTATCAAGTATCTGCACAGGAATTTCCTCGTACGATAAGTCCATTTCGACTTGAATTGGTTCATAGGCGATGACATGCTTATAGTCTGGCTTATATGGACGTAATACTGATACATGAAACACGTTGTGAATGTGCTCAAGTTCAGGAGGTAATGCTACCTCGTACGCCACCTCGCCTATTCTCTTTAATATTTCAAAAGGTCCTATAAACCTAGGGCTCAGTTTGCCCTTCTTCCCAAAACGGATCTTCCCTTTCCAGGGAGATACCTTCAGAAACACAAAGCTACCAACTTCAAAGTCTCGTTTTTGACGATGTAAGTCGGCATACTTCTTCTGACGATCTTGAGTTGCTTCTAACCGCTGCCTTATTATTTTAATGATTTCCACGGTTTGTTGTACCAATTCTGGTCCCAACAATCTCCGTTCACCAACTTCATCCCAACACAACGGCGTTCGACACTTCCTCCCGTATAACGCTTCATATGGTGGCATACCGATGCTAGCGTGATAACTGTTGTTGTAAGCGAACTCTACCAATGGCAAGTGATCGTCCCAGTTGCCACCTAAATCCATCACAACTGCCCGGAGCATATCCTCCAAGGTCTGGATTGTTCGCTCACTCTGACCATCAGTCTGAGGATGATATGCCGTACTCATTCTTAACTGTGTTCCCAGTCTCTCCTGCAGGCTTCTCCAAAAATTTGACGTGAAGCGCGGATCTCTGTCAGACACAATAGATACCGGCACCCCATGTCGTGATACTATCTCCTTCACATAAAGTTTCGCCAACTGTTCCAATTTGTACCTGATCTTGATCGGTAGAAAATGGGCAGACTTGGTCAACCGATCTACGATCACCCAGATGGCGTCTAGACCCTTTTGGGTTGTCGGGAGTCCTACCACAAAATCCATTGTGATGTGTTCCCACTTCCATTCAGGAATCTCTAAGGGTTGCAATAATCCGCTCGGCCGCTGGTGCTCTGCCTTGATCCTCTGACAAGTTAAACACCGGCTGACGAATTCTGCAACCTCCCCTTTCAAATGCGGCCACCAATAATGTTGACGAAGATCTTGATACATCTTGGTGCTACCCGGATGTACCGAAAATCTCGTATTATGGGCCTCCTGTAAAATTTCTTCCCTTAAGTCTGGTACGTAGGGTATCCAGATCCTTCTCTCGAATCTCAGCAATCCTGTGCTGTCAACCTTGTACCTTAATGTCTTTCCCTCCGATAGTTGCTTCTTAATGTCAATGCATTCTTCGTCGAATTCTTGAGCCTCCTTTATCTTATCCAGTAGAGTCGGACCGGCTGTCACGGTGAACACTTTTTCATCCGCCTCCATTGGATACCTAACCTCCAGTTCCAGACGTTCAAAGTCCTTTATCAATTTCTCTTGAACTGTCAGCTGCATCAATTTCACCTTGCCCTTTCTACTTAAAGCATCAGCCACTACATTTGCTTTGCCCGGATGGTACAGAATCTCACAGTCGTAGTCTTTGATCAATTCTAACCATCGGCGTTGCCTCATGTTCAGCTCCTTTTGAGTGAAGATGTATTTCAGACTCTTGTGATCTGTATATATCTCGCACTTCTCCCCGTATAGGTAGTGCCTCCAAAATTTTAAGGCGAAAACTACCTCTGCTAACTCCAAGTCATGAGTCGGGTAACCCTTCTCATAGTCTTTCAGTTGACGTGATGCGTACGCCATGACCTTGCCGTGTTGCATCAGCACACAGCCAAGACCTTTGTGTGACGCATCGCTATACACTACAAAACCCCCAGTGTTGTCGGGTAAGGTCAACACCGGTGCTTGACTAAGTCTCTTCTTCAGCTCCATAAAACTTTCCTCACATTTCTCCGACCAGACGAACTTAACTGTTTTTCTGGTGAGGTTGGTCAACGGCGATGCTATCTTTGAAAAATCCTGTATGAACCTTCGATAGTATCTCGCTAATCCCAAGAAACTCCGGATCTCTGTCGGCGTCTTCGGCTGTTCCCAGTTGATAACGGCTTCTACTTTCGCTGGGTCCACCGAAACACCATTCTTGTCGATGACGTGACCCAGAAATTGCACCCTCTGCAACCAAAACTCACACTTAGAAAACTTTGCATACAACTTCTCCTTCCTGAGAGCTTCCAATACAATCCTTAAATGTTCAGCATGTTCCTCCTCTGTCTCTGAATACACTAAGATGTCATCGATGAATACGACTACGAACTTGTCCAAGTACTGCTTGAATACTCTGTTCATCATATCCATGAATGTTGCTGGTGCATTCGTCAATCCAAAAGACATTACCAGGAACTCGAAGTGCCCATAACGAGTCCTGAATGCAGTCTTCGGAATATCTTCCTGCCTCACCTTCAGCTGATGATAACCTGTTCTTAGGTCGATTTTTGAAAAGTACTTTACTCCCTTAAGTTGATCAAATAGATCGTCAATCCTAGGAAGCGGATACCTATTCTTAATCGTAACTTTGTTCAACTCCCGGTAGTCGATACAAAGTCGCATAGAACCATCCTTCTTCTTCACAAACAGAACTGGCGCTCCCCACGGGGACACGCTTGGTCTGATATAACCTTTATCTAATAGTTCCTGTAGTTGCACCATCAACTCTTTCATCTCTACAGGTGCCATTCGATACGGCGGCTTCGATATTGGTGCGGTTCCCGGTGCCAAATCGATAACGAACTCGGTTTCCCTGTCTGGCGGCAGTCCCGGAAGTTCATCGGGGAAGATATCAGTGAAATCCCTCACGATTGGTATTTGACTCATCTCATCCCTGACCTGACGAGTATCGACCACATGGGCCAAATAACACACGCAACCTTTCTTGAGTAACCTCCTTGTTTGCATCATAGTAAGACAACAAGATTGTCTTGGTGACTTACTGCCGTAAAATACCACCTTCGACTTATTAGGAGTCCTCAGGTGTACACATTTCTTTTGACAGTCAATAACTGCTTCGTGAATTGATAGCCAATCCATTCCCAGGATTACATCAAACTCTCCCAGCCGAATTGGTATCAAATCCACATTGAGCTTAAATCCTCGCAGTTCAGCACTACAATTACTATGGATGCATTCTACCGGGATAATTTCCTTGTTTGCTACTTCTACGTTCATAGGGTGTTCTAACTTTTCATGAGGTGAGTTTAACTGACTAGCAAATTCTTCGGAAACAAATGAGCAAGTAGCACCCGAATCAAATAACACATATGCATTTATATCATTGATTGGGATAATACCTGACACCACGTCTTTGGATTCCATGGCATCCTGAACAGTCATGTTGAACGTGCGGGCTGTTGGCCTGTTGGCTTGACTGGCTGGTGGCCCGTAGTTCAACCGGTTGCTGTTTCCACTGTTGTTATTGCTTCGGTTGCCACTCCCGGCGTCGCCCTTCCTTTTCGGGCAATCCTTGATCTGGTGGTCAGGTGATCCACAGGAGAAACAACCTCCCTTCGGCTTATTAGGGCACTGTGGGGCCATGTGCCCAGGTTGTCCACAACGGTAACACACGCTTTTCCCCTTCATGCATTCCCCTGTGTGGTTCTTGCCACAATTGTTGCACCTGCCCGGCTTCTTCACCTCCCCTCCAGATTTGTTTCCCCCGGAGGACTGACTCTCAACCCATTTCCGTTTGTTGGGGTTACTGCCCCCGCTGCTTCCTGCCTTCTGGCCCTCATGACCCTTCTTCTTTTCCTGATTGTACTTAGCCAGGGCCTCACTGCCACCTTCTGCAATAATTGCCCTTTCCAGCAGTTCTGCGAATGTCTTGATTTTCAATACTGCAACAGAACGGTATAACCATGGTTTCAATCCTTGCTCAAACCTACGAGCTTTCCTTTCCTCTGTGTTGACTTGGTGAGTTGCAAACCGTGCCAACTCATGGAACTTAGCTGCGTACTCAGCCACAGACATGTTTCCTTGTTTTAGTTCCAGGAACTTGATCTCCATCTCTTGCTTCATGCTCTCTGGAAAGTAATTTTCCAAGAACATCTCCTTAAAGCGTTCCCATGCGACAATGCCTCCTTCCACTCGGCCCCTGTTGGCCTTCCACCAGTAGTTTGCCTCGCCCTTTAACATGAAGGTAGCAAAGCTTGTTTTTTGTTCCTCTGCCACCCGTGCTACCTCGAAGACCTTTTCTATCTCCTCTATCCAGGTCTGCGCTTCGATTGGGTTAAGAGTCCCCTTGAACTCGGGTGGTCCAACCAATTTGAAATCTTTGAAATTTGCCAGATGATGCGCTGGCTCGGCTGCTGCTTGGGTTCCTCCAGGTGGCGGTCTTGATTGCATGGCTTCTGCCAGCATTTCGGCGAACATTCTCATTGGATTGAATTGATTCCCAACCTCACTTTCTGACTCTTCAACCTGTCGGTTTCGTGGTCGTCCTCTTGGCGGCATGTTTGGATAAGGAAAATCCGCTGACCTTTACCTATAGTTTTATATTTTACACAATATGTCATAAAAATCAGCAATCAAGGGTAGAAACATCTATCAAACACATTTGATTTAAATGAAACATCTGCATTTATATTGATATACCACTGTTTGTTACAAGACTAAACCTGTGGCATACTGCTATAAATGCGCCACTGTGTGCCCTATCCATCAATAACCTCCCCCCCAAGACAAAAGTGGGGAATCCTAACCTTTCATCCTAAAGTCCACAAAAGTTGGGGTTTAGCTGCTACCCCAAGCATAAACACAAATATAAAGCTTCTCAAGTCAACATAAATACGTCCCTAATATAACAAAAAGTGGGACTGACTGTACTAAAGACAAATCAACTGCTCCATCAAGTCACTGCACATCGCGACGGATCCGTGCCTGCTGACCAGAAGAGAATGCTCCATCCCCTACCCTGCGACGAACAGAGCGGCTAGACTCCCCTACCTCAGTCCGGGGCCTCCTGTAAGCTGCATCTAAAGCATTTCCTAGGGTCTCTATCCTCACCGCCCTGGCCTCCAGCTGGTCCTCTAACTGATCAACCCTCCTGGCCTCCCTGGCCCAGGCCTCCCTGACATGCATCCTCGCAGACACCTCCAGCCCAGCCTCGAACCTCATAGCCTCCTGCTTCGCCTTCAGGTGGGCGATCTGTAGGTCCCTCTGCTCCAGTCTTTCTCTCAACTTAGCGTTCCGGGCCACAAGCTGATGTAGCAGTGGTCCGATCTGCTGCGCTGAGGACTCATATCCCTGCAGCTGTACCTTCGCCACTCCCAAGTCATGCTCGAGCTGGTAGGCTAGGTCTCTATATTGGTCCTCTCTAACCTGGTGGGTTTGGTTCTGCTCCTCCAGATGAGCTATCCGGGCCTCCAGCTCCTCGCTCCTGCTGGTCAGTCCCTTAATGATATCGTCAGCAGTGGACCCCATGCCATCAACATAAACAGGTGGCTCCTCTCCCTCGGTCTCGGGGTCCTCCTCCTCAGCATCTGAGTCCTGACTGCCAGACCTCATGACTCTACCTACCACCGGCTCTGGTAGCTCCCTCTGGTAGTCCTCCTCTGGCTCGGACTCCTCTAGCGGTACCCCTGGGCAATAGGAGCATACCCCACCAGCTGCTCAGCAACCACTGGAATATCTATAAATACCTCCTCCTCCTCTCGGGCTCCACTGGTCTCCCCTACGGCCGCCATCCTACAAATACACCGAAAATCAACATTAGTACAGCAATAAAATATATTCATTGAAGAAATAAAATTATATTTCATTGGGTACTACTCGACTCGATGAATTCCCCAATTCATCAAAACCACATATAATAAATCTCCTCGATTTATCTCCTAATACTCAATACGAGTTTACTATGAAGGTTATAACCTAGGTTTCGCGATTCTAAAGTTTATAACCTACAGCTCTGATACCAACCTGTGACGCCCCCAAATTCGGGTCTCCAAATACCCGGATCCGGTCATCACGATCCACTACAAACATTCACCTTTAACAACATATGGTAACTAAAATGCGGAATATAATAAACATACATTGTTCATTACAAAGGTGTTACTAGTCCCAGAATACCAAAAACCTTAAACACGTACACAAATCCATACCCTAAATAAAAAGTAGGGTTTAAATTACATTGACAGCAATTACTATACGTAAATTTAAATTCTGCTACGTGAAGTCTATTACTTCATCTTTTCTTTTCCTTTGTTCTTCCCTGACGTCTCGGGTTTAGCTGCAATAAAGTCATGATATAGCAAGAATGAGCAACGAGTTTGCTCAGCAAGTTTAAAGTACAACAATAAAGATATATCATGATGAAGGGAATATAGAAAAAGAATTCGGCAATTATCAGAAGCAATAACAATAAATACTTTTAGAACAATTGATAGTCGAATAGCCTTTGAACAATAACTTCCAAAGGAGTCAATAGCTAGTTGACCCTCTGGTTACTGGCTACAGAATAAGTACTTGAGGGGATCAGCCTCGCGTACGCTATGTGTATGCATAACATTTAATTCTGCTATTTGTACCTTATATACGGTCCCTGGGGTACTCCCCTATAATAAAAGGGGTGTTCATTCAGTCTAAGAATCCTTACCATTGATTGGTTCGGATAGCTTTTATAAATTCTTACATATGTGCCTGACCGAGACAAGGGTTCAGACTTAATCATGAATAGTTCATGAATTTCAGAACTTAAATAACTATACGAATTCAAATGCACAAGTGCGAATGCCAATGAATACATAGATGTGGAATAATTTAAAAGTAATTAGACCACTTAAAGCATGCTTGGAGATAAGATTCAAGCTTAAAGAATAACTTGCAATATATACCCTTTTTGCACGAATTAAAAACAATGCATAAGGTTTAGAAACTTGCTCAATGTAAAAGTTAAGTAAGGTAGGACTTGCATTCAATGTACTAAAAGAATGAAGTTAGGGAACTTGCCTGTTTGCTCAGCTACAATAAATTTTAGCTTTAATTAGTCGACCTTGGATGATCTTTCATTTGGTAAAGTCGATTTATCCATTAGCATTGTATTGCAGTATATCGATGCACCCATTTATGCCATTCATTTAGCAGATCGACAACTCACCATCTATATTTAATTACTATTTAACATTAGCTATTCGGAGATTAATTACTGACCTTTAGTTATAAAAATAATAGCTAATCAGGTTCACTTATCCTTCGAGTACCCACATTTTTACCCTTAGACGACTCTCATATGGGTTAAAAGTCCTTATTTATTATTTATAAGATAAATAATAAATTTATTCCGGTCCAATGACAACAATTGATCACTTATTTGGTTTTACTCGTAATTATCATTCATCCTTAAGGGTAATTGAGTAATTATTATGCCTTGTTCCTTATTCAACATTAATTAACTACTTAATGAGTTAATTCTACACACACCTAGTTGTTAATAAATAATCCTTAAGTGTTTATTATCTTTATTTATTAAGGGCCACAGATGATCTTATTAATCTCACTCGTACTTAATCATTATTTCATTAATGATTAAGTAATTATTATTCTCATTAGCTTTATTCATACCTAATTATTATTAATCAAATAATAATTAGATATTTATTATCTTTATTTATTAAGTAATGTTTAAACATTAAATAATTATTAAATACTTATTATCTTCATTAAAAATAAATAATAACAAAAAATTATTTTATTTACTTTTATTAATATTTAATTATCATTTAATAATAATTAAATAGTTATTGTTTATTGATAAATAACCTTATTCATACTTAATTAAGTATTTAGTACCCTTATTTATTATTATCAAATAATAATAAAACAATTACTTTATTAACTTCATTCATTATTAATGAATAATAACTAAATATTTATTATCTTTATGTATTACTTATTGATAAGTAATAAATAATTAATTCATTCATACTTAAAAAAAAAAAAATTAAATAATAATTAATTATTCATTATCTTTATTTATTATTAATTGATAAATAATAAATAATTAATTTAATAATTAAATATTTATTATCTTTATTTATTATTTAATAAATAATTAGTCGATTAACTTTATTCATACATAATTATTATTTAATATTAATTAAATGTTTATTGTCTTTATTTATTATTTAAAGATCAATAAATAAATAATTAATTTATTAGCTTAACTTGATTATTATTTAATATTCATTAAATAACAATTAAGTAATAATTATTTTATTAGTATATTATTATAACTAATAATTAGTTCCATAGTATTATGTCTTATTACTGAGTTAAATAATCATTATCCTAGTTTATTTCAACACTAATACTGCCCCAGTCCTACTGCCACATAAACCCATGCTAAGATCATGTTTGGTTCTAATAGCAAAATGCAGAACACACTTGTTCTAAGCTTGTTAACAAATACATACTAACATATTATCCAAAAGGAAATCTGAAAAAAAAAAATTTCTTTATACAAGGTTATTGACCGAACATTTAGCCCAGATTTTGCTCACTTAGACATTACAGCAACCAGTTGGTGGGCCTATGGTTTCTGCGATTACTAACCATAACAGCTTAAACCACAACCACCAACTATCACTGTAACCCCATGGCCTTCATACACAGTTTTCGGTAGCAACAACATAACCCAATAGCAACAAAATTCGACTAAATAGAATGAAGGAATTTACACAGCAACATGGTCCTAATACAGAAGAGCAATAACCCAATACAGAGAAATGATTAAACCAATACAAAGGAACAAAGTATTCCCAATACAGAGAAGCAATAACCCAATACAGAGAAACAAAAATTTAAATTAAAGCTACTCAGTCACTACCTTGCTAATGATCGGACTTCAATCAGCAACCACTTTTGCTGATTGAATCCTTCCCCGTTGAACTCACTGGTTGTCCCTAATTTGAAGGAAACGGGTACAACCCGCTTGCTTGACCCAACCCGACTGATTATTGCATTTGGGCTCAACCCAAGGAAGGTTGGGTTGGCTGGAAATAAGTGGTCCAAAAGTAGAATACAAGGGATTTGGGCCTAGTCCAACTAAAAGAGAATGGCCCAATTAAATTACCCACCTTGTACCTCTAATATTTTAAATTAATTGACTAAACTAATTAATTAATTATTAAAATATTTATTTTAACCATAATTCTTTATTCGAATTATTTACATCCGCTAATGATAAGGGTATTTATTTAACTTCCCCAATTTTCTTGCCAATCAAATGTTAGGGTTACTCATTAATTTATTCAAACTATTATTGAGCCCCTTTAAAGCAAAGAAGATTATTGGACCACGTATTTATACATTTAAATAATAATACTTACATGGATTCAATTAAATTTATAAAATTATATAAAATGAATTTATGTATAAAATTTTTTTTGATACAATGTTTAAAATTTCCTGACATTACAATATAAGTTTAAAATAAAGAGTTTATTTTATCTGGAAAAGAATTTCAGATTGCTAAAATTAAAGTAGTTTAATTTGGATTTGGTTTTTGATTAAAATAAAAGAGTTTATTTTGTTTCAAAACTAAATATTAGCAAAACTTTTGCCCATTAATTGATATCAATGCATATATGGAATGGTTTTATTATTCATGGGATGAATGTTATTTATTGATACATATAGAGATATGTATGATAATAAATAGGGATTGATTATGGACTGTTGACTAATGTGTGATTGGATTTATTTTAGTGGATGCTTGAATGTATGGGTTTTTATAAATGGGGTCTACGTACCTCGTCTTCTCTAATTTTTCTTAATGTAAATTCTATCTCCCTCCTATGTACTTCCCCTTGACTGTTGATCAAGGTTTCTATTTGTTGTAAATAGTTTATGTAATAGGACTAGTTAGAATTAATTTTTGAAGAATTGGAGACAAAGGAGCAAGGAGCGCCTGAAGACCCGTTTGTATTGGAGCCCGGGTTTAAATGTAATAGTTATATTTAAATTTATTCTTGCACCCTAGGTTTGACCTTTTGGTTCACTTGGTGGCTCTAGTGAACCAAACTAGAATAAAAGTCCATAATCAATCCGGGTAGAATATAGTATTCTATATGTGCATGCTTATTATATATATATTATATATTATCCAACATGCTTCGCATGTAAAATAATATGACGCGTATTTTCTATAAATATGTGCATGCGCGCTAAACAAGATGAGACTAATAAGAAACAAACCCCTCAAAGAAATCATATTAAGTCCTAAGCGTTCAAAGATATTTGGAATATCGAACGTCGCCTTCTAGCATGGTAAAATAATAGAGTATTAAATATTTAATATGAGTTTATTGTGCACACACAAGGCGAGTATTAAATATTTAAGATGTTGTTTTATCACATTTGATGCTTATAAATAGACTGAACGATGCTGTTTTGTTGTGTCACCACAAGGACAATGTTTTTCTTTCGAATATATGGAAGTGCTAGGATGGACTTAACTTAGATTATTTTAGTTCGGATGTGCACACACTTGACCATTATAATCTAAGAGGCAAAATACAAGGAGTTACATAGTGATGTAATTGACAATAGTTGTCTACCTATTTATTTATATATAGTTTGTTGTGCACACACAAGGCTATATACATTTGAAATGGGATCCTTAATCTCACTAGCAAATCTTTAATTAGATTTGTCGAACTATATAATGAGGGTAATATAGTTTGATGAAAATAGTGGGAGATACCAATTTAAAATAAAGACCTAATTTATTTTGGTAATTAATTAAATGAATGTATGCTAAAATGTTGTCTATTTCACATGCAGAATTTAAAAATGTCAAACTCACTATCACCGCGTAGCATACTTGATGCTAACAAACTGACCGGACCGAATTATACGGACTGGTTAAGGAATCTGAGAATTGTTCTCACTGCTGAAAAGATTTTTTATGTCCTAAATTCGCCAGTCCTTGCAAGTGTTGCAGAAACAGCCTCTGAGGAAGAGATTGCTACTTTTAGAAAGTGGCAAGATGATGCAATCTTGGCTCAATGCATCATGCTCGCATCCATGAGTAACGAGCTTCAGCGTCAACATGAAACTATGGATGCTCCTACTATATTGCTGCACCTCAAAGAGTTGTATGGTGAGCAAAGTAGGACTGGTAGATATCAGATATCTAAGGAGCTCTTCCGATCTCGTATGACTGAGGGCACTACTGTTGAGACTCATGTCCTTAAGATGATCAATCTGATTGAACAACTTGGACAGCTTGGGTTCGTGATGGATGGGGAGTTAAGCCAAGATTTGATCTTGCAGTCACTCCCAGACACCTTCTCACAATTTGTTGTGAATTTTCACATGAATAAGTTGGACGTCAACTTGCCTGAGTTACTTAACATGCTGAAAACTGCTGAAGGTCACTTCTCATCCAACAAGAACCAAGTCTTACTAGTGGATGATTCTTCCAAGAAAAGGAAGAGGCCCAAGGTATCTTCTGAAAAGAAGAAAAACAAGAAGGCTAAGGGAAAGGCGAAGGAAAAGGATAAAAAGAAATCTGATCCAGATAGCAAAGGAATTTGCTACCATTGCAACAAGCCGGGACATTGGAAGAGGAACTGCAAGGAGTACCTTGCGGGCCAAAAGAAGCTTGGAGAAGCTTCGACTTCCGATCTAGGTTTGTTCATGATTGAAATTAATTTTTCTGAAAGTCAAAATTCTACTTGGGTATTGGATACCGGCTGTAGTTCTCACATATGTAATAATATGCAGGGACTAAGCAGAAGTAGGAAGCTGAACAAGGATGAAGTCGTCCTACGAGTTGGAAATGGAGCAAAGGTTGCTGCATTGGCTGTAGGGACTTATTGTTTGCCTTCGGGCAAGTTCATTAGTTTAAATAACTGTTATTATGTTCCAACACTCATTAGAAACATTATTTTTTATTTCTGTATTGGATATGGATGGTTTTGATATTATAATAAAGAACAACAGTTGTTCTATTTATAATAAAAATGTTTTATATGGTGTTGGCAAATTACTGAATGGACTTTACATACTTGACTTGCATGAAAATATACTTCAAATTGAACAAACTAAGAAAAGAAAAAGAGATGATGTTAATTATACCTTTATGTGGCACTGTAGACTCGGTCATATCAATGAAACAAGATTATCTAAGTTGCATAAAGATGGGCTATTAGAGCTATCTGATTACGAATCATATCCAACTTGTGAATCTTGTCTCATGGGTAAGATGACTAAATCTCCTTTTAGTGGAAAAGGAGAAAGAGTTACAGAGTTGTTAGCGTTGGTACACACAGACGTTTGTGGACCTATGACAACGAATGCACGAGGAGGGTATTCTTATTTTATTACTTTCACTGATGATCATTCTAGATTTGGATATGTGTATTTAATGAAATACAAATCTGAATCGTTTGAAAAGTTCAAAGAATTCAGAAGTGAAGTAGAGAAACAAACTGGTAAAAGTATTAAAATTCTTCGATCGGATCGAGGAGGAGAATACTTAACCAATGAGTTTCTCAATTGTCTCAAAGAAAATGGTATAATCTCACAATGGACTCCACCAGGGACGCCACAGTTGAATGGCGTATCTGAAAGGAGAAATCGAACATTGTTGGACATGGTTCGTTCCATGATGAGTTTTACCGACCTTCCGATATCCTTCTGGGATTATGCCCTAGAAACGGCTGCATACCTACTTAACAAGGTACCTACCAAATCCGTCCCAAAGACCCCATATGAGATATGGACAGGGAGGAAACCTAGTCTTAAGCATGTTAAGACTTGGGGTTGTCCAGCTTATGTCAAAAGGTTTGAGCATGACAAGTTGAAGACTAGATCCGATAAGTGTAGATTTGTGGGATATCCTAAAGAAAGTTTAGGATATTATTTCTATCATCCTACTGATCAAAAGGTGTTTGTTGCGAAACATGCTGCCTTCTTGGAAAAGGAGTTTATCCTTGAAGGGGTCAGTGGGAGTAAGATATATCTTGAAGAAGTTCAAGAACCACAAAATACTACGGATCAAAGTCAGGTACCTGACCAAGTAGAAGAACCTACTGTACCACTACCTATTCGTAAATCTGGAAGAGTACCGAAGATACCTGAGAGGTATAGATTCATCATAGAAGATGATGATGAGGTACGCATCATAGATGATGATGATCCATTGACTTACGAAGAGGCTATGAGTAGTGAAGACTCAGAGAAATGGCTAGAAGCCATGAAATCCGAGATGGACTCCATGTATGAAAACCAAGTATGGACTTTGGTTTCACCACCTGAGGGCATTAAGCCTATTGGGTGTAAATGGGTTTTTAAGAGAAAGACTGGGGCAGATGGCAAGGTAGAGACCTATAAGGCTCGACTGGTTGCAAAAGGTTTCAAACAAAGACAAGGAGTTGACTATGATGAAACCTTCTCACCAGTAGCTATGCTCAAGTCCATTCGGATTTTGCTTGCGGTTGCAGCTTATTATGACTACGAGATCTGGCAAATGGACGTGAAAACGGCCTTCCTCAATGGAGAGCTTAAGGAGAATGTATATATGATACAGCTAGAGGGTTTTGTTTCAACGGTTGGGACAAACCAAGTCTGTAAGCTACAACGATCCATCTATGGATTGAAGCAAGCTTCTCGAAGATGGAACATCCGTTTTGATGAGATAATCAAAAGGTTTGATTTTATCAAAAACGAGGATGAACCATGTGTGTACAAGAAGGTTAGTGGGAGCACTATTTCATTCCTTATATTATATGTTGATGACATATTACTGATAGGGAATGATGTTCCTATGCTACAGTCGATCAAAATTTGGTTATCTAAACACTTCTCCATGAAGGACTTGGGTGAGGCATCCTATATTTTGGGGATAAAGATCTATAGAGATAGATCTAAAAGGATGCTGGGCTTGACCCAAGGAAAGTACATTGACTCAATGCTAAAGAAGTTTAGCATGGAAGATTCCAAGAGAGGTCTCATGCCGATGAGCCATGGAATACATCTCTCCAAGAAACAGGCCCCAAAGACACCTGAGGAGAGAGACCGTATGAGTAAGATTCCTTATGCTTCCGCAATAGGATCTATCATGTACGGTATGATATGTACTAGACCAGATGTCGCTCATGCACTTAGTGTAACAAGCAGATATCAGTCGAATCCAGGAGAAGAGCACTGGAAGGCAGTGAAAAAACATCCTAAAGTACTTGAGAAGAACTAAGGATGTATTTCTAGTCTACGGTGGGTCTGAATTGAAACTAGAGGGCTATACAGACTCAAGTTTTCAAACGGACCAAGATGACAGTAAATCCGTTTTAGGGTACGTGTTTACCTTAAACGGTGGCGCAGTGAGTTGGAAGAGTTCCAAGCAGCAAACAGTTGCTGATTCGGTGACAGAGGCAGAGTACATAGCTGCAAGTGAAGCTGCAAAGGAAGCTGTTTGGATGAAGAAGTTCATAACTGAACTTGGAGTGGTTCCTAGCATTAGAGGAGCAGTACCTTTATTCTGTGACAACAACGGAGCTGTTGCGCAGGCTAAGGAACCCAGGTCTCATCAGAAATCCAAACACGTGTTGCGGCGGTTTCATTTGATTAGAGAGATCATTGAAAGAGGAGATGTCACCCTGGAGCGTGTGGACTCTCAAGACAACATTGCAGATCCATTTACTAAAGCTTTAACTCAACAGCAGTTTGATCGTCACTTAGAGAAGATGTGTATTAGATACCATGGCGATTGGCTTTAGTGCAAGTGGGAGATTGAAAGTAGTATGCACACAAGCCAATCATATTTGATATGATGTAGCATATACTTTGTAATCTTATTCATTTATTAATAAAGGAATTGATTTTCTTAAAAGGCATTTTATATTATCTACATAGTGCTGTTATATTAAATGTGATAAATCCATAGTTTTGAGCAATGCTTTTAGAATCATGATGGTGATCATGCTAATGAGATCTAAATTCAAGATAGCTCACAAACTAAAATTGTTCCTAATCGTTGGATTACTAAATTGGGGATTAGTGAATCCGGATAGATTAGTACATACGTTGCTTGCTCTTAGGAAGAGGATGATTGATCTCATAATCATTTGTGTGGAGACACTAAAGCAAGTATGTAGGTGCTTATTGGAGAATAAGTTCACTAAACGTGACTCGCTAAGGAATACCTAATGGAGTTTTACTCGCCTGTCAATAGGAATTCCTCTAGTGATAGTAGTACAAGTGATCCTTGGACTTGAGATCATCATAGTATCTTGTGTATGATGAGTTATACTTTGACATGTCCCTTAAGACCTTGTGGGTATATCAAAGGGTATGATTGGGTATAATTAGTTGTACATGGAGATAGGTGAATGATCAACAAAGAATCTACCTCATCTAGTAAAAGATGTGAATGTCCTATGTGATTCGATAAATGATAACTCAGTAGTCCTTGGCCAAGGCAGAATGAAATTAGAAAGGAGTTTCTAATTTGCATTATTTAGAGTTATGCATTTGGGAATCGAAATACATATAATTAAATAAAATAAGACTTGACAGTAAATCCATGTCTTATATTTAATTGGGACATTGTATGGTAGAAGGATTGAATTGTACGATAACTATCTACTCAAAGGTTCTTTTGTGATTAATGTTGAAATTTATATTATCTGGAAAGTCGTTGATCGCTAAGGGGGCTTACCCTTATTGTAGAATAAATGTTATTTATTTAAATGAATTAAATAGTTTAATTTATTTATTTAAATAAGATTAGAATTGTTCTAATTGATTTATTCACAACCGGTTTAATATGGAGAACCTAAAGGGTCACACCGCAAAAGAAAAATATTTATTTAAGAAGTAAATGGCATAATGGTAATAATAAGTTAAGTGTATTTAATTTAATCTATGGAGATAGAATAAATTAAATAGCTTAATATTTATTATTTAATATTTTAGAAATATTAAATATAAATTAATAAGAGGAGTCTTATTATTATTATTATTACTATTACTATTATTTAATTCCTAACAGGGATTGGGAATTAATTAATAGAAGTACTCTCCCATGGATTCCTAATTGGATTAGGAGCATTATTAATTAAAGAAGTTTAATTATAATACAAACCCTAATCCTAAATAGTTTAGGGAAGGGTTATTCCTACATCTATAAATAAGAGGGGTCTTATCATAGATTAGGGTTACACACTCTTGCATTAGATTGTGGAGAGTACTTAGAATTTCTATAGAGATAGAAACCAGGGTTTTGCCAAATACCCAACTTCTTGAATACTTGTTCTTCCTTGGTGGATCACCTCTAGAGGCCAAACACTTGGGTGGCTAATGTTGATCAAAGGAAGGAATCACACCGTAGCATTCGAGGAGAACACGAAGGACTAGGAGTTGAACTTGTACCCGAGGAAGCTTTGTTTTACGAGGGTATAATTCTTATTCTTTTTCTCTTTCGTTTATATCGTTAATTGAGCACATAGATTGATCTTGGTGATGGTTTGTATAAAATTTTAAAATCCGATTTTATCGCGCTTCCGCACTATTTATGTAATTTGATTGCATGTTCGCGTTATATACAAACCTAACAGGACCCGCCAGGCTCGCCGATTGGCGGAGGCTATCATTCGGCCTGATCACCCTGATGTTGAGGAGGTTGTTCTTCCGGAGGTTGCGGCAGAGGGGCCATCCTCCAGCACACCGGCCCCATCTCCTCACCGCGCCCTTTCTGGCGCCTCTGTGCAGATACCCAATCTATTGGGTCGGGATCTCAGTCGTCACCCCTCGGCATCTCTTGTAGCTAATGAGGTATGCTTAAAGTACTCCTCTGAACTTATTTCCAAATTTTGTTTAGATCTGGACTGATCCATTCATTTTTTGTCACAGGTGCCTGAGTTTACCCAGCCGAGGGGTAACTGGTTCAACATTTACTCGCTCTATACCGCTTTGCATAGCGACTACTGGGCGGTGGTGGATTCCTGGGGCTTCCGTCACTTTTTCACTATCATCCCCCGTCAGTGCCCCTGGGGTTATATGAGGGCCTTATCCGAGCGATGGTTCCACCAGACGCAGTCTCTTCATCTTCTTGACTGCGAGGTTGTGCTGACCCCCTGGGATTGGAGGTACATCACGGGTATAGAGTTTACCTGGTCCCGTGTCCCTTTGGATCTTGACATTACTCCAACGGAGGTCCGGGCTTTATTGGGCTTCGCTGCTGAGGACCAGGTCTTTAAGGCCCGTAGTATTCGGTCCGGTGCTTTGGCTGTCGATGCTGTCGGGGGTATATACGCACTGCCTATTCCAGCGGATCAGGGCACTCGTGACATTCTGCTACGGCGCTTGTTCTTGACCATTATGAGGGGTTGTTTCCTAGGGAACAACTCCTCTACCATTCATTTCAGCGTCGTAGGAGCTGTCAGAGACGTAGACCGGATCGGTGACTACGATTGGGGGTCGTTCACCTTTGCTTATTTCCTCCACGGTCTGCGTCTACGTTCGGAGGGACAGACAGACGCTTGGCTCGGATTCTATCACTTTTTGCTGGTGAGGTTTCTCTTCCTCTCTTCTTACTGGACTTTCCTTCATTTATTTCTCTTTTCTGCATTCGTCGGTTACTCATGCTTTTCGCTATTTCTGTTCGCAGTTCTGGGCCTACGAGCGTCTTCCATGCCTGAGGCCCGTCACTACTCTTGGCCTGGACACTTATCCCCGGGGTCGGCGGTGGCATCACAGCACTCTGGAGGAGGTCCCAGTGTCCGGCAGCTTTGCCCATTGCCGCATTCAGCTGGAGCTGATCACTGCTGCAGAGGTCGTCTGGAGGCCTTATCTTTCTGAGCATCTGGATGTGGGGTTCACAGATGGGTATCCTACCGGCCCGGAGTTCGCACTTTCCACCCGCCGCCTCACTTTGCAGAGTGTCGGGGGCTGGGTGATGTATCTGGGAGAGCGCGCATTCAGATGCGTCACTGGAGAGATCCGCATCCCGCACTCCCTTCCTTTCACTACATCCTGGCCGCTGGATTCTCAGCCTTCGGAGATCATGCTCGTAGGGGAGGACGGTCGGATGCTTTCTACGGGTCCCAGTACGAGTGAGGCTTTTCGTACCTGGTGGGTGCCCCGTACTATCGGTCCTCAGACCCGGGCCACATTCTTCCTCGGGGATATGGTCCCTGGTTCGGTGATGATGACTGACTGGGCAGCTTGCGTTCGGAGTCCTACCCATGCTGAGCAGATCGCCACTCTGACCCGTCAGGTGGATCAGCTGTCCTTATATCTTCGGGTGTTAGGCCGGACTCCAGAGGATGCTTACGCCTACGATCCTGATAGTGCGGGTTATGATGCAGGCCCGAGCTCATCTGATGCCACAGCGCAGCCATACATTCCTGACATGAATTTTGGTCCTCCGACTTTGACGACCCCAGGGGATCAGTTCGAGGATCCCGCTTTCATAGATGACATTGACTTTGTTTAGATCATGATAGGATAGGGCTTTTGTACCTGCACCTGTTTAGATTTATTTTTTCCTTTTCTATCATTATTACATGCACTATGTACTGAACTCATTTGTTTTATTTATGCACAGTTTTTTTCTTTTTTATCTCTATGAAATTCATTTGCTTTATTATTAGCTGTATGATGCATGCTTTTTTATTTATGGATAGAGAAATGACCCCTGTACAGTCTTTTTGATACTACTTGTTACAGATGTCGCCCTCAGATGTCGTGGTACGGTTGGATCCCATTCCTTCCACAGGATTGGTCGGCAGTCTCCTCCGCTGGTTGGACAGTTTATTGCCGGCTGACAGGGTTGTCGCAGATGGTCTTTTGGGACATTCTTGGTCCCTATTATCCTTTCAGGTGCCCGTTGGCTTTATGGAGGGTATTCTGAGCTACTGGGCCCCCGCCCGTCAGGTGTTCAGGTTAGGGACAATGGAGCTGACCCCCACCCTCGAGGAGTATGCTCGTTTTACCGGTTTGCCCTTGGACGGTCCTTGCGCCAGGGTCACAGTTGGTCCCATGCGCCGTCAGTTCTTGACTTTCACTGGGTTGCGGAGGACAGCTCTGCTATCGGTGGTCACATCAGACCATCTGGTTCCTCTTCATTTTTTGATTGACCGATTCGGCTCACCTGACAATTTTTGCCATTTCTCTGGTGACTTTTCCATATCTGAGGAGCGCTGGGGCGCCTTGAGAGTAGACGTTTTGATGGCCTGTGTCATCTCGGTTTTGTATCTGCCTGCCGGACCTGATCTGTTGGACATGCGAGTTGTCGCGGCCGTGAGATCCCTTCAGGAGGATCACACCATCCTTCCTATGATATTAACAGATACTTACATGTCACCCTCATATTGTCAATCTTTCCGAGGCAGAGTATTCAGAGGGAGCTCGACTTTGCTGTACGTGTGGTTCATGAGTCATCTTAGTCCCATCGGCCATTTCCGTCGCCAAGGGTTTTGCTTCAGTCATGACATAGCCACGCAGTTTTCGTTTCGTCTTGTGAGCTGTATTGATGCGGCTTCCTGGGTAGAATTCTTGTCGGTTATTAAGGATCCTTTTCATCTCCTGATCTACTCGGGTTATTGCTCCTTTATGAGCTTCTTGACTCACGTGCCCAACCTGGATTTCATCCCCATTGCTGGCTTGAGAGGCGTGACGACCTATCATCCCTTGGCGGTTACAGGGCAGTTTGATCAGACACAGGATTTTCACCCTTTCACGGGTGCAGCCGCCTACCGATTCCTTATATCATCCCAGACAGAGAGGGATCTACTGCGGGTATACGATCTTTGGTCTCGCAGGATCTTTACCGAATATAGTGAGGGTTGCCACATCCAGACATTTGCTTACGTGCAGTGGTTGCGCGGAGACTCGGATCCGGTTGGTTTGAGTCATACTGGGGCCTCTGATGACTCTGGAGTGATTTTCCCAGACGATACCGCAGATCATTCCATCTCAGCTGATTCTGCCCCTAGCCGGGTTAATGAGGATACTCGACTCCGCCTGGCCTTGATTGCTATTGAATCTGAGAGGGATGCTGCCATTGCTGAGAGAGATGTCGCTATTCTGGCCAGAGATGCTGCCATTGTTGACAGAGACGCCATTGTATTTCAGGCCAGGACAGTTATAGATGCTCATTCTGGGACTGTCAGCCGAGCCACTGCTTTGTTGGACCGCATCGACATGATGGGACAGCAGATTGTAGGGGACGCTGATGCTTCGGATTTATCCACCACTTTATCCCTCCTGCTTCAGTTAGTTGCAGATTTGTAGATTGTTTTATTTCCTGCATAGACTATGTTAATTTCATCGGTTATTGAAGAAGAAATCTTGTAACAAAATGACTTATATATATAGACATGCATTTAAATTTAGTCATTTTCCCTTTTATCATATCGTTGCCCTTCATTGGATCCTCATTTTATCCCGCTGGCTATGATTTTGACATTTCGCCTTCTTTCTCTTCTCAAGTCTTGATGGAGATCTAACAGATATTGTCGCACCCCTGGTGATTTCATCGGACTGGGTCTTAGATTTTTGGCTAACTGTTTCGGTTGGATCAGGGTTATGTCATCTGAGATGAAGCTGATTAGTCGGCTGGCTTCGGAAAGGTTTTGAGGGTGTAGGAAGGTTTATCTGGCTATTGGGAATTGGCTCTGTTTAGGGAAAGTATTATTATTTTTAAAGGGATCGGACCGTGCCGTGATGGCTGCCTACGTACCCCCACAAGTTGGGAGATCAGGTCCTACGTAGTTCGTTCTCAAAGAAAAAAGGGAATTGACGATTCAAGCGTAGAACCGTTTCACCGAGTCAGAATTTAGGGGATGTGGAAATACCTCACCATCCATTTCTTGCAATATGAGGGCTCCTCCGGATAGCACTTTCTTGATCACAAATGGTCCTTCCCAGTTTGGGGCGAACTTCCCCTTGGCTTCGTCTTGACAAGGCATGACTCTTTTTAGCACCAAATCGTTTTCCTTGAATTTCCGGGGTCTTATCCTTTTGTCGTATGATCGAGAGATCCTTTGTTGATATAACTGACCGTGCCAAACAGCAGCCACCCTCCTTTCATCAATTAGGGCCAATTGGTCGTATCGACTTTGCATCCAATCCTCCTCGCTTATCTGAGCATCAATCACTATTCTGAGGGATGCCATCTCAACCTCAACTGGCAGAACAGCCTCCATTCCATACACCAAAGCGTAAGGGGTTGCCCCTGTAGAAGTAAGCGTTGACGTTCGGTATGCCAACAGGGTGAGGGGTAGCAGATCCGGCCATCCCAGATGATTAGCAGACATTTTCGCCATGATCTTTTTGATGTTCTTATTTGCAGCCTCCACTGCCCCATTCATCTTAGGACGGTAAATGACAGAATTTAGGTGTTTGATCTTAAACTGGTCGCATAATCCCTTCATGAGGGCGTTGTTCAAATTCTTGGCATTGTCGGAGACCAAAACCTCAGGTTGCCCGTATCGACAGATGACATTATTCCTGATGAAACCCACGATGACCTCCTGAGTTACTTTGGGGAAAGAAGCTGCTTCTACCCATTTGGTGAAATAATCGATCATGACGAAAATGAATCGGTGCCCGTTGCTTGCTTTGGGCTCTATCGGTCCGATTACATCCATTCCCCACATTGAAAATGGCCACGGGGAAGTCATACAGTGCAGTTCATTGGGAGGCGTATGGATCACATTACCATGCACCTGGCATTGGTAACACCGTTTGACATGATCATCGCAGTCGGCTTTCAGTGTTAACCAATAATGCCCCGTTCTCAAGATCTTTTTGGCCAGCATCGGTCCACTCATGTGTGGCCCGCACACTCCACCATGTATTTCGCTCATAATCCTTTGGGCCTGTGTCTCGTCTACGCATTGTAACAGTCCCAACCCAGCATCCCTCTTGTAGAGTGAATCCCCACTCAGGTAAAACTTTATTGCCATCTTTTGAATTCTCATCCTCTCAGTTCGGCTTTCCTGGTCGGGAATGGATCTATCCCTCAGATATTCCCTTATGTCGTGATACCAAGACTGCTTCGGCAGAACCACCTCGTCTGATAATACTGCAACATGTTCCTCGTATGCCGGGGCATTCCGCACCACTATTTCAATCTGTGGAACATCTTTTCTTTTGATTATATGGATTAAGGAAGCCAGAGTTGCCAATGCATCGGCAAAGTCATTCCGACCCCGGGGAATGTGTCGGAAAGCGATATCTTCAAATTCTTGCGTTAATTGGACAACACATCGGTGGTATGGAAGCAACTGAAGCTCTTTCGTGCTATACTCCCCGATCGCCTGTCTGATTACCAGTTCTGAATCCCCGAACACCGCTAGTCTCTTCACTCCCATATCGCGGGCAAAACGGAGTCCCAATATACACCTCTCGTACTCAGCTGTATTGTTCGAATTACTGAACTACAATTTAGTAGCCACGGGGTATTGCTCTCCGGTGATAGAGACCAGTACTGCTCCGGCTCCTGCCCCTTCAGCATTCATAGCACCATCAAAATACAGCTTCCAGAATTGTCCCTCGTCATCGCATTTCGTGTGTGACACCCAAAATATGTCTTCGCCCGGCAGGGGAGTTTCTAACGGCTCCATCCCTCCTGATGGCGTTTCTGCCAACTGATCTGCAATTCCCTGCCCCTTCATGGCTTTCTGAGTTACGTATACCATGTCGAACTGTTGTAAGATTAACTGCCATCTTGAAAGTCGACAGTTCAGCATGGGCCTTTCAAAGATATATTTCAAGGGATCCATCCTCGATATCAGGTATGTGGTATGCCCATGTAGGTAGTGCTGCAATCTCCCTGCAGCCCAGGCCAGAGCACAACAGGTCTTCTCGATGGGAGTGTAATTCTGTTCACATTGGCTAAATCTCTTGCTGAGGTAATAGATGGCCTGCTCTTTACTTGCCTCATTCTTTTGTCCTAACATACATCCCATCGCGATGGCATTGACCGATATATACATAAACAGAGGGATCCCGTCCTTCGGGGGTACCAGCACTGGTGCCTCTGTCAGCTGCTTTTTAATGGTCTGAAAAGCCTTCTGACATTGCTCATTCCATTCCTGGGAAGTACCTTTCCTTAACAGTTTGAAAATTGGCTCGCATGTAGTCGGTAGGTGGGATATGAAGCGGCTGATGAAGTTTATTCTTCCGAGGAATCCTCTTATCTCCTTCTCTGTGTGAGGTGCCGGCATATCCACAATGGCCTTAATCTTTGCAGGATCCAACTCAATGCCTCGATCACTAACCAGGAATCCCAAGAGCTTACCCGACTGCACTCCGAAAGCACACTTTGCTGGATTGAGCTTCGAATTATACTTTCTGAGCCGATCGAATAGCTTTTTAAGATGGGTTATATGGTCAGATTCTACCCTTGACTTCACGATAATGTCATCCACGTAGACCTTTATCTCCTTGTGCATCATGTCGTGGAATAGGGCCATCATGGCTCTCTGATAAGTAGCCCCCGCATTGGTGAGATCGAAAGCCAATCGCCTATAGCAGAAAGTGCCCCAAGGGGTGATGAACGCGGTCTTTTCCCGATCTTCTTCCGCCACCATTATCTGATGATACCCCGCAAAGCAATCAACAAAAGAGTACATCTCGTACTGGGCTGTGTTATCCATCAGGATGTGTATGAAAGGCCGGGAAGTTATCCTTGAGACTGGCCTTATTTAGATCTCTATAATCTACACATACTCTCACCTTCCCTCCAGGCTTAGCCACTGGGACTACATTGGACAACCATTCTGGGTAAGTGGACACCATAATGATTCCCGCCCTGAACTGTTTGATGATCTCTTCCTTCACTTTTAAGCTCCACTCCGGTTTCAACTTTCTTAATTTTTGCTTGACAGGCCTAAAACCCTCCTTGATGGGCAACCGGTGTACCACAATGTCGGTGGATAATCCGATCATGTCCTCATGAGACCAGGCAAAGACATCCTCATATTGGCTTAGCAACTCAGTTATTTCTGTTTTCTGGCTAGGGGTAAGGTCCATCCCTATCTTGAGTTCTTTTGGCTTGTCCGGGGTTCCGATATCTATGGTGAGGGTTTGGTCTAAGTTGGGTTTGGGTTTATCCTCAACCCATCCTTTGATCTCATCAGGCGCGTCGTCGTAATCTGTCTCGTCTCGCTCAATGCCCATCAAATCGAAATCCAGCTCAATGTCAAAATCATAATCATCCTTCAAATTTGAAAGACCGTTTGTTAGGCAAGGATTACTCAAATTGGTACACCTGACATGAAACAAAATACTTGTCATATATGAGTTATTTTCCACAACGATCACATTTTCAGATAACATGAAGAAACGACATAATTATGCAAAATACAAAACAACAAACAAAAATAAACTTCTTCATCCCCATCCTCTGGGGTCTACCACCCTGATGTCGGGTTTTACCCTTGCTTGGATATTACTGGTTTCATGGTCCAGTTGTCGATGGTCAGGTTAGATGAAATGCGCTGGATGAAAGGTGGCTTCACATCGGCCACTTCCCTGATGACTACGGCCACGTCGCCTGAGTCCACCTTCCTACCTTCTTCAGGAATAATTAGCCATGCCCAATCGATGACAGGCACACCTTGTTGGGCTTCCGGTGGTGTTACAACATTCGTCCCCTCTCCATTGCTTGTTAATTGTCCGGGGATATAACACCTGGTTTCAAACTTCTGCGCGACCTCCTGTAGGAAATTTTCCCTCTTGGTTGACTCATCATTTGTGGGGGTCAATTCTTCATCCCCTGCCCTAATCACAAGCTTGCTAGTCCCTCGTTCACTGTTGACCTTAGTCACCAGTTTTCCAGCCAGTCGAATCGGAGCCGCACCTTGACGGTGTCTCCGTGCTACACCTTCATGATATCCCAACCCTGCCTTACCTATCTGATGGGGTAGTTGAATGGGCTCGGTGATTCCTTGGCTACTCTTTCCCAACCCCTGTCCAGGCTGGAATTTCATTTTCATCATTTCTTTTGCAACGAAGGTAAGTTCTGGAGAGACCTTAGGTTTCACGGCTGGGACTCCCAGGCATCTGTAGTGGGGAGTGCTGATTTCCAGCGCCTGAAAACTGGCAGGTGCCGCCGACTCGTCCACATTAATCACATGCAGGCCATTCCTGGAAGGAGAAGGGTCATCACACTCCGCTGAGATCGTTACCAGATTTCCGTCGATGATTAGTTTGATTTGCTGGTGTAGCGTGGAAGGAACTGCCCCGACCATGTGTATCCACGGCCTCCCCAATAACAGGTTATAACTGGCTGCAATGTCTAGGACTTGGAAAGAGATATCAAAAGTACAAGGTCCTATTTCCACCGGCAATTCTATCTATCCAATTGTATCCCTCCGGGAACCATCGAAGGCTCGCACCACTATATGACTGGCCCGTAGGCGCTTGGGATTGATGTTCATCTTCTGCAATGTACTGAGGGGACAGATATTCAACGCCGATCCCCATCAATCAGCACCCCATTCATGATATAACCTGAGGAGATTACCGCAATATGTAGCGGTTTGCGATGCCCCCTTCCCTCCTTGGGGATATCGTCATCTGTAAATGATATCACATCATTCTCCAACAGGTGGTCCACCAGATGGCCGAAACCTTCCTTGCTGATCTCCTTAGGAACATATGCCTCCTCCAGGACTTTTGCCAGGGTTTTGCAGTGATCATTGGACGATAACACCAAGTCCATGATTGATGTCAGGGTCGACTCCTCGCTTAATACCTGGATCCCTCTTGCTTCCGGATGATCCATCCTCTTCAAGAATTCTATGGCTTTCTCCTCGGAGATCTCTTCATTTTTCTTCGTTTTGTTCTCAAGGACACGCCCAGGAAGATACAAAGGATTCCCCCTTGTTGTCACAGAAGCACAACTGGCCGCTTCCTCTGACACCCCCCCCCCCATAATTCCATGGTACCGTCTTTAGACTGCTGATAGGGATTTGCGGCCTCGCTGCAAGGATGAGGGGTTTCGGAGCCGCCAACTTGACAGGTCCCTCCGTGGTATTTCTACTTACACCCACCAACCTAATGGGCGCTCCCCGGGCACTTCCGTGATCACTTATCATGTTGATCATTTCCTCAATTTTTTTCACATAGTTCAGCCTTGATGGCCCTTCGGCTCCACTGGCCTCCGCCACATTGACCCCCCCTCCATCATGCCTTGGCAGGGGATTGACCTTAACATTTGGGGAGTCCGGCTGTTCCACCACAATTTCTCCACTGTCAATCAAGTTCTGGATTCTGTGCTTCAACGTCCAACAGTCCTGCGTATCATGACCAGGGGAACCTGAGTGGTATGCGCATCGCTTGCTTGGGTCAAACCTTCTTCCCTTCGGGTCACTCGGGGGTGCCAAATCGACTATCTTCTTTTGGGCTATCAATACCGCTAGAATCCGCTCAAGAGGATCCCCGAGTGGGGTGAATACTCGATTTTGTGAGGCCTCGAATCTCCTTCGCCCTTCCGCCCTCTGATCAGTGAAGTTAGGCTGTCGGGATGGCCCCACCCTCTGCACCTGTACTGGAAGATTGTTTTCTGCCTTTTTAGGTGACCCCTAAAGGATGAGGGAAACATCCTCCTACTTTTTCTTTTGCACCCTACGGGAAGTGCTGCCATAATTTCCACTCTGTATTTGTTCTGCAGCCGTTTCCAAAGCCGTGAAATCCCGAATCTTTAGCGGACTTCAAACCCATATCCACCATTTCTCCGTGTTTAATCATCTCGGCAAACGGCCTGCCAATCCCTGATATAACCCGCTCATAATAAGGGGCCTCTTGAATATCTACGAAGGTCATCACCATCTCTGACTCGCTCATCGGGGGATTCACTTGGGCGGCCATACCCCTCCATCGTTGTGCATAATCCCTGAAGGATTCCCTGGGTTGCTTCTTAACTTTTGTCATTTGGTATCTATCAGGGGCCATTTGTGCTTGGAAGCTATACTGTGTTAAGAAGGTGTGGGCCAATTCCTCCCAATTGTGGATCCGGGCATTGTCAAGACGGGCATACCAGATTCTCGCCTCCCCTGTCAGGCTTTTTTGGAATAATTGCATCCTTAGACCTTCGTCTTCTGCATAAGATCCCAGCTCCCCAATGTAGATTTTCAGATGGGTATAAGGATCCCCCTTCCCATTGTATTTCTCAAATTCGGGAATTTTAAATTTCTCCGGGTATCTGGTTCCGGGGAAAACACATAGATCCGAATAATTAACCCTGCCTAGGGACCCTATGCCCTTCATAGATTGGATAGTTTCCTCCATTTGTCTCATTTTCTTTCGCAGGTCATCCGTATCTCCCTCTTCCGGAATAGTAATCACTGTTTTGTTAGGTACGGGAATGGCCTTTGGGACGACTGGCTCGCCCTTAGGTTGGGGTGGATCCTCTTTAGGTGGATCCTGTCGAGGTAGCAATTGTTCCTTCAGCATTATGGCCACCTCCAACATCTGTTTTTTAAAGTCATCAAATTCCTCCCTAGATATGGAACCAGAATTAGTGGGTGGAAGATCAGCCATTTCAGATGTAGAGTCTTGGGCCCTTTTAGATTGCGAACGGGTTTGAGGAGCAATCTTACAGAAACAATGGTCCGAAGTTTAGTCCTGGGGAATAAAAAATGTGGATGCCTGCTAAAGCTGTAATTTTTGTGTTTTTGGGTTTTTTAATCTTTCCCTGTAAAACAGAAAGTTAGTAGTCCTTTAATGCAATAACAAATGCTAAACATGACTTTATTATGCTTCTCCAGCTGTTCCCTGCAAAACATAAAGGTTAGTAATTTTCTCTTGACAGAAGGGGAGGCATTTATGAATTTTGAATGGGATCATGACATTTATATGCGCGAATGTAGAAAGGCATGAAGAGACTTCTCCTGCATTGGGTTAATCTGAGGCTGACCTATCCTAGGGTTACTCTCACGGGCTTTTCGGCATGAAGGTCCCCAAATCTTCGCAATCTACTCGTCTGAGTCCTTTCGATTGGAGCGGATTTGGGTGGTGCGTTTCCTGAGCCATCTCCGGGGAGCAGCCCCTTTGAGTCCAGTAATAAGCAACCGACAGGTTCGCCTCAGGAGGAGGTACACTCTCAACATACATTCACATTCATCGTCCTCACCGTATACAAATGATTACTTTAAAGCAAAACAATCCCATTCAAATCATTCATTTATTGGGCAAAACACACATTCACACAACAAAAGTAAAAAAAAATCAAAATATCGCACATACACACATTTTATGAATTTTTAAAGGATAGGATAGCATCAAGATTTAAACGCGGCTTAAGCCCTCTAGTGTTCCCCAGCAGAGTCGCCAGCTGTCGACGCCGGGTTTCTCGTCCTTTCCGATTTTTAGCCTTTTGATTGAATGATTTTTTGGAAAAGGTCGGCATTGATGTCGACGGGGTTTTGAAAGATCGTTTTTATGATGAGCCAATTAACCAGAGTCGCCAGTTGGTATATTTGAAATGGATGTACCAACGCATCCGAGTTTTTGTTTTTTATAAATCGCTGGCTCATATGTGACTCCGAATTAATTGGTCTGCAAACCGAGATTCATAGAGTTCGGGGGCTTGCTTAAGCGAGGAGAAGGTGTTAGGCACCCCCCGACTTCCGTGAAACACGGTTACCGCAATCTTGATGCTTTTCCTATCCTTTTAATTCTTAAAAATGTGTATGCGTGCGCGTGTGTGTGTGTGTGTGCTTATGTGAATGTTGTGGTGAGTTTGTATGAAAGAATCATTTGGATTTTTTTAGGGAAAGTCGTGCTTTAATTTGAGAACGCTTCAGAATGTCTTTTCGACATACACGAGAAAGCTTTATGAGAAAGGTTTGATTTTAATTGTCAAAACTGCTAGGTTTTCATTAGGTGTTGTTTTGGCAAAACAAGAATTTTTAAACCTTCGTCAAAATAGGAATCGAGATCTATACATTGCTTTCACAGAATGACGACAATTTCTAGGATCTCTTTAACCCTATGCACAACGGTTTAATAAAACGTCATTTATTTATAAAATCATTTTTTGTGACATTTGGAAACAACTTCTCTTTAGCTTTCTCGTAAAATAGGAATCGACTTTCATTAGCATTTTTAATTCTTAGCCTCGTGATGCTAATATCCTACTTTGATTGATTTTAGAAAAGTCTTTATTGTTTTGGCTTTGAAATCTTTTGTTTGGTGTTATAAATCAAATTAAATATCAAAACGCGTAGGGGGCTATTCACGGGCATGTAAGCCATCAAAATATCCCCGAACGCCAACAATCACATATTTCACTACTACGGGGCCTTAAATCCGATTCTCGCCTTAGCGTCGTTTTAAGGCCCGACGATTACATGTTACAACAACGAGCACCTTGAATCTATTACATACATCAAAACGTCCATCATCGGATTTGGACCACGGGGTCGCGTTCCTAGGCTCACACCCGAGATTACTACATGCCCACAAAATGAATACTACGAAACTAACCAACACGGATTTGCCTAATACACCGTGATATCCGAAAATGATAATCTAAATAGATTACACCCAATAAATCACCATAAACAAGCTAGAAATTTCACCAATTGGATATCCTCGGGTTATTAGGAAGAATTTTGTTCCGATGGAACCCTCACTAATAATCCCTAATCCATTATCCCACCATAAATTACATGAAAACTACATTTAATTTAACCAAATAATATGATATAAATTGCTATAACAAAGGGAATTTTCACCTTGCAAATGATCTCAAATGGATGTAAACTTGTGTATTTGAATAGGATAAGAAGTATATTTGACACAATCAAAATCAAAAGAGTATAAATCCTCTCTTTTTTTCTCTCTTTTCTTCCTATTTGGTTGCAAAATTTGCTATTTTCCCTTCTATTTCCGTGCTTTGCTGCTGCTGAATTCTCCTCTTCTTTCAATCTGCTGAACCTCCTGTATGCTGAAGAGGAGATGAGTTGAAATAGGCTGGCCAAAGCCAGCCGCAGATTAATCTGCGGCTGGCTGGCCGCCTGCCTTCCACTCACCTGGTTTTGAGTTCCGTGTTTCGTGCTCCGTGTTTTCAAAAGGCGCACTTATTGGTCGCAGATCAATCCGCGGCTGGACGGTTTAACTTTCTCGATTTTCGTGCCACGCCTCGACTTTCGTGCCGTAATGTCGGTTTTTGTTGACAGGCTTGTATTTTGCAGTCCGGGAATTTTCGGGAGACGTGCCACCTCATTCGGGAATGCTCGTTTCGGACGGCCTTATTGTCTCGTCAGCTTTGGTCGCCAATCATCGCGGTGGTGTTGAACGTTCGCACTTGTGCCCATTCCTTCGCTCCCGCAAGCCGGTTCAATTGACGATTTTGCCCTCCTGTCACGGTTAGTATAGGGAACGCAAAATTTGGGTGTCTACAACCATTAATTTCCATTCAATTGATGGTTCGTTTAGGTATTTTAATGGTTCAAGATTAAAGTTTACATAGCATACTACAACTCTAAACAAATAAATTACACAAAATATTTTATCTAGATCAATTCTGGGCAGCATGGACTTCTGACAAACCTTGTCAGAGTTCTTCAAAAATTTTCTGGGTTGCCTAGAAATTGCAAAAATCAGAACGGTCAAAGGACTTTGACCAATCATAACTTCTATTCTAGACATTCTTTTACTGCAATTCAAGTCGGATATTATAGATAACATATCAGGCTTCACATACATACTTTAAAACAGCTCAAACACATAATTTAAGTCGATCAAACCATCTGACAAAGTCACCTGTCAGACAGTTTTGACTGTTCTTGACTGTTTTGATTTTTAATCATTTTTGACCCTTTAATTGATATAAAAACATGATTTAACCACCCAGATCACTTAACAACATGTTAACAAGTATCCCTAAACACTAAAACATAACATCAAATTCAAACTTAAAGATCTAGCAACAAATTAGGGTTTATGCACCTTTTTCTTTAAATTTTTGATTTCTGGCTTTTGATTCTGAACTTGTGATTGCAGAGGCTTGTTTAGGTATGTTTATAAGTGTATAAGCTTTGTAATTTCGTGGCTTAGCTGACCAGCATCTCATTTTATTTATAGCAATGTGAAATTAGGGTCTCCTAGGGTTATTTTCCAAATCTTGCCTCCAAAAATATCTAAGCTTGGGACTTGTGTTACTCAAATCTGATCTAGGTTGTCATGCTTGTGCTGGAGTGTGTCAAGCACAAGCTTGCACACTCCTAGCTTGATTTTCATTGGCTAGGATTTTATTTTCCCTTTATTTACTTACTAATTAAAAATTAGATTTTTGCTAATCATGTTTATGATGTTAATTTAAGTTTAGTAATACCTTAATTAGGGTTATATATCATAATTAAAGTTTATCAATTCATAATTTAGGGTTTAGATAACCTAATTAGAATTAGGGTTTTATAATTAGGTTTTAGGGTTTCTAATTTCACAATTAGGGTTTTAATCTTTCGTTTAGGATTTAATTTAATCGTAATGATTCATAATTAATATTATGATTCACTATTTAGAATCTAATTATATCAATTAAGATTCTAGTATTGCAATTAGGGTTTTAATCGATCAATTCGGACAACTTAGTACCAATTAGGGTTTTCAAATTAGGGTTTCTGTTTCAGTTTATTATTCTAACCCTAATTACCTTATTTTAGATTTTTATCAGTTAATATAATATTATATTAACTCCGAAGAACGACAAAGCACTTTGTCATTTCCAAGTACGACACAGCAGCTTACAAAAATAATTTGCCGAGACACTTCTCGGTGAATTCGCCGGAAGCACGACAAATCATTTTGTCCGATTAAGCACGACACAGCTGTTTAGCGAAAATTTTTTATTTGACCTAATTGTTTAATAAAATACACAACCACATAATACCAAGTCAGATCATGAAAATTCATTTATTAAACACATAATTTATATATACAAATCTTATTAGGGTTCGGAATATTACAATACTTTTCCACTAATAAGAATTTTGTCCTCGAAATTATGGTACGGGTTATAAAAATAAGTGTGGGTAGTTATCTCGCATTTTGCTCTCAAGCTCCCACGTAGTTTGTTTTTTTTTTTTTGTTTTTTTTTTCTATGTTTTTATTTCCTTAAATAACCTTGACTGAAGGTATCACTTTATTCCGTAGATTTTGTTCTTTCCTATCTATGATACCAACTTGTGACTCATATCCATAAAAGAATAGCATCTCATAAGTGTAACTATCAATTTGCCACTGACTTCTTTGACATCCTACATTTCTCTCTAAAGTTTGAATTGTTCTCTCACTCGGACCGTTGGTTTATGGTGATAAATTGTGCTTAATCTCAACTGGGTTCCTAAGTGTTTCTGGAGACTTGTCCAAAAATTGGAAGTAAATCATGGATCTTGGTCGGATACTATAGAAACAAGGACTCCATGTCTAGAAATAACTTCATTGATGTAAAGTTTGGCTAATTGGTCAAGGTTGAAGTTAACTTTTATAGGTAGAAAATGAGCTGATTTGATAAGACGATCTACAATTACCCAAATGGCACTGTGATCTTTTGGTGTATTTGGAAGACCTACTATGAAATCCATAGTAATATGTTCCCACTTCCACTCAGGAATTTCTAAGGGTTGTAGTAATCTACTCGGCTTTTGGTGTTCAGCTTTAACCCTTTGACACGTTAAGCATTTACTTAAGCACTCTGCTATTTTTCTTTTCATGCTAGACCACCAAAAATGTCAGCTTAAATCTTTGTACATTTTTCTACTACCTGGATGTACAACGAACTTATAACTATGGGCTTCATTCATTATCTCATATTTTAGTTCTTGTACCGAGGTTACCCAAATTCTATCTTTGCTGGATCTACCGTTATTCCATTCTTGTTAATCACATGACCCAAGAATTGGACTTGTTCCAACTAGAATTCACATTTGGAAAACTTTACATAAAGTTGTTCCTTGCGTAATATCTCCAATATGCTTCTTAAGTGTTCAATATGCTCTTCTCTTGTTCTCGAGTATACTACGACTAATTTATCTAAGCATGGTTTAAACACTCGGTTCATCAAGTCCATGAATGCTGCCGGCGCATTTGTTAATCCAAAAGACATCACGAGAAACTCATAATGTCCATAGCGTGTCCTAAACGCTATTTTCGGCACATCTTCTTTTCTTACCTTTAATTGATGATAACCTGATCGTAGGTCTATCTTCGAAAAGTGTTCGGCCCCTTTCAACTGGTCAAACAGATCATCAATTCTTGGTAAAGGATATTTGTTCTTTATGGTAACTTATTTAGTTCTCTATAGTCAATGCATAACCTTAACGTTCCATCCTTCTTCTTTACAAACAACACCGGTGCTCCCCATGATGAAGCACTGGGTTATATGTACTTCTTATCTAAGAGTTCTTGAAACTGTACAAGTAACTCCTTCTACTCTACAGGTGCCATCCTGTACGGTGTATTCGAAACTGGCATCGTACCAGGTGCAAGATCGATAGCCAACTCGATCTCCCTATCGGGAGTAAGACCTGGTAAGTTATCGAAAATGCATCTTGAAATTCTCTAACTACAGGTATTTGATCTAGCTTTACTCCTTCTTTTCAAGTATCTACTATATATGCCAAATAGCCTGTACAACCCTTCCTAAGCAATCTCTCTGCTTGCATTACTGTCAGATAGTGAGATCGTTTAGGTGAACAACCACCGTTGAACACTACTTTTGACTCTGAAGTAGTCACTAGATTTACCCGCTTCCGCTGGCAGTCAATTATTGCATTATGATTAACCAACCAATCCATGCCTAAAATTATATCGAATTCTCCTAGCTGTATAGGAATAAGGTTCACAAGAAACTTGTGTCCCTTAATTTCTATGTTACAATTTCTATATATGGTTTTAACGGGAATTATCTCTTTATTTTAATAATTTTTTTTATGTTTACAAGGTATATTTAAATTTATTAACTATTGGGTTGGGTTTACTTCTCTATTTTCTGCCTCTACTAATGTATATGGTCTTCTTCCAAACGGCGTTAAGCTATATAAGTACGAACACTAGTATAATTACAAGTATGTAATGCACATATTGTTCAAACATAATTTGTATATTCATACAGAAGGTTTACATATTCGGCTAGTAGTTTATATAAGTACTACTAGCATTCCCAAACCAGTTTTGCAAAAACTTGGGTAAAGTAGTTTAGATACTACTATTTACATACACACTTTGGTGACTAGGTTTATCTAAAGCTTAATCTTACGATACTCATCACACAACATACTGGATACCACCCACCTATTGATGTCGTATCCAGTCTTTCCATTCTCTATGGGATAATCCTCTATTCGCTTATCTAGATCCACAAGTGTTTCACGAAATTCTTTATTAGTTCTATCAAGCCTTGCTTGGATTTGATATCGTTCTCTTTCCTTTATTGACAACAATGTCTGAAGTCGGATATTTAATCGTCCTTCATTCTCCAACCTTTCTTCCACATACGTCACCCTATTGTTTAAGGTATGTATTTCCATCTGGGCTTGTTCTAGTAAGTTTTCCTCCTCTGGGTTTCCTTCTTCTAGCTCTTCTACAGATTGATTTCGAACTTGTGATATATCCCTCCATATTGGTTCTTCTTCATCCTCTCCTTCTTCTATAATCTGAACCTCGGTAGTGTCCTCATTAGGTTTTGTCGCTACCGCGTCATGGAATTCTAAGTTATATTGAACTTCTTGTCCTTCAGGATCACTGCTCTGCTCGAGCTCTATCACTTGTGAACCTAGCTCCCCTGAACTATCTTCCCAATCTGGGTCTGCCATCCTACAAAAGAATTTTACTTGTTTAGTATTATGAAGAAGCATGTTTACACAAAAATATAAGGCTTTTAAGGTTATCTTATGTGTATTAAGTATTTTACGGACTCAAAGATTATATCCTAAGGTATTTCCTAACTACCTTAGAGCTATAATCTATAGCTCTGATATCAACTTGTGACGCCCCCAAATTCTCCACACCTCCTGTAGCAGATTTGGTGCTCACATGATACTATTTAACTATAAATATTCCATAATATATAATTTCTATCTATCCAAGGTTCACGGTATCCCATAACAGATAATAGTTCTCATCAGAATGTTATCCGTGTTTGGATACCCTCACTTGGATGTATAGGTTCATATTTTGTGGATATCTCTTTCATATCAATAGTTCCTATCTATCTGACATTCACAGTATTAATGATAAGATTGTCTTTAGAACTGAGGGGCGCATTCCGGTAAAGATGGCACCTTACCGACGCTCATTAAGTGTATCCCCAGAGCTTATAGAACTCTCAATATCATTCAAATACCCTCATTCTGATGTATAGTTCGTATAGATACTGTATTTCCTTAGTATAACTATGCTAAAGAAAGTAAAGATCAGAGTATAACGCATTCGGTGAAATAAAGGATCATAATATCTTACATATCATTTGGTTCGGTTACATCATTCTTGATACTAAGTTATTACAACAAAAGCCTTTAAAAGACTTAGAGTATTCAAAAGCAGTTAATAAAACTAGTAAATATGCCCTTTTCCTTTATTTGTCCCAGAAGTGCCAGGGATATCATTTAAAGCTGCAAAAGAAAATATGCGCAAGAATGAGCTACAAATGCTCAGCAAGTTCATTTAAAAACATAAACACAGTGTGTTTGATCTGAAAGATGTTAGGTGATGTATAATTAATACTGAGGGTTCTGTACCGGAACCATATATTTCAATTTGTTCTGTCAGTCTTCAATGACTTAGAAACTTTTGAATTCGGATATCTGGTAGGTGATCAGCCTCACCAATATCCTAGGAGTATGCATATCATCCTACCACATTTTTGGTCAATTTAAGTTAATTGCCAATTTTGGTCAATTCATTTAATTGCCAAATTAAATCTTATTTGAAGGTTTGTCAGACCACCTTCCATCCACGGTGTCCCTTTTACTCAGTATAGATGTCATACCAAAACAATTTGGCTTGACACAATAAATTTAAGCTCAAACAATCAATAAATGATTTCATTTCTTAAGTTATGCTGAACAAGTAGCAATAACTTCACAATAATTGATAGCAAGACATAAATGAATTGCTTAAAAGTAACAAAGTTCGGAGACTTGCCTGTGCGTAGCACGTTAAGTTTACGCTGTTTATCAACGTTGGGTAGTCTATTTATATCTATTCATATCAATAATAAACATTAGAATCTATAATAATACTTATCTAATTAAACTAGACAAGTTACACGCAGGTTCGATGTCGATTCGGTGTCTCGGTCGCGTCATTAGACAACTAAACACATAGGTTATTCGATAAAACCTCATTTGGAAGCTTAAATATTAGCTTAGATAATTTAATTATCATTTATAATATTTTTAGAAGCTTAATATTATTTTTAAACAATTTTTATAAGCTTAGAAATATTTTTAAATAATTTTACAAGCTTGCAAAATATTTTTAAATGATTTAGTTATCATTTATAATCTTCTTAAAACATTTACTATGTTATTTAAATGATTTATTTATCATTTAGAATAATTTTTATAAGCTTGAAAATATTTTTAAATAATTTTACAAACTTAGGAATATTTTTAAATGATTTAATTATCATTTAGAATATTCTTTAAAACATTAATATATTATTTAAATAATTTATTTGTCACTTAGAATATTTTTAGATACCTAAAATATTATTTAAATGATTTATTTATCATTTATAATATTTTTAGAAAGATAAAATATTATTTAAAATGATTTATTTTATCATTAATAATATTTTTAGAATTTATTTTATCATTATAATAATTTAATTATTACTTATAATAATTTTCAAAACTTAATTTATTATTTAAATGATTTAATTATCATTTAAAGTAATTTTTTTTAAATACTTAATATATTAATTAAATGATTTATTTATCATTTATAATATTTAAATATTTAATATTTTATTTAATTATTATATATAATAATTTTATTTACCTTAATTTCATTTTTAAATCATTAATATAATTATTAAATGATTTAATATCATTTTTAAATAATTAAAACAATTATTAAATGATTTATTATAATTATTATTATTATTTAATTAAATTAAATAATAATTCAGAAATATATAAAAATATTAAAAATAAATTTTTATAATTAAAAATGAATTTTCGAATATAATTATTAATTATTAATAATTATTTATTATTTATTTATTATTTTATAATTTATTTAATAAATTTTTTATTTATTTTTATTAAAAATCCGTCGCTAAAGGGCTTTAGCGACGGTCTGCATAGAACCTTAGGTTTCTCGGTTTGCCTATGCATTTCGTCGCTAAAGGTGTTCTTCATGAAGAACACTTGGTCAACGTTATGCAGCCTACTTTGATCTTAAATTTCTCTTTGATGCTTTAATATGTTTGTGTTTGATTCTTGTTGCTAGTTACAGTTTATATGGTAGAGAGTAACGACATGTGTTGTTTGAGATCAAACAACATCACATGTGTGAGATTTGCTCCGGTCAAACTAGGTTATCCAACTGTTCTTGAGTTTTCTGGATTACCCAGAAAACTCATACAGTCATAATGGTCAACGCTATTTGACCATTAATTCCATTCAATTGATGGTTCGTTTAGGTATTTTAATGGTTCAAGATTAAAGTTTACATAGCATACTACAACTCTAAACAAATAAATTACACAAAATATTTTATCTAGATCAATTCTGGGCAGCATGGACTTCTGACAAATCTTGTCAGAGTTCTTCAAAAATTTTCTGGGTTGCCCAAAAATTGCAAAAATCAGAACGGTCAAAGGACTTTGACCAATCATAACTTCTATTCTAGACATTCTTTTACTGCAATTCAAGTCGGATATTATAGATCACATATCAGGCTTCACATACATACTTTAAAACAGCTCAAACACACAATTTAAGTCGATCAAACCGTCTGACAAAGTCACCTGTCAGACAGTTTTGACTGTTCTTGACTGTTTTGATTTTTAATCATTTTTGACCCTTTAATTGTTATAAAAACATGATTTAACCGCCGAGATCACTTAACAACATGTTAACAAGTATCCTTAAACACTAAAACATAACATCAAATTCAAACTGAAAGATCTAGCAACAAATTAGGGTTTATGCACCTTTTTCTTCAAATTTTTAATTTCTGGCTTTTGATTCTGAACTTGTGATTGCAGAGGCTTGTTTAGGTATGTTTATAAGTGTATAAGCTTTGTAATTTCGTGGCTTAGCTGACCAGCATCTCATTTTATTTATAGCAATGTGAAATTAGGGTTTCCTAGGGTTATTTTCCAAATCTTGCCTCCAAAAATATCTAAGCTTGGGACTTGTGTTACTCAAATCTGATCTAGGTTGTCATGCTTGTGCTGGAGTGTGTCAAGCACAAGCTTGCACACTCCTAGCTTAATTTTCATTGGCTAGGATTTTATTTTCCCTTTATTTACTTACTAATTAAAAATTAGATTTTTGCTAATCATGTTTATGATGTTAATTTAAGTTTAGTAATACCTTAATTAGGGTTATATATCATAATTAAAGTTTATCAATTCATAATTTAGGGTTTAGATAACCTAATTAGAATTAGGGTTTTATAATTAGGTTTTAGGGTTTCTAATTTCACAATTAGGGTTTTAATCTTTCGTTTAGGATTTAATTTAATCGTAATGATTCATAATTAATATTATGATTCATTATTTAGAATCTAATTATATCAATTAAGATTCTAGTATTGCAATTAGGGTTTTAATCGATCAATTCGGACAACTTATTACCAATTAGGGTTTTCAAATTAGGGTTTCTGTTTCAGTTTATTATTCTAACCCTAATTACCTTATTTTAGATTTTTATAAGTTAATATAATATTATATTAACTCCGAAGCACGACAAAGCACTTTGTCATTTTCAAGTACGACACAACAGCTTACAAAAATAATTTGCCGAGACACTTCTCGGTGAATTCGCCGGAAGCACGACAAATCATTTTGTCCGATTAAGCACGACACAGCTGTTTGGCGAAATTTTTTTATTTGACCTAATTGTTTAATAAAATACACAACCACATAATACCAAGTCAGATCAATGACACCTTGATCCCTCGCTTATATGTAAGCGATAATCTTGGTACAATCGACGATTGATGCGGTAAAAGACGCCACACACAACTATGTATTGTTATATGATAAGTGAAAATTGAATCCCAAAGAAAACTAAGAAATAACTTAAAAATTCTTAAAGAACCAAAAGATGAGAAAACCTCACAAATAATTATAATTGAATAAATCCGATTGAAGTGTATCAAGTACATCATCTATGTCCCCTATTTATACTACTCAAAAGTAATTCTAATCCTAATAGGAATTATAAAATCAACTGAAAACACAATCCTAGCTTAACAAATTAATTTGGAAACCAAATCCTAACTAATAAATAATAAGGAAATTAAATCCTACTTATCAAACATTCTAATTATAGTAGGAATCTAAAACATACTGAAAATAGCCTAATAATTAAGGAAATCCGCGTCCAAATTTGAATTAGAAATACATTAATTGTTAGGAACCCATTAATTTGTGGAGAACAAAATCAGCTAGTTGTCTACTTGGAAACCGCGTGGCCCACATGATATAAGAAACTAATATGTTAAGTCCTGAATATGCTAGGAAACCCGTGTGATTGGTTGATTAGAATTGAAATGTCCGTTGCCCACATGAAAATTTGCTAGAATGTAAATTGCCATATGAATTGATTAAAATTGGCCTTGAATTGAACTCCATTTTAAGCATCTTTGAATAAACTTCAGCCCAAATATTTAAAATCGCTTGATAAATTCCTGGGACTTGAGTTGAGTTATTAAGGTTTGATGCGAGCCTGATCAGGATTGTATCACTGGCTTCGGCACTTCAATAACCTCATAGGGTCCTTCCCAGTTGGGCATTATCTTTCCGAGGCATTGGGGCATCGACGCCTCCACCTCTCGGAGGACTAGATCACCAACTTCAAACCTCTTCAACCTTACTCCTTTATTATAGTGCCTGGTTGTTCTCCCCCGATAGACTGCTAGCCTTACCAAGGTCGACTCCTGAACCTCCTCTAATAAATCAAGATTAAGGCGAAGACCTTCATCGTTATACCACTCCTTATACTGACTAACCCGAAGCGAAGGAGATCCGATCTCAACTGGAATTAAGACATCAGTCCCGTAGGCTAGTCTGTATGGCGAATCACCCGTCGTGGTCCGAGGAGTAGTTCGATACACCCATAAAACACTGAGCAACTCCTCGGGTGACCTTTCTTTTACTTCATCCAACCTCCTTTTAATTCTGTTGAGTAGAGTCCTATTAGTAACTTCTATTTGACCATTGGATTGAGGATGTGTAATCGAAGTCTTTCTATGCTGGATACCCAAATTCTTCAGGAACTCTTCGAACTTCGATCCCACGAGATATCTACCATTGTTCGACACTACAACCATAGGGATTCCGAAGCGAAATACCACAAACTCCTTGAGGAACTCAAGACATTCTTGCTCCATGATCGTCCAAAGTGGTTTGGCTTCCACCTGCTTAGTCATGTAATCAATAGCCACTACTACAAAACTGACCTGCCCTTTCGCCTTCGGCCATGGTCCTAAAATATCAATTCCCCATACAGCGAATGGGATCAAAGACAAAACCAAGAATAATTCTTCGGGCGGCTGATGAGGAATTGAACTGTTCAACTGACATTTAGGGCACTTCTGAACATATTCTTTAGCTTCTTTAAAGATAATAGGCCAGTAGTAACCCTGTCGAACCTTGTACGCCAAAGCCTTTGCTCCCATGTGATATCCACAAATCCCTTCATGAACTTTCTGAAGTACGTACTTTGCTTCGGATGAAACCAAACACTTCAGCAGAGGTGAAGAGTATGCACGCCTATCTAAATCACCATCGATTAATACAAAATTTGAACTCCTGTACTTTATTTTCTTCACCAGTATCTGAAGTTGATGACCCATCTACATACAACGTCCATGAAGTCTGATCCTGCCGAAGCTCTGAGATTGACCCAACCACCGCTTCTGCTTGATCGACAGAGTCGGGCTCAGAGAAAGAACATTTCACCATAAAATCAGCCAATGCCTGACCCTTAATTGCTATCCGAGGATGGTACTCCAACACGAACTGTGACACCCCCAAATTCAGGTACCAATACCTCGAATCTGGTGCTCACGATAAAGTACATCCATACACCTCTAAACAACATAAATTAACTAATGCGGAATAAATAAATATATGTTGTTCATTACAAAAGGTTTTCTACGGTCCCAAGGTCTATAACCTTAAATAAATACATCACGTAATACAATAATAATACAAAATGATTCCACGATTACAAAACGGGATAGTACATAAAACTATTCCTTAAGCTTTCCTTTGCCTTTGTCCGCTTTGGAACTCTCCGGCTTAACTGTAATAGGTCCATGATATAGCAAGGGTGAGCAACTACTTTGCTCAGCAAGTTTAAAATGAATAAAGAGGATATATCATGAATGAATGAGAATAATAATCGCATAGTTCAATAATTTAAGGACATTGAAGAAATAACTGACAATATAATCAAAGTTCAAATGAAGAAATGAATATTGATTATTTACTGCTGAGTGGTCCAATAGACCATGAACTTTTGGCCAAAGGATCAATCATTCAACTGACCCTTTTAAACGCTTGGCCTTGTCAATAGTACTCGAGGGGATCAACCTCTCGTACCCTATGTATATGCATAATATTTAACTCTAACTGCATCGAATAACCGACACATTAAAATCCCCTAAATAAGGGTTGCTCTCTCAGTCCAAGAATCCATACCAACAACCGGTTTGGATAGCTTTTAAAATAATAACCTGTACATGTTTAGCCGAAACAAATAGCGTAGACTATTTTCTTAAACAGTTCATGAATGAAGAACTTAAACGTTTCACAGTCCAACAACAGATAATGAATTCAAATGCACAAGGTGCGAATATCAATAATTATCTTGGATGTGGAGTAATTTACAATAATTAATCCACTAATATAATTTGAAAGTAATAACTCGTTTTGAGTCATGAAACTTGCAACAATATACAACATTTGTATAAAATATTAAACCTGCTCAAGTATAATTCGAGTAAGGTTAGGGAAACTTGCCCAACACAAGGGTTAGACAAGCGTTAGGAAACTTGCCTGGTGCGCCTGCTACAATATTATAACACACGCTCCTTAATATCCTACACAATTAAGTACATATTCACATAATAATTAGTCATATACTGGATGCCAAATAATGGTCTATACTACTCTATAATGTTTCATTCATATAAGAAATAAAATATTAAACAAGATTATACACACTAGTTACAGCGTTACGACGCTTGCGCGTCCGCACGCCAACCTTACCTATTCGAATGCCCAAGCGACATGCAAATGCGTACGTCTAGCACGCCCATTCGATTTATCTAATACTCATTGGTTAATTCTAAGTATCATTATAATTTATAACATTCATGTTTTAGGACTTAGAACAATGTCTTTCATTGTCGGAAGCATTACATGTTGCACACGCGCATGACCAACGCCTTCCGTTTGCACAATAGCCCTAAAAATGATCAATTTCAAAATTGCTCCAGGTAGTAAATTTCAATTCTAATTAATGGAAGTTGTAGGTCTATCTCTAAGCTTTTTGGATCATCTTGAATCATCCAATTTGGAGTTTATATGAGAAAGTTAGGTCCGTTTTACTAAAGGAGGCCAGAATCGCAAAACTGGAGCACAAGGAGCTCACCCCGGCGGGCTCCTCTCTGTCGAGCTTGCCCCCTAGACCAAACGAGCTCGCCCCCGATGGGCTCCTCTCTGTCGAGCTCGCCCTCTAGACCAAACGAGCTCGCCCCGATGGGCTCCTCTTTGTTGAGCTAGCCCCCTAGACCAAACGAGCTCGCCCCCGATGGGCTCCTCTCTATCGAGCTCGCCCCCTAGACCAAACGAGCTCGCCCCGATGGGCTCCTCTCTGTCGAGCTCGCCCCCTAGACCAAACAAGCTCGCCTCGATGGGCTCCTCTCTGTCGAGCTTGCCCCCTAGACCAAACGAGCTCGCCTCCGATGGGCTCCTCTCTGTCGAGTTCGCCAACAAGCTTTGTTTTGAGACACAAACTTCAAACATTCATAACTTCTTCGTTAGAAGTCGGAATTAGGCCATTTCAGAGGCTATGGAAAGCTTACAACATGAACTATAAGACTCCTATAAATCCATACACTTATACCATTATTATCAGGCCACAATATCTATAATGGTCCTTTAAATTCGTCCAAAATAGTCCAAACAGTGTCCATTGTTCATCCTTTATGCCAAGGTTCAGATCATCCATTGATTTTGTTCCACTTTGAGGTTATTAATAGCTTACAAAATGGCTTGGTAACAATAAGAATCGGCCACAACCAATAATAACAACAATAATTGCAAGAATTGCTCAAACCCAACGGTTTGAGCTTAAGAATTCAAGAACACTCGAAAAATGGAAATGAGATGGATTGAGGTTGGGTTACCTCTGATTATTGCTACAAATGGAGTTGTGGATATTGGTTAGTCTTCTTCTTCTCTTCTTTCTTGCTCCCGTACACTCCTTCCTCTCTTCTAATTTCTGCAATTTTCTCTCCTTTTCTTTCCCTATTCTTCTCCTTCTCGCGCTCCTTCTTTCTTCTTCAACTCTCTCCCTCTCTTTCCCTATATCACTCTATCTCCTCTCTATTTTCACTCTATGCTCTTAATAATCTGCAGAACCAACTCTGGAAGAGGAATGAAATGGAAATAGAATAGAGACTGGGCATAGCTTCGGGAGAATTGAGGGAGTCCAACCGAGTGGTTTAAGCATTCAAGAGGAATGTTGTGAAATAAGGAATTTCAATTCATGGAGCTCAGTGAATATAGCATGCTGCCGACCACTTCCTCTTTCCTTGCATTTGATTGGTTGATGGGGGTTTGGTTGGTTCCTTCTTGGAGTAACATGCCAAAATAAATACTCAAATACACAAAAATATATCCGAAAACTCCCACTTTTGTACCCAATTTGCTCAATAACTCTACCCATAATTAAAATGGGTATTACCATAAATATTGGGATGGGTAAAAATAATTATTATAGAATTTGTCCATTTATTCGGAACACCCATATAATACATTTCGGATATAAATTAAATCACTAGTGAGCTCAAATAAATATTCTAGTGCTTGAAAAAAAATTATCACTTCGCTCACACGTATTAATGAAATTTATTAAAATCGAAAAAGACACAAAATATTATGGTGTGAATAGTGCCTCGGGAAACGTGCCTTGTGAATAGTGATTTAGCGATGCTACGCGAAATCAATTATTCACTTAAACAAAACTATAACACGTAAAATTTCATGTGTCGACGCCGGGAAAAATCGCTTCCATGCTAATTATTACCCTTTCCAATGTTAGCCTTTTTATTAGATGATTTTTTTGGAAAAGGTCGGCACAAATGTCGACGGGGTTTTGAAAGATCGTTTTTTATGATGAGCCAATTGACCAGAGTCGCCAGTTGGTATATTTGAAATGGATGTACCAACTCATCCGAGCTTCGTTTTCGTAAATCGCTGGCTCATATGTGACTCCGAATTAGTTGGTCTGCAAACCGAGATTCATAGAGTTCGGGGGCTTGCTTAAGTGAGGGGAAGGTGTTAGGCACCCCCCGACTTCCGTGAAACACGGTTACCGCAATCTCGATGCTTTTCCTATCCTTTAATTCTTAGAATGTGTGTGTGCGCGCGTGTGTGCCTATGTGAATGTTGTGGTGAATTTGCATGAAAAAAACCATTTGTTTTTTTATGAAAAGTCGTGTTTTAATTTGGGAATGCTTTAGAATGTCCTTCGACTTATACGAGAAAAGCTTTGTTTTATTGAGAAAGGTTTGATTTTAATTGTCGAAAGCCATGAATTTTCATTAGGTGTCGTTTTAGCAAAACAAGAGTTTTTAAACCTTCGTCAAAATAGGAATCGGGACCTATACGTTACTTTCGTAAATAACATGAAGGGCAAGTTCTAGGATCTCTTTAACCCTATGCACAAAGATTTAATAAAACGTTATTTATTTTTATAAAACCATTTTTGTGATGTTTGAAAACGATTTTTTCTTTAGCCTTCTCGTTTAAATAGGAATCGACATTCATTAACACTTCTAATTTTAAGCCTCGTGGTGCTAATAACCTAATTTGATTGACTTTATGGAAATCTTCATCGTTTAACTTTGAAATCAATTTTTGTGTCGTAAATCAAATCAAGCATTAAAATGCGTGGGGGCTATTCATGGGCATGTGAGCCATCAAAATAACCCCAAATGCCCACAAGCACATATTTCACTATTACGGGGCCTTAAACCCGATTTTCGACTTGATATCGTTTTAAGGCCCGATAATTACATATTTATAATAAAGGGTGCATCGACCCTACTACATACACCCAAAAATGTCCATCATCGAATTTGGACCACGGGGTCGCGTTCCTAGGCTCACATCAGAAATTGCTACACACCCACAAAATAGATACTACCAAAAATAAACAACACGGATTGCCTAACACACCATAATATCCTAAAATAGCAATTCAATTACACTACGCATAATACATTACCATAACGAGCTAAAAATTTCACCAAATGGATATCATCGGGCCATTAGGAAGAATTTCGTTCCGTTGGAACCCTCACTAATAGTCTTTAATCCATGGATCATCAATAATATACAAGAAAACTACATTTAATATAGCCCGATAGACAAAAAGTTTAACAAAATGATATAACAAAAATGCTATAAAAAAGGGCTTTTTACCTTGCAAATGACACCATGATGCGTATAAACTCGTATATTAAATAAAGTAGCAAGTGTATGTGATACAATCTAACAAAAGGGGTATAAATCCTCACTATTTTCTCTCTTTTATCTCCTTTCCCGCTGCTGATTGCTTGCTATTTTTTTTTTCTCTTTTTCAAACTCTCTCTCACTCCCTGTATGTTGATGAAAATGAAGAACTGCATTGATAAAGGCTGCCAGAGGCAGCCGCAAATTGATCCGCGGCTGGCCGCAGATTGATCTGCGGCTACCCTCAGTTTCTCCGCGCCCGCCGCGCACTTCAGTTTTTCCATCATTGGCCGCAGATCAATCCGCGGCTGGCTGGGCTGATTTTCTCGATTATCGTACCGCACCTCGATTCTCGTGTCGTACTGTTAGTTTTCGCTGAAAGGCTTGTATTTTGCAGTCCGAGAACCGCTGGGAAACGTGCCATGTCATTCAGGAATGCTCGTTTCGAATGGCTGCGACATGACACAGGATTTATATTTGGAGCTTGGTTTCCAGGGGCGCTGCCCCCCGACCCCCACTAGCTTACCGGCGAGCAGGCGAGCGTAGTGGCCATTAGTCTGTTCCTGATATCCACTCGTTGTCGTGTCGGCTTTGATCGCAAGTCATTGTGGTGGCTTTGAGTGTTCGTACTTATGTCCACCCTTCGTTCTCGTAGGCTGGGTTAATTGACGATTCTGCCCTCCTGTCAGGGTTAGTATACGAAGTGCAAAATTTGGGTGTCTACAGCTGCCCCTCTTTATCATGTTTATGAAATGTTAAATGAAATGAACATGATAAAGAAGTAGGCACCCGATGCATGAATGATAGTGCATAAGAATGACAGTACATACATGATGCAACACATATAGCTTGTGATGCAACACAAGATGTAAGGCATGCAAAACATTTGTAAAGATGTCAATTCATCCTGCAATCGTAAATTTTATTGTGAGTACTGACCTCAACAGGACTCAATCGCTGATCGCATCGTTATTGTCGGGTTCCGTCTCTAATAGGTCGTTGCTATAATCGTTATCGCAGATGTCGTGCTTCGTCCCATAATCGTCGTCGTCTTGGGATCATCGTCGTCTCATAACTGTCGGGTCTCGTATCCGATCGATCGTCTCGTAGATGTAGGGTCTAGTCTCTGATTGATCGCCTCGTCTGTATCGGTTCTCGTCTCTGATTGGTCGACTCGTCTGTATCGGTTCTCGTCTCCGATTGGTCGACTCGTCTGCACCGGGTCTCATTTCTGATTGGTCGACTCGTCTATATCGGTTCTCGTCTCCGATTGGTCGACTCATCTGCACCGGGTCTCGTTTCTGGTTGATCATCTCGTCGGTACGGGGTCTCGTTTCCGGTTGATCGTCTTGTCGGTACCGGGTCTCGTGTCCGGTTGATCGTCTCGTCGGCACCGGGTCTCGTCTCCGGTTGATCGTCTCGTAAGCACCGGGTCTTGTCTCCGGTTGATGGTCTCGTCAGCACCGAGTCTCGTCTCCGGCGGGTTGTCTTGTTTGTATCGGTTCTCGTCTCCAACTGGTCAACTCGTCTGTATCGCTTCTCGTCTCCGATTGGTCGACTCGTTTGCACTGGGTCTCGTTTCCGGTTGATCGTCTCGTTGGCACCGGGTCTCGTCTCCAGTTGATCGTCTCGTTGGCACCGGGTCTCGTCTCCGGTTGATCGTCTGGTTGCCACCGGGTCTCATTTCCGGTTGATCGTCTCGTTGGCACCGGGTCTCGTTTCCGGTCAATCATCTCGTTGGCACCGGGTCTCGTTTCCGGTCGATCGTCTCGTCGGCACCGGGTCTCGTCTCCGGTTGATCGTCTCGTCGGCACCGGGTCTCGTCTCCGGTTGATCGTCTCGTTGGCACCGGGTCTCGTCTCTGGTTGATCGTCTTGTTGCCACTGGGTCTCCTTTCCGGTTAATCGTCTCGTTGGCACCGGGTCTCGTTTCCGGTCGATCGTCTTGTCGGCACCGGGTCTCGTCTCCGGTTGATCATCTCGTCAGCATCGGGTCTCGTTTCCGGTTGATCGTCTCGTAAATCACCACGCTCCTGCCGGGTCCCGCCCCGATAAATCGATTCGTCGTGTTCCACACCCGATTGGTCGAAATCTCATATTTTATTTTCATATAACAAGTCAAATGGGTTTGAAAAATTTATCAATTGCTCTATTATTAACTGTATGATGCATGCTTTTTATTCATGGATAGAGAAATGACCCCTGCACAGTCTTTTTGACACTATTTTTCACAGATGTCGTCACCCGACGCCGTGGTACGTTTGGATCTCGGTCCTCCCACAGGGTTGGTTGGCAGGCTTTTTCGCCGGTTGGACAGTTTGTCGCCGGGGGACACGGTTATTGTAGATGGTCTTCTGGGACATTCCTGGTCCTTATTATCCTTTCGGGTGCCGGCGAGCCTTGCGGAGGGTATTCTGAGCTATTGGGCCCCTGCCCGTCAGGTGTTCAGATTAGGGACCGTGGAGCTGACCCCTACTCTTGAGGAGTATGCCCGCTTTACCGGCTTGTCTTTGGATGGTCCTTGTGCCAGGGTCACAGCTGGTCCCATGCGCCGTCAGTTCTTGACTTTTACTGGGTTGCGGAGGACAGTTCTGTCATCGGTGATCACATCAGACCATCTAGTTCCCCTCCATTTCCTGATTAATCGATTCGGTTCACCCGACAGTTTTCATCTATTCTCTGATGATTTTTCCGTATCTGAGGAGCGTTGGGGCGCTTTGAGAGTAGATTTTTTGATGGCTTGTGTTATCTCAGTTTTGTATCTGCCAGCCGGATCCGATCTGTTGGATATGCGAGTTATTGCGGCCACTAGAGCCCTTCAGGAGGATCACACCATTATTCCCATGATACTAGCAGACACCTACATGTCAGCCTCATACTGTCAGCCTTTCTGAGGCAGAGTATTCAGAGGGAGCTCTGTTTCGTTGTATGTATGGTTTATGAGCCATCTCAACCCCATCGGTCATCTCCGTCGCCATGGGTTTTGCTTCAGCCACGACATAGCCATGCAATTTTTGTTCCGTCCCGGGAGCTGTATTGATGCGGCTTCCTAGACAGAATTCTTAATGGCTATTGAGGAGCCCTTTCATCTCTTGATCTATTCGGGTTATTGCTCCTTCATGAGCTTCTCGACTCATGTGCCCACCTTGGATTTCATCCCTATTTCTGGCTTGAGGGGCGTGACGACTTATCATCCCTTGGCGGTTATGGGGCAGTTTGATCAGATACAGGATTTTTACCCTTTCACGGGTGCAGCCGACTACCGATTCCTCATATCACCCCAGACAGAGAGAGATCTACTGCGGGTATACGATCTTTGGTCTCGCAGGATCCTTGCCGAGTATAGCGAGAGTTGCCCCATTCAGACACCTGCTTATGTGCGATGGTTGCATGGAGACTCTGATATGGTTGGTTTGAGTCAGACTGAAGTATTTGATGACTCACGAGTGATTTTCACAGATGATACCGCCTCAGAGGTATTTATTCCTCCTGAGTCTACAGAGATGATGTCCAGATATGATTTTGAAGGCTTTTCCACTCCCGCCCATATTCCTTATTCCATCTCAGCTGATTCTGCCCCTAGTCGGGTTACTGAGGATAGCCGGCTCTGACTGGCCTTGATTACTATTGAGGCTGAGAGGGACGTTGCTCTTGTTGAGAGAGATGCTGCTATTCTGGCCAGAGATGCTGCCCTCCCTGACAGAGACGCCATTGTATTGCAAACTAGGGCAGTTATAGATGCCCACTCTGAGACTGTTAGCCGAGCTACTGCTTTATTGGATCGCATCGACATGATGGGGCAACAGATTGCAGGGGATACCGATGCTTCAGATCTGTCCACCGCCCTATCCATCCTGCTTCAGTTAGTTTCAGATTTGTAGATCATTTTATTTCCTGCATAGACTATGTCAGTTTCATCGGTTATCGAAAGAAGAATCTTGTAACAAAATGACTTATACATATAGACTTGCATTTAAATTTAGTCATTTTCCCTTTTTTGTCGTATTGTTGCCTTTCATTGGATCCTCATTTTATCCAACTAACCACGATTTTGATCTTTCGCCTTCTTTCTCTTCTCAAGTCTTGATGAAGATTTGACAGATATTACCGCACACCCTGTTGATTTCATCGGACTGAGTCTTAGATTTTGGCTAACTGTTTGGTTGGGTTATGGTTATGTCATTTGAGATGAAGTTGATTAGGTGGCTGGTTTTGGGAAGGTTTCGAGGGTGTAGGAAGGTTTTTCTGGCCGTTGGGAATCGATTTTGGTCAGAGAAAGTATTATTTTGTAAAGAGATGGACCGTGCCCTGATGGCTGCCTACGTACTCACACAAGTCGGGAGATCAGGTCCTACGTAGTTCGTTCTTCAAAGAAAGAGGAGAAAATGATGATTTTTTTTAAGCGTAGAACCGCTTCACCGAGTCAGAATTGATGGGCTGTGGAAACACCTCACCGTCCATCTCTTGCAATATGAGGGCTCCTCCGGACAACACCTTTTTAATCACAAAAGGTCCTTCTCAGCTCGGGGCAAACTTCCCTTTGGCTTCGTCTTGACAAGGCATGACTCTCTTTAGCACTAGGTCATTTTCCTTGAACTTCCGGGGTCTTACCTTTTTGTCGAACGATCGAGATATTCTTCGCTGATATAACTGGCCGTGCAAAACAGCAGCCACCCTCCTTTCATCAATTAGGGCCAATTGGTCGTACCGACTTTGCATCCAATCCTCCTCGTTTATCTGAGCATCAATCAAGATTCTGAGGGATGCCATCTCAACCTCAACTGGCAGAACAAACTCCATTTCGTATACCAAAGCGTAAGGGGTTGCCCCTGTAGAAGTACGCACCGACGTTCTGTATGCCAGCAGGGTGAGAGGTAGCAGATCCGGCCATCCCCGATGATTGGCAGACATTCTCGCCATGATCTTCTTGATATTCTTATTTGCAGCCTCCACTGCCCCATTCATCTTAGGATGGTAAATGACAGAATTGAGGTGTTTGATCCTAAACCGGTCACATAATTCCTTCATGAGGGCATTGTTCAAATTCTTGGCATTATCGGAGACTAAGACCTCAGGTTGCCCGTATCGGCAAATGACATTATTCCTGATGAAACGGACGATGATCTCCTGAGTTACTTTGGGGAAAGAAGCTGCTTCTACCCATTTAGTGAAGTAATCAATCATGACGAAGATAAATCGGTGTCCGTTGCTTGCTTTGGGCTCTACTGGTCCGATTACATCTATACCCCACATTGAGAATGGCCACGGGGAGGTCATACAATGCAGTTCATTGGGAGGCGCATGGATTACATTGTCGTGCGCCTGACATTGGTAACATCATTTGACATGATCATCGCAGTCGGCTTTCAGTGTTAACTAGTAATGCCCCGTTCTCAAAATCTTTTTGGCCAGCATCGGTCCACTCATGTGTGGCCCACACACTCCACCATGTATTTCGTCCATAATCTTTTGGGCTTGCGTTTCATTTACACATCGCAATAATCCCAAACCGGCATCCCTCTTGTACAGTGAATCCCCGCTCAGATAAAACTTCATTGCCATCTTTTGGATTCTCAATCTCTCAGCTCGACTTGCTTGGTCGGGAATGGATCTATCCCTTAGATACTCCCTTATGTTGTGATACCAAGGCTGCTCTAGCGGAACAACCTCCTCCGACAATACTGCCACATGCTCCTCGTATGCCGGGGCATTCTGTATCGCTATTTCAATCTGCGGAATGTCCCTGCTTTTGATTATGTGGATTAAGGAAGCCAGAGTTGCCAATGCATCGGCAAAATCATTCCGTCCCCGGGGGATATGTCGAAAAGCGATATCTTCAAATTCTCACATTAATTGGATAACACATCGGTGGTATGGAAGTAACCGGAGCTCCTTAGTGCTATACACCCCGATCGCCTGTCTGATTACCAGCTCTACATCCCCGAACACCGCTAGTCTCTTTACTCCCATATCGCGGGCAAAACAGAGTCCCAATATACATCCCTCATACTCAGCTGTGTTATTCGAATTATTGAACTGCAATTTAGTGGCAACGGGGTATTGCTCTCCGGTGATAGAGACCAGGACTGCTCCAGCTCTTGCTCCTTCAGCATTCATGGCACCATCAAAATATAACTTCCAGAACTGTCCCTCGTTATCACATCTCGTGTGTAAGACCCAGAAAACATCTTCGCCCGGCAAAGGAGTTTCTAAAGGCTCCATCCCCCCCGCTGGCATTTCTGACAACTGATCTGCAATTCCCTGCCCTTTCATGGCTTTCTGAGTTACGTATATGATGTCGAACTGCTGTAAGATTAACTGCCACCTTGACAATCGACAGTTCAACATGGGCCTTTCAAAGATATACTTCAGGGGATCGATTCTCGATATCAGGTACGTAGTGTGCCCATGGAGATAGTGCTGTAATCTCATTGTAGCCCACGCCAAAGCACAACAGGTCCTTTCGATGGGGGTGTAATTCTGTTCACATCGGCTAAATCTCTTGCTGAGGTAATAGATGGCCTGCTCTTTGCCTGATTCATTCTTCTGTCCCAGCATACATCCCATCGCAATGGCATTGACCGATATATACATAAATAGAGGGATCCCATCCTTCGGGGGCACCAGCACCGGTGCTTCTGTCAGCTGCTTCTTAATGGTCTGAAAGGCTTTCTGGCATTGCTCATTCCACTCTTGGGAGACATCTTTCCTTAACAGTTTAAAAATCGGTTCGCATGTAGTTGTCAAGTGGGATATGAAGCGGCTGATGAAGTTTATTCTTCCCAGAAATCCTCTTATCTCCTTTTCTGTGTGAGGTGCCGGCATATCCATAATAGCCTTAATCTTCGCCGGATCCAACTCAATGCCCCGATTACTAACCAGGAATCCCAAGAGCTTGCCCGACTGCACCCCGAAAGCACACTTTGCCGGATTGAGCTTCAAATTATATTTTCTGAGCCGATCGAATAGCTTTTTGAGATGGGTTGTATGATCAGATTCTACCCTCGATTTCACGATAATGTCATCCACGTAGACCTCTATCTCCTTGTGCATCATGTCGTGGAACAGGGCCATCATGGCTCTTTGATAAGTGGCCCCCGCATATGTAAGACCGAAGGCCAATCGTCTGGAGTAGAAGGTGCCCCAAGGGGTGATGAAAGCGGTTTTTTCCCGGTCTTCCTCCGCCACCATTATCTGATGATACCCCGCAAAGCAATCAACAAAAGAGTACATCTCGTATTAGGCTGTGTTATCTACCAAGATGTGTATAAAAGGCACTGGGAAGTTGTCCTTGAGACTGGCCTTGTTCAGATCTCTATAGTCGACACATACCCTCACTTTCCCTCCAAGCTTAGCCACTGGGACTATATTGGACAGCCATTCCGGGTAAGTGGACACCATAATGATTCCAGCTTTGAACTGTTTGACGATTTCTTCCTTCACCTTCAAGCTCTACTCCAGTTTTAGCTTTCTTAGTTTCTGCTTGACAGGCTTGAAACCCTCCTTGATGGGCAACCGGTGTACCACAATGTCGGTGGACAATCCAATCATGTCCTCATGAGACCAGGCAAAAACATCCTCATACTGGCCTAGCAACTCGGTTATCTCTATTTTCTGGCTAGGGGTCAGGTCTGTCCCTATCTTGAGCTCCTTGGGTTTGTCAGGGGTTCCGATATTTATGGTGATGGTTTGGTCTAAGTTGGGTTTGGGTTTGTCTTCGACCCATCCTTTGATCTCGTCAGGCGTGTCGTCATTATCTGTCTCATCCTGCTCAATGCCCATTAAATCAAAATCCAGCTCAATATCAAAATCATAGTCATCTTTTAAATTTGAAACATCGTTTGTTAGGCAAGAAATACTCAAATTGGTACACCTAACATGAAACAAAAATATTTGTCATATATATAAGTTATTTTCCCACAATGATCGTCTTCAAAATAACATGACAAAATAACATAACCATGCAAAATTCAAAATAAGGGACAAAAACTGGTATCCATTCATCCCCCGCCCTCCGGGGTATACCACCCTGACGCCATATTTTACCTTCGTTTGGATATTACTGGCTCCATCGTCCAGTTGTCGGTGGTCAGATCGGCCGGAATGCGACAGATGAAAGGCGGCTTCGCATCGGAAACTTCCTCGATGACTACAGCCACATCGCATTGGTCCTTCTTCATAACCTTTTCAGGAATAGTCAGCCCCGCCCAATTGATGATAGGCACACTCTGTTGGGCTCCTGACGACGTGGCAACATCCTTCCCTTTTCCACTGCTTACTGACTGTCCAGGGATATAACACTTGGTTTCAAATTGTTGCACGACCTCCTGCAGGAAACTCTCCTTCTTGGCTGACTCATCATTCGTGGGGTTCAATTTTTCACCTCCTGTCTCAGACACAGGCTTGCCAGTACCTTGTTCATTGTCGACTTTCGGCATCAGACTTTCGGCCAGTCGAGTTGTGGTCTCCCCTTGAGAGTGTTTCGGTTCTACACCTCCATAATACCCCAACCCTGCCTTGCCTATCTGATTGGGCAGTTGAATAGGCTCAGTAATTCCTTGACTGTTCTTTCCCAACCCTCGCCCAGGTCAAAACTTCATCTTCATCATTTCTCTAGCAACAAAGGTAAGTTCAGGAGAGACCTTAGGTTTTTCGGCTGGAGCCCCCAGACATCTGTAGTGGGGAGTACTGATTTCCAGCGCCTGAAAACTGGCAGGTGCCACCGATTCGTCCAAATTAATCACCGGCAGGCCGTTCCTGGAAGGAGGAGGGTCATTACGCTCTGCAGAAATTGTAACGAATGCAATTTTTGTGATTAAATAAAAATATTTATTGAGTTATATAAATATTTTTATTAATTTGTTTATTGAGTAAAATAAATAATTTATAAGTTATGGTGAAAGAATTTATGTTAAATATTATTCAATTGTGATTTGATGCGATTATTCTAATTTAATTTAATAATTAAATTAGACGATTAAGTGATTTATTTGAATAAATGATTTATTTGAATAAGATAATTTATCCGGTGTTATTTTTATTTGTTAAATGAAATTATTAATTTAATTAGTAAGGTTTAATTGAATTTATTTAATAATAAGTTTAATTAAATTAAAAGTGTGACAATTAAAACTATATGTTATAATGAGTTATTAAAATAAATAGAAAGAGTTTTTATTTCCATCAAACCAAACAAGGCCTTATGACCTTTGGTTGGAAATAATGAGTTATCTCAATTTTATTTTGCCAAACAAGCCTTATGGCTTTTGAATTTTTATAACTGATGGTTTAATTAGAAAATATACGTTCCATCAGTTTTTATTTTTTTTGCTTGTCAGTTGTTAAAAGAAAAGAAAACACAGAGTTTAAAAAAAAAGAGAAGGAAGAAAAACAGAGAAGAAGAGAAAAAAAGTTTAACAGAGAATAGAGAGAAAACTGAGAGAGGAGCTTTAAGATTTGAGAAAGAAATTCTTAAATCAAAGGAGCTTTCTAAGAAATAGAAGGTATAATTCTTGTTAGTTTTGTCCTACACTGTATTTTTATTATTCTACTTCTCTGTATATGATTTCTATTTTACTGTGTATGAATTTATATGCTAACTACATGAATTACTTGGTTATAATTGTTAGTAAGCATGAATTAGAGATTGTGTGATGATTATAAACTAATTTAAATGGATTAATCCATGAAAAGTATGCTTGAGAATAGAGTTTTTAGTTTTACAGAGTTTTACTTTCATGTATGGTATATATGAATGAAAATTGATGTTTAAATTGGTTATTAATCGGTTAATTGATATTTGGTTGTGATAATATGATGAAAAATGAAAAGAATGCAAGTAGAATGGATTAAAATGGTTAAAAAATGAGTTTACAGTAGATAATTTGATTAAAATGGCTAAAACATGAATATTTGGTATAAACAGTGAATTTTTGGATTCTAATTGGTTGATTATGTGTTTTATAATGGTTAGAATGTGTAGAAATATGATGGATAATTGTTTTATATCATATTTGATATCTGGGTATGTTTAATCTATGTGTTGGATAGTAGAATTCGGAAAATTTGGCCAAATTTGGCTTAAGTTTTCACTGGTTTGCGAACTGTAGAAGGTGTCAGTCGTGTCTGCCGCCCCGACGGTAGAAATGAGCTAGAAATATCGCCCCGGCGGTCCTGTCGCCCCGGTGGCATAATTGCATTAGATTCCTCGCCCCGGCGACAGCCTCGCCCCGACGACGATTTTGTTAAGAAATTCACCGCCCCGACGGTGGAACAGTAAAAAAAAAATAATAAATAAATAAATATTAAAATTTATTTATTTGTTTTGTGATATGGCTATGTTGTTATATGTATGTTTAAAACCTATATTGAGGTAATAAATGACCAATGAGATACCACGAGGGTTGTTAGCAAATATTTGTGGAATATCGAATGTCAATCGAGATGGTACAATAAAATAGGATATGAACGAGACTTAAAATGTATATGAATCTATAACTAATTATCGTTATCATTTTGTAATCAAAATGTATAGGGTGATTAAGTGACGTGCATTATTTAAATCTGTAATCTACGCTCGAGGCAAGTTTTTCACCCTTAATCTTATTTTTTCGTTTGAAGCAAGTTTAATTTCATTGAGCCAACTTATTAACCTTAGCTTATTGTTATTCAAGCAAGGTTGTTATCATGTCAAGTACCTATGTATTATTCAAGTCATTTGTCATACGATCATTGATTATTATTCAGACTTTGATTATAAATTCTATTGTACAACTTCATCGATGAAACAAATGTTATAGTGACTAGCAAACCCTTATTGATTCAGCTAGTCCTTAGTTGATGAGCGTTCTAAAGACTTAGAATATTTTCCCAAACCAAGTTCCTTTTGGTACGGATTCTGATGCTAAACTGAGATGAACAACCCTAATATAGGGGATTAATTACGCGACATCGTTAAAATGTTTGTGCACAATACATTGTACAAAGGGCTGATCCCCCTGAGTACGAGATGGATGGTCCATAGTCTATAAGACTATTAAAGATTGCGGTAGAAATACTTGATAACCTAGGACATAGTTCGAGGTCTTGTGACCCTCAGATACACTTTAAATCCTGAATCTATATTCAGTTCTTGAGCTAAGCTTTCTATTGAGCTTTCAGATCTTGACTAGTTATTGATTGAATTCAGGAAAACTATTATACCTCAGTTGAAATCTTCTTCATTGGTTATTCGATTGTTATTGTTATCACACTTGTGGGCAATTGTTTGCTCACTCTTGCGCTAAAACATTGCAGCTAAGGCAGAGAAATCGGACGAGCCGTCCATAAGTAAAGGCAAGGGCAAGATGCCGAAGTAGCGAGAGATCTGCTACACATTTGATGTTTATATGTAATAAGACTTATTTTAATTTTATGTTTTTATTCCGCATTGATGTAATAGAGGTTAGATAACCTGGGATTTGTTTGATTAAGAGATTGGAGATGTAACCCCTTTTGTGGGAAGATGTTTTATTCTGTTTAATTATATTATCTTAATCATGGGTAGTTAGTAATGAATGTATGCTATAGTGAACACCAAATCTGTGGAGTTGAAGTACCCGGATTTGGGGGTGTCACAGAGATCCTCACCAGATTCCCGTCGATGATAAACTTAATTTGCTGGTGTAGCGTAGAGGGAACTGCCCCGGCCATGTGTATCCATGGCCTTCCCAATAACATGTTATAACTTGCCGCGATATCCAAGACTTGGAATGAAATATCGAAAGTACAAGGCCCTATCTCCACAGGTAATTCTATCTCCCCCATCGTATCCTTCCGGGATCCGTCAAAGGCTCGTACCACCACATAACTGGCCCGCAGGCGCTTAGGATTGACGTTCATTTTTTTCAATGTACTGAATGGACAGATATTCAATACTGATCCCCCATCAATTAGCACCCCATTCATAACATATTCTGATGAGATTATCGCAATATGCAGCGGTTTCCGGTGCCCCCTTCCCTCTTTGGGGATATCATCATCTGTGAACGATATTACATTGTTTTCTAACAGATGGTCCACTAGATGGCAGAATCCTTCTTTGCCAATGACCTTGGGAATGTGTGCTTCTTCCAGGACTTTGGCCAGAATTCTGCAGTGATCGTCGGATGATAATACCAAATCCATGATCGATGTCAGAGTCGATTCCTCGCTCAATACCTTGACCCCCCTTGCTTCTGAATGATTCGTCTTCCTTAAGAATTCCACAGCTTTCTCCTCGGATATCTTTTCGTTCTTCTTCCCTTTGCTCTCAAGGACTCATCCTGGAAGATATAAAGGATTCCCCTTTGATCTTACAGAAGCACAACTGGCCGCCTCCTCTGATACTCCCCAGTAATTCCACGGTACTGTTTTCAGACTGCTAATGGGGATTTATGGTCTTGCTGCAATGGTGAGAAGTTTCAGAGCCGTTAACCTGATAGGCGCCTCTGTGATACCGCTGCTCCGACCCGCCAACCTAATCGGTGTCCCTCGTTTATTCTCCTGATCGCTTGTCATGCCAATCATCTCATCGATTCTCTTTATATAATTCAGCCTTGGTGGTCTTCCAGCTTCACTGGCTTCCACCACATTGACCCCTTCCCCACCATGCTTAAGTAGGGGATTGATTTTAACATTTGGTGACTCTGGCTGTTCCACCACGATCTCCCTGCTATCGATTATGTTCTGAATCTTGTGTTTCAGCGTCCAGCATTCCTGAGTATCATGACCAGGGGAACCCGAATGGTACACACACTTCTTACTCGGGTCAAATCTTCTCCCTTTCGGGTCAATTGGGGGTGCCAAATCGACTATCTTTCTTTGTGCTATTAATACTGCCAAAATCTGTTCAAGAGGATCCCCAAGCGGGGTGAATACCCGATCTCTGGTGGTTTCAAATCTTCTTCGTCCGTCCATCCTTTGATTATCGAAATTAGGTTGTCGGGGTGGCGCAAATCTCTATATTTGCACTGGAGGGCTATTCTCAACCTTCCTAGATGATCCCTGCAGGATGAGGGAAACATCTTCCTCCTTTCTCTTTTGGGTCCTGCGGGAAGCACTGCCATAGTTTCCACTCTGGATTTGCTCCGCAACTATTTCTAGAGCTGTGAAGTCCCGAATCTTGCCAGACTTTAACCCCATGTCAACCATTTCTCCATGCTTTATCATTTCGGCAAAAGGTCTTCCAATCCCCGCTATCACTCGCTCATAATAGGGCGCCTCCTGAATATCCACAAAGGTCATTACCATCTCCGCCTCGCTCATTGGGGGATTCACCTGTGCAGCCATACCCCTCCACCACTGTGGATAGTCCCTAAAAGATTCTTTTGGTTGCTTCTTGACCTTTGTCATCTGATATCTGTCAGGGGCCATCTGTGCCTGGAAGCTGTATTGTGTCAAGAAGGTATGTGCCAACTCCTCCCAATTGTGGATCCGAGCATTATCAAGGCGGGCATACCAAGTTTTTGCTTCTCCCGTTAGGCTCTTTTGGAATAACTGCATCCTCCGTCCTTCGTCCTCTGCATAAGACCTAAGTTCCCCAATGTATATCTTCAGGTGTGTATAAGGGTCTCCCTTCCCATTATATTTCTCAAATTCGGGGATCTTGAACTTCTTCGAATACCTGGTTCCTGGAAAGACACACAGATCTGAATAATTTACCCTGCCCAAGGAACCTATGCCTTTCAGAGACTGGATAGTCTCCTCCATCTGCTTCATTTTCTTTCGAAGATCATCAGTGTCTCCTTCCTCTGGAATAGTAATTACTGTCCTGTTAGGTGTAGGAATGGCCTTGGGGATGACTGGCTCGCCCTTAGGCTGGGTTTGATCATCCTTAAGCGGATCCTTGTTTGGCGGATCTTGTCTCGGTAGCAACTGCTCTTTCAGCATCGTGGCCATTTCCAACATCTATTTTTTTAAATCATCGAATTCCTCTCGAGATATGGAACCAGGATTAGTAGGTGGAAGATCAGCCATTTCAGATGTACAGTCCTGGGCCCTCTTAGATCGCAACCGCATTTGAGGAGCAATCCTACAGGTGAAAACGGTTTGAAGTTTAGTCTCGGGAAATGAAGAATGTGGATGCATGTTAAAGCTGTAACTTTTGTGTTTTTGGGTTTTTTAATCTTTTCCTGCAAAACAAAATGTTAGCAGTCCCCTATTGCAATAATAAATGCTAGACACAAATTATTATGTTTTCCCAGCTATTCCCTGCAAAACATAGAGGTTAGTACTTTCTTTTGACAAAAGGGGAGGTACATATAAAAATATTGAATGGGACTATGACATTTATACGCGTAAACGTAAAAGGGCATGAAGAGACTTTCCCTGCGTTGGGTTAATCTGAGGCTGACCTACCCTAAGGTTACTCTCGCGGCTTTTCGGCATGAAGGTCCCCAAATCTTCGCAATCTACTCGTCTGAATCCTTTCGATTGGAGCGGATCTGGGTGGTGCGTTTCCTGAGCCATCTCCGGGGAGCAGCCCCTTCAAGTCCAGTAATAAGCAACCGACAGGTTCGCCTCAGGAGGGGGTACACACTCAACATACATTCACATTCATCGTCCTCACCGTATGCAAATGATTACTTTAAAGTAAAGCAATTCCATTCAATCATTCATTCTTTGGACAAAAACACACACTCACATAACAATAGGTAAAACAGGTCAAAATATCGCACGTACACACACATTCATAAATTTTTTAAAGGATAGGACAACATCAAGATTTGAACGCGGCTTAAGCCCTCTAATGTCCCCAGCAGAGTCGCCAGCTGTCGACGCCGGGAAAAATCGCTTCCATGCTAATTATTACCCTTTCCAATTTTAGCCTTTTTATTAGATGATTTTTTTGGAAAAGGTCGGCACAAATGTCGACGGGGTTTTGAAAGATCATTTTTTATGATGAGCCAATTGACCAGAGTCGCCAGTTGGTATATTTGAAATGGATGTACCAACTCATCGGAGCTTCGTTTTCGTAAATCGCTGGCTCATATGAGACTCCGAATTAGTTGGTCTGCAAACCGAGATTCATAGAGTTCGGGGGCTTGCTTAAGTGAGGGGAAGGTGTTAGGCACCCCCCGACTTCCGTGAAACACGGTTACCACAATCTCGATGCTTTTCCTATCCTTTAATTCTTAGAATGTGTGTGTGCGCGCGTGTGTGCCTATGTGAATGTTGTGGTAAATTTGCATGAAAAAAACCATTTGTTTTTTTATGAAAAGTCGTGTTTTAATTTGGGAATGCTTTAGAATGTCCTTCGACCTATACGAGAAAAGCTTTGTTTTATTGAGAAAGGTTTGATTTTAATTGTCAAAAGCCATGAATTTTTATTAGGTGTCGTTTTAGCAAAACAAGAGTTTTTAAACCTTCGTCAAAATAGGAATCGGGACCTATACGTTACTTTCGTAAATAACATGAATGGAAAGTTCTAGGATCTCTTTAACCCTATGCACAAAGATTTAATAAAACGTTATTTATTTTTATAAAACCATTTTTGTGATGTTTGAAAACGATTTTTTCTTTAGCCTTCTCGTTTCAATAGGAATCGACATTCATTAGCACTTCCAATTTTAAGCCTCGTGGTGCTAATAACCTAATTTGATTGATTTTATAGAAATCTTCATCGTTTAACTTTGAAATCAATTTTTGTGTCGTAAATCAAATCAAGCATTAAAATGCGTGGGGTCTATTCATGGGCATGTGAGCCATCAAAATAACCCCAAATGCCCACAAGCACATATTTCACTATTACGGGGCCTTAAACCCGATTTTCGACTTGATATCGTTTTAAGGTCCGACAATTACATATTTACAATAAAGGGTGCATCGACCCTACTACATACACCCAAAAATGTCCATTATCGGATTTGGACCACGGGGTCGCGTTCCTAGGCTCACATCCAAAATTGCTACACACCCACAAAATAGATACTACCAAAAATAAACAACACAGATTGCCTAACACACCACAATATCCTAAAATAGCAATTCAATTACACTACGCATAATACATTACCATAACGAGCTAAAAATTTCACCAAATGGATATCATTGGGCCATTAGGAAGAATTTCGTTCCGTTGGAACCCTCACTAATAGTCTTTAATCCATGGATCATCAATAATATACAAGAAAACTACATTTAATATAGCCCGACAGACAAAAAGTTTAACAAAATGATATAACAAAAATGCTATAAAAAAGGGCTTTTCACCTTGGAAATGACACCACGATACGTATAAACTCGTATATTAAATAAAGTAGCAAGTGTATGTGATACAATCTAACAAAAGGGGTATAAATCCTCACTATTTTCTCTCCTTTATCTCCTTTCCCGCTGTTGTTTGCTTGCTGCTTTTTTTTTCTCTTTTTCAAACTCTCTCTCACTCCCTGTATGCTGATGAAAATGAAGAACTGCATTGATAAAGGCTGCCAGAGGCAGCCGCAGATTGATCCGCGGTTGGCCGCAGATTGATCTGCGGCTAGCCTCGGTTTCTCCGCGCCCGCCGCGCACTTCAGCCCGCCGCGTACTTCAGTTTTTCCATCATTGGTCGCAGATCAATCCGCGGCTGGCTGGGCTGATTTTCTCGATTATCGTACCGCACCTCGATTCTCGTGTTGTACTGTTGGTTTTCACTGAAAGGCTTGTATTTTGCAGTCCGGGAACCGCTGGGAAACGTGCCATGTCATTCCGGAATGCTCGTTTCGAATGGCTGCGACATGACACAGGATTTGTATTTGGAGCTTGGTTTCCAGGGGCGCTGCCCCCCGACCCCCACTAGCTTACCGGCGAGCAGGCGAGCGTAGTGGCCATTAGTCGATTCCTGATATCCACTCGTTGTTGTGTCGGCTTTGATCGCAAGTCGTTGTGGTGGCTTTGAGTGTTCGTACTTATGTCCACCCTTTGTTCTCATAGACTGGGTTAATTGACGATTCTGCCCTCCTGTCAGGGTTAGTATACGAAGTGCAAAATTTGGGCGTCTACATCATGCATTCACATAATTCAGGTTGTCACACAACCTTTAAACATGCAACAGAAAAATAATATTAATAAAATATAATATATTCATTAATATTCTAAAATTCGAATCACAAGGCAAGTCCAGAATTCCCGGTCGTTACACGAACTGGGTCAACTCCATAGCCCATGTTGTAAGCCGTCTTGAAATTTTAGGTTTATTCAATATCTTCTTCAGAGGCTGATCCGTATACACGACTATTAATCTTCCTTGAAAGTAATGCCAAAGCTTCCGACCGGCTATAACCAAGGTATAGGAAAATTTCTCCAAGTTCGGGTACCGAGTTTCTGCATCCCAAAGAGCATGATTGATATAATAAACATGGAATTGTTTTCCTCTCTCCTCCCGAACCAATACCGCTCCAACCGCCAATGAGCTTGCTGCTAAATACAATTAAAAGGTTTCGAAGGGACCGGCTTCATCAAAGAGGTGCCGAAGATAGATATTTCTTTATTCGCTGAAAGGCGTCCTCACACTTTGAAGTCCACTGAAAAGTCTTCTCATTCTTCGACCCCTTCAAAGTATCGAAGAACGATAAACATCTCTCTGCCGATTTAGACATAAACCTCCTCAAGACTGCTATCCGACCCGTCAACCGTTGTACATTCTTGAACGTCTGAGGAGACTTCATGTCCAGAATGACCTTGATCTTCTCCAGATTCGCCTCAATGCTCCTTTTGCTCACTAAATACCCAAGAAACTTTCCCGAACCGAGGCCGAAGGTGCACTTCGTCAGGTTCAACCTGATGTTATACTCCCTAACTGTCTAAAAGCAGTCCTCTAAGTTATCCAAGTGATGTCTAACTGATAGCTCTTGACAATTATATCATCCACATAAACCTCTATGCTTCGACCTAGTTGCTTCCTGAACACGTAGTTCATCATCCTCTGGTAAGTGGTACTGGCATTCAGCAATTCAAATGTCATCTTCTTATAAACATAGATTGCCCGATGTGTTATAAAGGCCGTCTTTGGGATATCCTTCTTACGCATTGAAATCTGATTGCACCCCAAAAAGGCATCCATGAAGCTCAATAACGCGTACCCCGATGTGGCATCGATCAACTGGTCAATATGTGGGAGTGGGTAAAAGTCTTTCGGACACGCCTTGTTCAGATCAGTATAGTCAATACATATTCTCCACTTCCCATTCTGCTTTCGAACCAATACCACGTTCGCCAACCACTTGGGGTAGTCGATCTCAAAAATAAAATCGGCCGCTAACAACTTGGCCACTTCATCATCAATGATCTTCTACAGTTCTGGGGTAAAAATCCTCCTCTTCTGCCAAACAGGCTTCTTGGTAGTGACACGAGTATAAGGGGGTCAGAAATTTATGACAATATTTCGACTCAAGCTCAAGAGGTTCAGCAAATGAGCTTAGGTGATTAGATTGAAAACAACTCAAGGATGCTTATATTAGAGTTCAAGACAAGTAATCGAATCCGTGTTCGTTTGTGTGGCTTCGTCATCGCTAAAGTTATGTTCCAGTTCATGATGGGATTGCAAGTTTATAGTCATTATTATGAATATCCAAGCATGAATGAGAGCTTTCAAATTATCACGCGACTACACGAGGTTGGATTACACGGAAAGCAAAATCAGAAGTTGGGAGATAGGGAGCTCGCCCCGGCAAGCTCAGCAAGCCTATTAAGCTCGCCCCATCGAGCTTGTCTCTGTCCATATTCTCCCTAACAAGCTTTGAAGCCGCCCCAACCCATTCTTCTTTGTCCATCTTCGCCCCGGCAAGCTTCCCAGTACAAATCTCTCGCCCCGGTGAGTTCAACCAAATTTTGCTAGCGCGTTTTTCGAGACAGACACATTTTGACAGTTTGGGACGCGGATTTCTTCCTTATTTTAGGGATTTTACATATCTTTTATATTTTTATTATAATTAGGATATTTATTAGATGTGATTTGATTTCCATATTTTGTTTAACTAGGATTTCTATTTCCAAATTAGTTAGTTGATTCCTTATGGAATTCTAGGGTTTTATTCTATTAGTATAAATAGAATACATAACTGATGTAATAGAGTACAATTCAGATTAATAAAATTCTTGTGAGATTATTCTCCTTTTGGTTCTTTGAGAACTCCCGAATTATTCATGGTTTGTCTATGAATGTTCAATTGACTTATCATACAACAGATCATAGTTATGTGTGGCGTCTTCTATCACATCAATAGTCGATTGTTCTAAAATTACCGCTTACATATAAGCGAGGGGTCAAGGTGTCATTGGTGTCCATTCAACGCAGATTGTTCGAACGCGAGCAATTGTACCAAGATTACCGCTTACATATAGGCGAGGGGTTAAGGTGTTGCGAGCAATTCACTAAACAACTTTGCTAGAAATGATCTGGGTGACGACCACCTCATGCAAGCGTGCCGTGGAGTCTATCACTTGGTATCAAAGCTAAGCCGTTCTAGCGAGTTATCTATCTTTATTTTTCTTGTTGAAGAGTAAAAAAAAGAGAAGATATTTGTGAGTTAGTTTTATAAAAAAAGGAAAATATTATTTGTTTCAATTGGTTGGGTTCGTAAGTTTGAAGACATTGGGATTTCATTGAAGAGGATTATAATTGGCGATTGTGGAATTTTATTGGTTATCAGACGTCTTATACTACTATATTTTGTTTGTGATAAGTTATTTTTGAATTGAATAGTAAACTATGATATTTGTTTGGTGAATTCAAAAAGAACCTATAAGAAGGAATATTATAGAGGTAAAAGGCACGAGTGTGAGCTAATTAGAGGGTAAAAGCCAATTGAGCGATACACGAGTGATTTCATAATTGTGCGATACATTGTTGAGCGAAACACATAAGGGAGTGTGTGAGGAATTTTTTTTATTTACTAACCTTTGTTTTGCAGCAAATATGTATGGATATAATTGTGATAGTGCTTATGGGTCTCGAAGGAATCATTTCCAAGGCAGGAATGAGCTAGATGCTTATTTGAGATGGGAGGAAAAGATGGAGCAAAAGTTTGACTATCATGGCTATTCTGAGCGGAGGAAGTTCAAAGTTGCAGTTCAAGATTTTTTTGATCATGCAACTACATGGTGGGATCAACTTGTGATTAGCAAGAGAAAATGTGGAGAGCATCCGATCGAGACATGGGAAGAATTAAAAATTATCATGAGGAAGCGATTGGTTCCAAGACAGCTTAATCGGAGGAATGAGTATGCAACTCCAAGATATGTCGATCAACCTTCAAAGCAATCAACCTGGGATGATGAAAGGAGGGATCGTAGGCAAGGAGATTCGCATCAGAGACAGTCACGAGAGACTCCTAGGGTGTATAGGGAACCATTATATTCTAAGGAGAAGAAAGGAGAAGTCATGGGTTCATTTTGTGAGATATGGGAAGATTGGTTGATGCAGCGACAACATGCACGACAGGTGCAAAAGGAGCAAGATCAGCCGAGTGAGGAAGAAGATGAAAGAGAACATGCAGTCCAAGGAGAATTGTTAGATTTCAATGTGCTAGATGAAGTCCATGAACAAGAGCAAGAAACTGAACGACAAAAAGAAAGTGCAAAAGAAATTGAAAAAAAGATTGAGTGTGAAGGCAAAAGAGAGATAGAAAATAAAAAGATTGAGGAAAGTGAGAATGAAAAGAAACGAGAGAATAAAAAGAGAGAGAATGAAAATAAACGAGAGGAAGAAATAGTGGAGAGTAAGAGTGAAAAAAAGCGAGGAGAGTGAGTTGGAAAGTGAGTTGTATTTTGAATAGCCAATGATTGTACATTCATACAAGACGACGCTTTTGAATACTAACAAGATTAACTCTTCTTTGTCTAGTTCTGTTTTGTCTCTTGTACAGGTTGTTGATGACATACCCCGAGCTATAATTCCATATCAGCCAGCTTCTAGTATTCCCGAGGAGACGACGAAGTTACCAAGGCGGGTTGGAGAGTTGATGAAGTCCAACTTCATCAAAACGAGTATCGTGGGAGAAAGCATTAGTGCGTGTGCTATTCATGAGATCATAGTACCTAAGGAGGAAAAAATGTCGAGCTTGTGCGTTGATTTTGAATTGGTAAACAAGTATCGTTTTTATTTTCTTTACTTAGATAATATGCTTGATAAATTACATAGTGCTTGTGTTTTATTTACATTGGAAAATGACCATGTAATGACAATGCCTAATCAAAGTAGCATGAGAGAATGTGATGAATGGAAAGTGGTGTTGACATGTGACTTGTATAGGTGGATAGTTATTTCTGTTAGATTAACTAATGCATCTAGTGTTTTCATGAGTTTATTAAAATATGTTTTACATGCTTCCATTGGTAAATTTGTGTTTAGCTATTTTGATGGTAGAATCGTCTTTGTCATAAACTATGGAGGATATTTGATTTTTGTTGAGTTAGTTTATGATCATGTTGTCTATTCTCATTGTCAATATTCTTACTATCATTTAGTAAATTCTCATTGTCCAAGTGCATATCTTTGTAGAATTTATTTTAGTGATTATTGTGGGTATTCTCGTTCTCAATGTTATTACTTGCATGAAATTCATTCTAAGGTTTCTTGTCCATTTGCTGAATTAAGTTTTCATGCTAATCAATCTTTACATAGTATATTGTTGGATGACAATGGTAGTGATCATGTATTTCCATTAGATTAATCTTTATTACAAGATTTTGAGAATGTTGTCTTGAATAGGAAAGAATTACTATCATTTGGTATTGAATTAAAAAATGAGTATCATCGGATTGGATTGAGATATGGTTTACATACATGTTTAGTTAAGTCGTTGGGATTAACTAATGCATTAAAAGTTTTTATGTTAAATCATGTGTTGCATTCTTTCATGGGAAAATTTGCTAATATCTTTGTTGATGATACTTCGGCTTTTGTAAACACTTGGGGAAATTCTTTAGCATTAATGAAGTTTAATTGTGGTCATCGTAAATATACTAGTGAGTTTTCATCTTGTGGTGTTGGATTCGATCATTCAATTCCATTGATGCCATTAGTTGATTTTGAATTTGTTAATATCAATGGAAAGGGGAATGTTGGTTTTGTTTTGCAGATTCGGGATGGGTACATACTCGTTGAGGAGGAAGGTTTAAATCAATTTGCATATCAATTCAAGCCATGCATGGAAAGTCAAAAGGGAAGTGCTTTAATTTTTGATTTGGTAGACTATGCATGTGGATTTGAGTTTCTTGAGTTTTCCGTGATTACACACAAGTTACTTGTTGATTCATTTTGTTTTGTGTTTAATCTAGGAATTCAAGTATGTTTGCTATTGCGCCATGATGAGTTTCAAACGATGATATTTGACCCTGGTGCAATGAAATGGCAGTTCATGCGAATGATCGAGATCATAGGATTCACTTTTGATCAATGAATTCGTCGATGGGTATATTTGCGAATGATCGAGATCGTCATATTGATTTTTGATCCTGGAATTCGTGAATGGGTGAAAGTGCAACGTGGAGAGTTCTACATATTGATATTTGATCTAGGAGGGAATAGAACTTTTCATAATTTTTCTTATGTTTATTTTATTACTTATAGGTTTAGTTTACTAGGTAGGAATTTTGTTTGCATAATTGCTTTGTGTTCTAATTTGGTTTGTTTTGTTGTGGGAACAGGTTCGTGGACAAATCATTTTTGAGAGGAGGAAATGCCAGATTTGAGGACAAATCCTTTTGAAGAGGAGGGGAATGATACGAGCATGAGGGGGTCAGAAATTTATGACAATCTTTCGACTCAAGCTCCAGAGGTTCAACAAATGACCTTAGGTGTTTGGATTGAAAACAACTTAAGGATGCTTATATTAGAGTTCAAGATAAGTAATCGAATCCGTGTTCGTTTGTGTGGCTTCATCATCACTAAAGTTATGTTCTAGTTCATGATGAGATTGCAAGTTTATGGTCGTTGTTATGAATATCCAAGCATGAATGAGAGCTTTCAAATTATCACGCGACTACACGAGGTTGGATTGCATGGAAAGTAAAATCGGAAGTTGGGAGTCAGGGAGCTCGCCCCGGCGAGCTCAGCAAGCCTATTAAGCTCGCCCCGGTGAGCTTATTCTCTGTCCATCTTTGCCCCAACAAGCTTTGAAGCCTCCCCGACCCATTCTTCTCTGTCCATCTTCGCCCTGGCGAGCTTCCCAGTACAAATCTCTCACCCCGGCGAGTTCAACCAAATTTTACTGGCGCATTTTTTGAGACAGACGCGTTTTGACAGTTTGGGACGCGAATTTCTTCCTTATTTTAGGGATTTTACATATCTTTTAGATTTCTATTGTAATTAGGATATTTATTAGATGTGATTTGATTTTCATATTGTGTTTAACTAGGATTTCTATTTCCAAATTAGTTAGTTGATTCCTTATGGAATTCTAGGGTTTTATTCTATTAGTATAAATAGAATACATAGCTAATGTAATAGAGTACAATTCAGATTAATAAAATTCTTGTGAGATTATTCTCCTTTTGGTTCTTTGAGAACTCCCGAATTATTCATGGTTTGTCTATGAATGTTCAATTGACTTATCATATAACAGATCATAGTTGTGCGTGGCATCTTCTACCCCACCAATCGTCAATTGTACCAAGATTACCGCTTACACATAAGCGAGGGGTCAATGTGTCGTTGGTGTCCATTCAACGTAGATTGTCCGAACGCGAGCAATTGTACCAAGATTACCGCCTACATATAGGCGAGGGGTTAAGGTGTTGCGAGCAATTCACCAAACAAATTTTCTAGAAACGATCCGGGCGACGACCACCTCACGCAAGCATGCCGTGGAGTCTATCAGGTAGGGTCTATGTTCAGTTTGTGCACAATAACTTTCTCGTCAATCCCTGGCATATCGCTAGGCTCCCATGCGAAGATATCCGCGTATACCCGAAGTAGCTCGATCAATCCCTTTCTGAAGGGCTCCTGCAGACCCAAACCAATCTTTATTGTCTTATCTTTCTTCCTGGGATCAGCTCAATGTCTTTGGTTTCTTCGGCTGGTAAAACGAGGGGTTCTGTGCTTCCTTCGATAAACGGTTCAACCTCAATCGCCATTGTTTGCCTCTGTTTGCACCTCCCAACAACCGAAGATATTAATGAATTCCTATAGCACCTCTGAGCCATATCTAGATCACCCTTTAACTTCACCAACTCCATTCGACGAAGGAAACTTCATCTTAAAATGAGGAATGGAGGTCACCACCTGTAACACCATCAATGTCGGTCGTCCCAGAATAACATTATAAGCAGAATCCACATGAACGACAAAGAACCGGACATTGACCTCCACTTGTTGAGGAGTCGTGCCAAAGATGACTGGCAACTCTATGGTTCCTGCTACACGAACCGGGTTATTGTCGAACCCGTAGAGCGGGATCTCCTGCCCGACTTGCATCTTCCTTCCTCCCAGGTCTAGCCTTTGGTAAGCATGTGCATATAGTATGTTGACAGAGGAACTGTTGTCGATCATGATCCGCCTCATTTTCATGGATCCGACTTGGGCAGTAATGGCCAAGGCTCCCTCATGCGGCTCGATAGGTTTTGATGGGTAATCCTCATCAGTGAATGATACCTGTGGTGCCCCCAAAATAGGGTCTGCAGAACCTAATTTTGAGTCGCCAAAATACATACTAAAAATACAAATTTTCCTATTTACAACTATTATAATGTCGTGCAAAATACGACAATACACATAATTTAAGTTTTCAGTACAATAATTGCGGCGTACATAGTATGACAGTGTTTAGACCCAAATTAAGTCCTTAATACAATCATTGCCACACTATTTTACAATATACTGAGAATTATTACAGCTACAAACTCGAACCATCACTCAATTCTTCTGTTTTTTCCCGTTAGATCCAACTACACTTTTATTACCTGAAAGGAATTGTGAAGCAAAAGGGTGAACACAAATAGCCCAGTAAAGAATATCATAACTAAGATAATGAAAAATAAATTATATTTAGTTTTCAACAATAATAAATCAGATATTTAGAACATATGGTAGATGATATAATTTTCAACAATAACTACAGTAAAATAAGCAATCCATTAGAAGAGTCAAGTAAACCATAATGTCTACTATCTTCACCAATCTAGAAGTTTACCATCAATCTTTTAACCCTGTAATACCAATCAATATTTCCTGTTCATAATCATGCCCATCTACAACTTTAGGCCATAATTATGCTGATCAATTCATTTTTGCACTACATGGCAAAGATGTATAATTGTAATACCAATGGTCATGATCATACCAATCAACAGTTTCTTGCCACAAAGGCTAAACAGAACTTTCACTACTTGCCACATAGGCTAACACAGAACTTTCACCACTTGCTACACAGGCTAAAACAGAACTTTCACCACTTGCCACAGAACTTTCACCATTTGCCACACAGACTAACACATTCTCAACAACTTAGTCTTGATGATTATTACAATAGCAATAATATGAAGAATGGACAAAATAATCAGAATAATAAGTTAAAGAATAAACATTTGAGGTTTGACATTTAATTTGTCCATAATCCAATAATGTCCAAATTGTCAACATGATGACCAATTGTGGAGTCAAATTCAAGATTGATATTCAAAGTTTATATTTCAAAGATAACAATTAATATTCAATAATGAAGGTTCAGATAAATAGGATTTCAAGTGGAATGATACTAGATGGAGCGTAAGCCTCAAAGGAATTTCTAATCATTTCAGGAATTATAGAGGTAATACTTACCATAGTAAGTTTAAAATTAGGAGTATGAAAGAAAATGATATCCCTTACTAGTATGAAATAAAATGTCATGCGGTAATCTGCGTAGACAGATCATTTTCTCAAAAGACTAATAAGGAATGAATACGTAGGGTTATTCACCAAGCATGCGGTAGTTCGCGTAGTCAGGTTATCCCCACAAGTTAATACATGGAATAAAATAACACCCTTTACAAGTATGAAAGAAATAATATTACTTACGAGTATCAAAGAATGATAACCCCTTACCTCAATTAGCAAGTCACTGGATGTTACTTTTTATGAAGTTTATCAACTTGAACAATACTTGTACTCTTACTTATCTTTACAAATACTTAAGATAGCCCAACACACTTAGAGAGAACTTACACTAAGAAATTTTTAGAGAGAGAAAGAAAATGTAAGTAAGGAAATTATAAATTCCTTATGCTAAACCATCCTATTTATAGCCAAAATTCACCACATTTAATAAATATAAAATTCATCCATTATCAATATTTAATCAAAAAGATTAATCTATTATCATTATTTATTCAAAAGATAAATTATTATTAAAAGATAAATCATTATTTATTCAAAAGATAAATCATTATCATTTATTTATTCAAAAGATAAATCATTATCTTTATTTATTCAAAAGATAAATCATTCTCATTATTTATTTAAAAGATAAATCATTTATCAAAAAATAAATCATTCTTTATTCAAAAGATAAATCATTATCATTATTTATATCACAAATATTATAGACTAGCAATTCCGGCAACCCGATTGTTCCTAGGAAAGAGGGGGCCTTCCGTATAAACGGCGCGCAATTAAATAACCCATTTCCTCGACAGAACTTTTAGATATTGCCAATAATGCTAACTATCTTAATAATATCATATCAAATAATATGAGTTACTGTGTCGTGTCAACTATTGAATCAGTAATCTATATAACAAAACACAAAGGATTTTGAAAAAAAAAATTCCCGCTCACTCTAAAAGGCCATCTCAACCGTTCAAAGTTTGGGATAGATCTCTGTTAGATTTGTATATAGCGCGAACATGTAATCAAATTACATAAATAGTGCGGAAGTGCGATAAAATCAGTTTTTTAAAATTTTATACAAACCATCACCAAGATCAATCTATGTGCTCAATTAACGATATAAACGAAAGAGAAAGAGAATAAGAATTATACCCTCGTAGAACAAAACTTCCTCGGGTACAAGTTCAACTCCTAGTCCTTCGTGTTCTCCTCGAATGCTTCGGTGTGATTCCTTCCTTTGATCAATGTTAGCCACCCAAGTGTTTGGCCTCTAGAGGTGATCCACCAAGGAAGAACAAGTATTCAAGAAGTTGGGTATTTGGCAAAACCCTAGTTTCTATCTCTATAGAAATTGCTCTCCACAATCTAATGCAAGAGTGTGTAACCCTAATCTATGATAAGACCCTTCTTATTTATAGATGTAGGAATAACCCTTCCCTAAACTATTTAGGATTTAGGGTTTGTATTATAATTAAACTCCTTTAATTAATAATGCTCCTAATCCAATTAGGAATCCATGGGAGAGTACTTCTATTAATTAATTTCCAATCCCTATTAGGAATTAAATAATAGTAATAGTAATAATAATAATAAGACTCCTCTTATTAATTTATATTTAATATTTCTAAAATATTAAATAATAAATATTAAGCTATTTAATTTATTCTATCTCCATAGATTAAATTAAATACACTTAACTTATTATTACCATTATGCCATTTACTTCTTAAATAAATATTTTCCTTTTGCGGTGTGACCCTTTAGGTTCTCCATATTAAACCGGTTGTGAATAAATCAATTAGAACAATTCTAATCTTATTTAAATAAATAAATTAAACTATTTAATTCATTTAAATAAATAACATTTATTCTACAATAAGGGTAAGCCCCCTTAGCGATCAACGACTTTCCAGATAATATAGATTTCAACATTAATCACAAAAGAACCTTTGAGTAGATAGTTACCGTACAATTCAATCCTTCTACCATACAATGTCCCAATTAAATATAAGACATGGATTTACTGTCAAGTTTTATTTTATTTAATTATATGTATTTTGATTCCCAAATGCACAACTCTAATTAATGCAAATTAGAAACTCCTTTCTAATTTCATTCTGCCTTGGCCAAGGACTACTGAGTTATCATTTATCGAATCACATAGGACATTCACATCTTTTACTAGACGAGGTAGATTCTTTGTTGATCATTCACCTATCTCCATGTATAACTAATTATACCCAATTATACCCTTTGATATAACCACAAGGTCTTAAGGGACATGTCAAAGTATAACTCATCATACACAAGATACTATGATGATCTCAAGTCCAAGGATCACTTGTACTACTATCACTAGAGGAATTCCTATTGACAGGCGAGTAAAACTCCATTAGGTATTCCTTAGCGAGTCACGTTCAGTGAACTTATTCTCTAATAAGCACCTACATACTTGCTTTAGTTTCTCCACACAAATGATTATGAGATCAATCATCCTCTTCCTAAGAGCAAGCAACGTATGTAATAATCTATCTGGATTCACTAATCCCCAATTTAGTAATCCAACGATTAGGAACAAATTAGTTTGTGAGCTATCTTGAATTTAGATCTCATTAGCATGATCACCATCATGATTCTAAAAGCATTGCTCAAAACTATGGGTTTATCACATTTAATATAACAGCACTATGTAGATAATATAAAATGCCTTTTAAGAAAATCAACTCCTTTATTAATAAATGAATAAGATTACAAAGTATATGCTACATCATATCAAATATGATTGGCTTGTGTGCATACTACTTTCAATCTCCCACTTGCACTAAAGCCAATCGCCATGGTATCTAATACCCATCTTCTCTAAGTGACGATCAAACTGCTGTTGTGTTAAAGCTTTAGTAAATGGATCTGCAATGTTGTCTTGAGAGTCCACACGCTCCAGGGTGACATCTCCTCTTTCAATGATTTCTCTAATCAAATGAAACCGCCGCAACACGTGTTTGGATTTCTGATGAGACCTGGGTTCCTTAGCCTGCGCAACAGCTCCGTTGTTGTCACAGAATAAAGGTACGGCTCCTCTAATGCTAGGAACCACTCCAAGTTCAGTTATGAACTTTTTCATCCAAACAGCTTCCTTTGCAGCTTCACTTGCAGCTATGTACTCTGCCTCTGTCACTGAATCAGCAACTGTTTGCTGCTTGGAACTCTTCCAACTCACTGCGCCACCGTTTAAGGTAAACACGTACCCTGAAACGGATTTACTGTCATCTTGGTCCGTTTGAAAACTTGAGTCTGTATAGCCCTCTAGTTTCAATTCAGACCCACCGTAGACAAGAAATACATCCTTAGTTCTTCTCAAGTACTTTAGGATGTTTTTCACTGCCTTCCAGTGCTCTTCTCCTGGATTCGACTGATATCTGCTTGTTACACTAAGTGCATGAGCGACATTTGGTCTAGTACATATCATACCGTACATGATAGATCCTATTGCAGAAGCATAAAGAATCTTACTCATACGGTCTCTCTCCTCAGGTGTCTTTGGGGCCTGTTTCTTGGAGAGATGTATTCCATGGCTCATCGGCATGAGACCTCTCTTGGAATCTTCCATGCTAAACTTCTTTAGCATTGAGTCAATGTACTTTCCTTGGGTCAAGCCCAACATCCTTTTAGATCTATCTCTATAGATCTTTATCCCCAAAATATAGGATGCCTCACCCAAGTCCTTCATGGAGAAGTGTTTAGATAACCAAATTTTGATCGACTGTAGCATAGGAACATCATTCCCTATCAGTAATATATCATCAACATATAATACAAGGAATGATATAGTGCTCCCACTAACCTTCTTGTACACACATGGTTCATCCTCGTTCTTGATAAAATCAAACCTTTTGATTATCTCATCAAAACGGATGTTCCACCTTCGAGAAGCTTGCTTCAATCCATAAATGGATCGTTGTAGCTTACAGACTTGGTTTGTTCCAACCGTTGAAACAAAACCCTCTGGCTGTATCATATATACATTCTCCTCAAGCTCTCCATTGAGGAAGGCCGTTTTCACGTCCATTTGCCAGATTTCGTAGTCATAATAAGCTGCAATTGCAAGCAAAATCCGAATGGACTTGAGCATAGCTACTGGTGAGAAGGTTTCATCATAGTCAACTCCTTGTCTTTGTTTGAAACCTTTTGCAACCAGTCGGGCCTTATAGGTCTCTACCTTGCCATCTGCTCCAGTCTTTCTCTTAAAGACCCATTTACACCCAATAGGCTTAATGCCCTCAGGTGGTGAAACCAAAGTCCATACTTGGTTTTCATTCATGGAGTCCATCTCGGATTTCATGGCTTCTAGCCATTTCTCTGAGTCTTCACTACTCATAGCCTCTTCGTAAGTCAATGGATCATCATCATCTATGATGCGTACCTCATCATCATCCTCTATGATGAATCCATACCTCTCAGGTATCTTCGGTACTCTTTCAGATTTACGAATAGGTTGTGGTACAGTAGGTTCTTCTACTTGGTTAGGTACCTGACTTTGATCCGGAGTATTTTGTGGTTCTTGAACTTCTTCAAGATATATCTTACTCCCACTGACCCCTTCGAGGATAAACTCCTTTTCCAAGAAGGCAGTGTGTTTTGCTACAAACACCTTTTGATCATTGGGATGATAGAAATAATACCCTACAATTTCTTTAGGGTATCCCACAAATCTACACTTGTCGGATCTAGTCTTTAGCTTATCTTGTTCAAACCTTTTGACATAAGCTGGACAACCCCAAGTCTTAACATACTTAAGATTTGGTTTCCTCCCTGTCCATATCTCATATGGGGTCTTTGGAACGGATTTGGTAGGTACCTTGTTAAGTATATATGCAGCCGTTTCTAGGGCATAACCCCAGAATGATACTGGAAGGTCGGTAAAACTCATCATGGATCGAACCATGTCCAACAATGTTCGATTTCTCCTTTCAGATACACCATTCAACTGTGGCGTCCCTGGTGGAGTCTATTGTGAGATTATACCATTTTCTTTGAGACAATTGAGAAACTCATTGGTTAAGTATTCCCCTCCTCGATCCGATCGAAGAATCTTAATACTCTTACCAGTTTGTTTCTCTACTTCACTTCTGAATTCTTTAAACTTTTCAAACGATTCAGATTTGTATTTCATTAAATACACATATCCAAATCTAGAATGATCATCAGTGAAAGTAATAAAATAAGAATACCCTCCTCGTGCATTCGTTGTCATAGGTCCACATACGTCTGTGTGTACCAACGCTAACAACTCTGTAACTCTTTCTCCTTTTCCACTAAAAGGGGATTTAGTCATCTTACCCATGAGACAAGATTCACAAGTTGGATATGATTCGTAATCAGATAGCTCTAAAAGCCCATCTTTATGCAACTTAGATAATCTTGTTTCATTGATATGACCGAGTCTACAGTGCCACATAAAGGTATAATTAACATCATCTCTTTTTCTTTTCTTAGTTTGTTCAATTTGAAGTATATTTTCATGCAAGTCAAGTATGTAAAGTCCATTCAGAAGGTTCCCAACACCATATAAAACATTTTTATTATAAATAGAACAACTGTTGTTCTTTATTATAATATCAAAACCATCCATATCCAATACAGAAATTGAAATAATGTTTCTAATGAGTGTTGGAACATAATAACAATTATTTAAACTAATGAACTTGCCCGAAGGCAGTGCTAAACGATAAATCCCTACAGCCAATGCAGCAACCTTTGCTCCATTTCCCACTCGTAGGACGACTTCATCTTTGTTCAGCTTCTTACTTCTAATTAGTCCCTGCATATTATTACATATGTGTGAACTACAGCCGGTATCCAATACCCAAGTAGAATTTTGACTTTCAGAAAAATTAATTTCAATCATGAACAAACCTAGATCGGAAGTCGAAGCTTCTCCAAGCTTCTTTTGGTCCGCAAGATACTCCTTGCAGTTCCTCTTCCAATGTCCCGGCTTATTGCAATGGTAGCAAATTCCCTTGCTATCTGGATCAGGTTTCTTATTATCCTTTCTTTTCGCCTTGCCCTTAGCCTTCTTGTTTTTCTTCTTTTCAGAAGATACCTTGGGCCTCTTCCTTTTCTTGGAAGAATCATCCACTAGTAAGACTTAGTTCTTGTTGGATGAGAAGTGACCTTCAGCAGTTTTCAGCATGTTAAGTAACTCAGGCAAGCTGACGTCCAACTTATTCATGTGAAAATTCACAACAAATTGTGAGAAGGTGTCCGGGAGTGATTGCAAGATCAAATCTTGACTTAACTCCCCATCCATCACGAACCCAAGCTGTCCAAGTTGTTCAATCAGATTGATCATCTTAAGGACATGAGTCTCAACAGCAGTGCCCTCGGTCATACGAGATCGGAAGAGCTCCTTAGATATCTGATATCTAGCAGTCCTACTTTGCTCACCATACAACTCTTTGAGATGCAGCAATATAGTAGGAGCATCCATAGTTTCATGCTGACGCTGAAGCTCGTTACTCATGGATGCGAGCATGATGCATTGAGCCAGGATTGCATCATCTTGCCACTTTCTAAAAGTAGCAATCTCTTCCTCAGAGGCTGTTTCTGCAACACTTGCAGGGACTGGCGAATTTAGGACATAAGAAATCTTTTCAGCAGTGAGAACAATTCTCAGATTCCTTAACCAGTCCGTGTAATTCGGTCCGGTCAGTTTGTTAGCATCAAGTATGCTACGCAGTGATAGTGAGTTTGACATTTTTAAATTCTGCATGTGAAATAGACAATATTTTAGCATTCATTCATTTAGTTAATTACCAAAATAAATTAGGTCTTTATTTTAAATTGGTATCTCTCACTTTTTCATCAAACTATATTACCCTCAATATATATATAGTTCGGCAAATCTAATTAAAGGTTTGCTAGTGAGAATAAGGATCCCATTTCAAATATATATAGCCTTGTGTGACACAACAAACGATATATAAATAAATAGGTAGACAACTATTGTCAATTACATCACTATGTAACTCCTTGTATTTTGCCTCTTAGATTATTTTGATCAAGTGTGACACATCCGAATCAAAATTATCTAAGTTAAGTCCAACCTAGCACTTTCATATATTCGAAAGAAAAACATTGTCCTTGTGTGACACAACAAAACAGCATCGTTCAGTCTATTTATAAGCATCAAATGTGATAAAGCAACATCTTAAATATTTAATACTTGTCTTGTGTGACACAACAAACTCATATTAAATATTTAATACTCTATCGCTTTACCATGCTAGAAGGTGACGTTCGATATTCCAAATATCTTTGAACGCTTAAGACTTAATATATTACTTTGAGGGGTTTGTTATTATTAGTCTCATCTTGTTTAGCGCGCAAGCACATATATATATAAAATACGCGTCATATTATTTTACATGCGAAGCATGTTGGATAATATATAATATATATATATATAGTAAGCATGCACATATAGAATACTATATTCTACCCGGATTGATTATGGACTTTTATTCTAGTTTGGTTCACTAGAGCCACCAAGTGAACCAAAAGGTCAAACCTAGGGCGCAAAAATAAATTTAAATATAACTATTACATTTAAACCCGGGCTCCAATACAAACGGGTCTTCAAGCGCTCCTTGCTCCTTTGTCTCCAATTCTTCAAAAAATTAATTCTAACTAGTCCTATTACAAAAACTATTTACAATAAATAGAAACCTTGATCAGCAGTCAAGGAGAAGTACATAGGAGGGAGATAGAATTTACATTAAGAAAAATTAGAGAAGACGAGGTACGCAGACCCCATTTATAAAAAACCCATACATTCAAGCATCCACTAAAATAAATCCAATCACACATTGGTCAACAGTCCATAATCAATCCCTATTTATTATCATACATATCTCTATATGTATCAATAAATAACATTCATCTCATGAATAATAAATCCATTCCATATATGCATTGATATCAATTAATGGGCAAAAGTTTTGCTAATATTTAGTTTTGAAACAAAATAAACTCTTTTATTTTAATCAAAAACCAAATCCAAATTAAACTCCTATAATTTTAGCAATCTGAAATCCTATTCCAGATAAAATAAACTCTTTATTTTAAACTTATATCAATTAAATAAACCATTTATTATAATTGAAGAAAAAATATTTTTCAGATTCTGCTTACCGGCGCAGCTACGCCCAGAATGAACTGGGCAACGGCGCAGCTGCGCTGCTCCCCAGAAAAAACCGATTCTGGGTTTCGGCGCAGCTGCGCTCCAGAATGAACTGGAGACGGCGCAGCTGCGCCGTGTCGCTGATTCAGAAAAATTTTTATTCTGCCCAAAAATTTCGATCCAATCGCATATCAAGCATACATGGAATCATCAAAATCGATAATTAGCACAAGATTAGTCTCTGATACCACTATTAGATTTGTATATAGCGCGAGCATGTAATCAAATTACATAAATAGTGCGGAAGCGCGATAAAATCAGTTTTTTAAAATTTTATACAAACCATCACCAAGATCAATCTATGTGCTCAATTAACGATATAAACGAAAGAGAAAGAGAATAAGAATTATACCCTCGTAAAACAAAGCTTCCTCGGGTACAAGTTCAACTCCTAGTCCTTCGTGTTCTCCTCGAATGCTTCGGTGTGATTCCTTCCTTTGATCAACGTTAGCCACCCAAGTGTTTGGCCTCTAGAGGTGATCCACCAAGGAAGAACAAGTATTCAAGAAGTTGGGTATTTGGCAAAACCCTAGTTTCTATCTCTATAGAAATTGCTCTCCACAATCTAATGCAAGAGTGTGTAACACTAATCTATGATAAGACCCTTCTTATTTATAGATGTAGGAATAACCCTTCCCTAAACTATTTAGGATTTAGGGTTTGTATTATAATTAAACTCCTTTAATTAATAATGCTCCTAATCCAATTAGGAATCCATGGGAGAGTACTTCTATTAATTAATTCCCAATCCCTATTAGGAATTAAATAATAGTAATAGTAATAATAATAATAAGACTCCTCTTATTAATTTATATTTAATATTTCTAAAATATTAAATAATAAATATTAAGCTATTTAATTTATTCTATCTCCATAGATTAAATTAAATACACTTAACTTATTATTACCATTATGCCATTTACTTCTTAAATAAATATTTTCCTTTTGCGGTGTGACCCTTTAGGTTCTCCATATTAAACCGGTTGTGAATAAATCAATTAGAACAATTCTAATCTTATTTAAATAAATAAATTAAACTATTTAATTCATTTAAATAAATAACATTTATTCTACAATAAGGGTAAGCCCCCTTAGCGATCAACGACTTTCCAGATAATATAGATTTCAACATTAATCACAAAAGAACCTTTGAGTAGATAGTTACCGTACAATTCAATCCTTCTACCATATAATGTCCCAATTAAATATAAGACATGGATTTACTGTCAAGTCTTATTTTATTTAATTATATGTATTTCGATTCCCAAATGCACAACTCTAATTAATGCAAATTAGAAACTCCTTTCTAATTTCATTCTGCCTTGGCCAAGGACTACTGAGTTATCATTTATCGAATCACATAGGACATTCACATCTTTTACTAGACGAGGTAGATTCTTTGTTGATCATTCACCTATCTCCATGTATAACTAATTATACCCAATCATACCCTTTGATATACCTACAAGGTCTTAAGGGACATGTCAAAGTATAACTCATCATACACAAGATACTATGATGATCTCAAGTCCAAGGATCACTTGTACTACTATCACTGGAGGAATTCTTATTGACAGGCGAGTAAAACTCCATTAGGTATTCCTTAGCGAGTCACGTTCAGTGAACTTATTCTCTAATAAGCACCTACATACTTGCTTTAGTGTCTCCACACAAATGATTATGAGATCAATCATCCTCTTCCTAAGAGCAAGCAACGTATGTACTAATCTATCCGGATTCACTAATCCCCAATTTAGTAATCCAACGATTAGGAACAATTTTAGTTTGTGAGCTATCTTGAATTTAAATCTCATTAGCATGATCACCATCATGATTCTAAAAGCATTGCTCAAAACTATAGGTTTATCACATTTAATATAACAGCACTATGTAGATAATATAAAATACCTTTTAAGAAAATCAATTCCTTTATTAATAAATGAATAAGATTACAAAGTATATGCTACATCATATCAAATATGATTGGCTTGTGTGCATACTACTTTCAATCTCACCGTCCAAATAGATATTCCCCAATTTTCTCATACAAATTATAAAGCTTTCACACATTATCTATTCCTTAGGGTTCTGTGATGGCCGAAGATCACCAGCAATATTGACCTCCCAGCTATTCTTTCTTCTAAAGCCCTAAAACCCCATTCACCATATTTAGATCTTCTTCTTCAAAAACCCACTTCTCGCAAGCCGCCTCCCCGAAAGGTGAAGAACCCGAGCTTTTCGGCTTCCGGAGTTCGATTGAAGAGAGACGGAGCTCCCATGGGTAAGCGGAGTAGACCCCCATCCAAATAGTGCCGGAGGCACGGGTACACAGCTAGTATAAAATATTGTGCAGATGTCACTGTAATAATGATTGAGTTAGAATACTATGCAATTGCTACTGTAACAATTATTGAATCAATAATATGACATACTATGCAATACCGTGTGCTACTGTGGAATACCGCGTGCTACTGTACTTTTATCACCGGGTATTTTAACAGTTAAAGTTGATAATACCGTTGACAATTTAAAGGTATTAGTGTCGTTGACAATTTTAAAGGTAATAGTACCGTTGATAATTTTTATTAAAAAAATTTATTTCTATCATTTTTGGTATCCGACAATTAGTTATGTGGGGCCTACCAATGATTGGTTATTTCGGCGTTGTCGTACTTTACTGAATATAATATTCTCCGACAGAACGAATATTACCTGACAGAAGGAATATTCCCTGACAAAACGAATATTCCCCGACATACTTTATAATTTGCACATATCACGCTTAACTTTATCATTTTATCAATTTAATACGTTAATGTTTAGAAAAATAATTATAAGAAAATTAAATTCTCTTTATTAAAAATTCGAGGTCTTACAATATCACAATGCCGAGATATGGTCGCTCCCTCCTTACAGACTGTTTGGACATTGTCATAACTGAATCCAACATCCCTCGCCGTTTCTTTCCAGCTACCTTCCCAATCGAACCGCCTGTTATCACATTTACCACTCCTTGAATTATCGGTGTTGGCTCGGATTGAGGCTTTGGGTTCTGCTGTGTATTGCCATTGGTCGTCGTCCTTCCCGAAGCTCCTGACCCGCAATGAACTGGACTATCTCCCCGCTCTGCACATTCTTCTCAATTAATGCTTTCAGATTTCTGTAATCCTCGGTGGAGTGTCCAGTAGCTTGATGATAGTCGCAATACTTATTCTGATTTCCCCAATCTCGATGAGTACTATTCGGGCATGGTTCGAAATACGGCTTGTCTCTCATATGTTCTAATATTGTTGCCCGATCCGTGTTGACATGGGTGAACACCTTGTTGACTTTTCTGTTCGGGAAACGCGGACGTCCTCCTCCCGAACCTCCATTAAAATTCCTCTTTGGAAAGTCTTCCGTTCTATTATTGTTATCTGACCTGGTAGGGTTGTTCCTGTCCCGATCCTTTGGCCTCTCCGCTGCATTTGGCTTCAGACTACTCATGGCCTCTTCAATTGTGATAAATTTCTCTACTCTGTCATAGGCTTCGACCAAGTCTTTTGGGGCATCGAACATCATATCCTTTACTAACTTCTTTGATTTCACAACATCTAGCTCGGTGGTAAAGTATCCGAGGGCCTGAGGACCGTTCAAATCTGACACTACTCTGACTACCTCTCGGAACCGTCTTACGTACTGGCCAAGTGTCTCATTGGAGTACTGCCTTATTTGCATTAAAGAGGCTGTTGGCTTTCCCCTCCTTTTATTACTCCCGAACCGGTTGTGAAACCTATCACAAAGCTCCTTCCATGACGAAATAGAGTTCGAGGTTAGAGACGTCATCCACTGCCGAGCCTCCTTCCTCAAGGTTGTAATAAACATTTGACACTTGGCAGCATCAGAGTAATCATAATAATTCATCAGCCGGTCATACGCTTGGCTGTGATTAAACGGGTCTCTTATTCCGTCATAGTTCTCCATATATGGGACCTTCTTGTTTAGGTCGGCCCGTACCCGATCAATTTCTGGGAATAATGGCAAAGTCGAACTTATCGAAGCCTCCTTCCCCTGGTTAACTGTTGCGAGCGCCCTCTCCAGCTCTGTAACCCTCCGAGCTAAAGCCTCAGGATCTCCTGTTAGAGGGGATGACTCTCGCCTTTCCCCGTCCTTCCGGGCTGGTGCCTCGGGAATTTCCCTTCGAGGGGATGGCTCTCACCTATCCCTATCATGATCCGGAGAGACCCTCCGCCTTCTCCTTTCAGATCTTCCCCTGCTTCCACTACTTGCTTCCCGAGAGCGGCTCTAACGCTTGCTCTTGTCACGGGATCGACTTTGTCGCCCGATCCTCTCCTAAGAGCGACTCATAAACCTGCTCCTTTCCTGCCGAGAACCGTCCGAATGGTATGTCCTGGATCGGTCTCCTGACGAAACTTCCTGACGCTGATGATGACTGGAGGAAACTTCTTCTCTACCTAATAACGATGCCAACTACTTATCCAACTCTATCTGCTGAAGGCGTATGGCTTCTACGACGTCTTTTCGCCATTGCATCCTTTTGGCCAATATTGTCTCCATTTCGTCACGACTCTGACCCGACCTAGAATTCTGGTCTTCGGCACGACTATCATAACCTAGCGTCTTTTGAGTGGCCGAAAATAATTTTCTCCTGACGATCGCTGTCCATGGATCGGTTGGGCCCACTGAATGACTTTGGGGGCCCAGCCTGTCTGAGATACTCTTTGATAGTCCCAATATATCTTTGACCGAGCCTCTAGGTTGAGAAAGACCAGTTGTAGATTCACCATGTGCCGACACCGTCTTTGCCTTACTTGACACCATTATTTTTGATCAATAAATACTGTGTGCTTGAAAATTATCAAGCACTAAAGAGCCCTCCTTCTAGCGCTAATGTTAACGCCAAGATTCGTCCATGCGCGCAATCACCAAATTGCGTGTCCAATCCTGCACAGAAATGAAACCACATTTAGAGAGCTGATGGCTTTACTCCGGTGGGGGATTACTCCGGTGTGAGAATAAGTACAGGTTGAATAAGGTTTAACAATGGAGGCTTAATGCTTTAATGCTGAAAAAGATGATTACATGTGAATTAGAGTCTAGCCTTGTATTTATAGTGATCACACACCATCAATTTCATGCCCGTCCCCGTATGGAAATAAAACTCCTCATTAGGTTAGATACCATAGTGGGATTAAACTCAATCTCCTTAAAGGAAGAAAATCGAATTATATCCTGACACTTTCCTTAGGAGTTAGAAATTAAATACAGTTAGGATTCTCTAATATACTCCCTCTGCCCAAACAGACTCCTATAAGGGAACATACCTCCACGTGGACCATGGCCCACCGTATCTATTGGGCCCAAATAAAAACACCCCAACACAACTGGTATTAGAGACTGAAAGTAGTATGAACACAAGCCAATCATATTTGATATGATATAGCATATACTTTGTAATCTTATTCATTTATTAATAAAAGTATCAAAGGCATTTTATATTATCTACATGATGTTGTTATATTAAATGTGATAAACCCATAGTTTTGAGCAATGCATTTATAATCATGATGGTGATCATGCTAATGAGATCTAAATTCTAGATAGCTCACAAACTAAAATCGTTCCTAATCATTGGATTACTAAAAAGGGGATTAGTAAATCCGGATAGATTAGTACATTCGTTGCTTACTCTTAGGAAGAGGATGATTGATCTCATAATCATTTGTGTGGAGACACTAAAGCAAGTATGTAGGTGCTTATTGGAGAATAAGTTCACTGAACGTAGCTCGCTAAGGAATACGTAATGGAGTTTTACTCGCCTGTTAATAGGAATACCTCTAGTGATAGTAGTACAAGTGATCTTTGGACTTGACATCATCATAGTATCTTGTGTATGATGAGTTATACTTTGACATGTCCCTTAAGACCTTTAGGGTATATCAAAGGGTATGATTAGGTATAATAAGTTGTACATGGAGATAGGTGAATGATCAACAAAGAATCTACCACGTTTAGTAAAAGATGTGAATATCTTATGTGATTCGATAAATGACAACTCAGTAGTCCTTGGCCAAGTCAGAATGAAATTAGAAAGGAGTTTCTAATTTGCATTATTTAGAGTTGTGCATTTGGGAATCGAAATACATTTGATTAAATAAAATAAGACTTGACAGTAAATTCATGTCTTATATTTAATTGGGACATTGTATGGTAGAAGGATTGAATTGTACGGTAACTATGCACTGAAAGGTTCTTTTGTGATTAATGTTGAAATCTATATTATCTAGAAAGTCGTTGATCGCTAAGGGGGCTTACCCTTATTGTAGAATAAATGTTATTTATTTAAATGAATTAAATAGTTTAATTTATTTATTTAAATAATATTAGACTTGTTCTAATTGATTTATTCACAACCGGTTTAATATGGAGAACCTAAATGGTCAAACCGCAAAAGGAAAATATTTGTTTAAGAAGTAAATGACATAATTATAATAATAAGTTAATTGTATTTAATGTAATCTATGGAGATAGAATAAATTAAATAGCTTAATATTTATTATTTAATATTTTAAAAATATTAAATATAAATTAATAAGAGGAGTCTTATTATTATTATTATTATTATTATTATTATTATTATTATTACTATTATTTAATTTCTAATAGGATTGAGAATTAATTAATAGAAATACTCTCTCATGAATTCCTAATTGGATTAGGAGCATAATTAATTAAAGGAGTTTAATTATAATAGAAACCCTAATCCTAAATAGTTTAGGGAAGGATTTTCCTACATCTATAAATAAGAGAAGTCTTATCATAGATTGGGGTGACACACTCTTGCATTAGATTGTGGAGAGTACTTGTAATTTTTATAGAGATAGAAACTAGGGTTTTGCCAACTCTCATCTATTTGAACAACTATTCTTCCTTAGTGGATCACCTCTAGAGGCCAAACACTTGGGTGGCTAACGTTGATCAAGCGAAGGAATTTAGTCGGTGGAATTCAAGGAGAACGCGAAGGAATTGGAGGTAAACTTGTACCCAAGGAAGCTTTGATTCACGAGGGTATAATTCTCTATCTCTATCTCTTTCGTTAATTGATAATTGAACATAAGGAAAGATCATGGTGATGGTTTGTATGAAAAATTTTAAAATCTGTTTTATCACTCTTTCGCCCTATTTATGTAATTTGATTGCATGCTTGCGTTATATACAAACCTGACAGTGGTATCAGAGCCTAATCCTTATGTTAATTATTAATTTTGATGATTCCATGTATCAATTGATATGCGATACGATCGGATTTTGGGCAGAATTGTTTTTTCTTGAATCTGCATCGCGGTGCGGCCGCGTCACTTCCAGTTCATTCTAGAGCGCGGCTGCGCCCGAACCCAGAAAACGTTTTTGGGGGTGTAGCGCGGCCGCGCCGCTCCTAGTTCAATTTGGAGCGCGGCCGCGCCGATATGCAGAGTGTGAAATTTTTTTATTTTTCTCAATTAACATAAATGGTTTATTTAATTGATAAAAGTTTAAAATAAAGATGTTTATTTTATCTGAAATATGATTTCAGATTGCTAAAATTAAAGGAGTTTAATTTGGATTTGATTTTTTGATTAAAATAAAAGAGTTTATTTTGTTTCAAAAACTAAATATTAGCAAAACTTTTGCCCATTAATTGATATCAATGCATAAATGGAATGGTTTTATTATTCATGAGATGAATGTTATTTATTGATGCATATAGAGATATGTATGATAATAAATAGGGATTGATTATGGACTATTGACCAATGTGTGATTGAAATTATTTTAGAGGATGCTTGAATGAATGTGTTTTTATAAATGGGGTCTGCGTACCTCGTCTTCTCTAGTTTTTCTTAATGTAAATTTTATCTTCCTCCTATGTACTTCCCCTTGACTGCTGATCAAGGTTTCTATTTATTGTAAATAGTTTATGTAATATGATTAGTTAGAATTATTTTGAAGAATTGGAGACAAAGGAGCAAGGAGCACTTGAAGACCCGTTTGTAATGGAGCCCGGGTTTAAATGTAATAGTTATATTTAAATTTAATTCTTGCACCCTAGGTTTGACCTTTTGGTTCACTTGGTGGCTCTAGTGAACCAAACTAGAATAAAAGTTCATAATCAATCCAGGTAGAATATATATTCTATATGTGCATGATTACTATATATATATATTATATATATATTATCCAACATGCTTCGCATGTTAAATAATATGACGCGTATTTTATATATATATGTGCATGCGCACTAAACAAGATGAGACTAATAATAACAAACCTCTCAAAGAAATCATATTAAGTCCTAAGCGTTCAAAGATATTTGGAATATCGAACGTCGCCTTCTAACATGGTAAAACAATAGAGTATTAAATATTTAATATGAGTTTGTTGTGTTACCATAAGGCAAGTATTAAATATTTAAGATATTGCATTATCACATTTGATGCTTATTAAGGAATTGAACATTACTGTTTTGTTGTGTCACCACAAGGACGGTATTTTTCTCTTCACATATATGGAAGTGCTAGGTTGGACTTAACTTGGATAATTTTGATTCGGATGTGTCACCACTTGATCAAAATAATCTAAGAGACAAAATACAAGGAGTTACATAGTGATGTAATTGACAATAGTTGTCTACTTATTTATTTATATATCGTTTGTTGCGTCACCACAAGGCTATATACATTTGAAATGGGATCCTTATTCTCGCTAGCAAATCTTTAATTAGATTTGCCGAACTATATATTGAGGGTAATATGGTTTGATGAAAATAGTGGGAGATACCAATTTAAATAAAGACCTAATTTATTTTGATGATTAATAAAATGAATATATGCTAAAATGTTGTTTATTTCACATGCAGAATTTAAAAATGTCAAACTCACTATCACTGCGTAGCATACTTGATGCTAACAAACTGACCGGACCGAATTACACAGACTGGTTAAGGAATCTGAGAATTGTTCTCACTGCTAAAAAGATTTCTTATGTCCTAAATTCGCCAGTGCCTGCAAATGTTGCAGAAATAGCCTATGAGGAAGAGATTGCTACTTTCAGAAATTGGCAAGATGATGCAATCTTGGCTCAATGCATCATCCTCGCATCCATGAGTAACGAGCTTCAGCGTCAGCATGAAACTATGGATGCTACTACTATATTGCTACACCTCAAAGAGTTTTATGGTGAGCAAAGTAGGACTGGTAGATATCAGATATCTAAGCAGCTCTTCCGATCTCGTATGACCGAGGGCACTACCGTTGAGACTCATGTCCTTAAGATGATCAATCTAATTGAACAATTTGGACAACTTGGGTTCGTGATGGATGGGGAGTTAAGTCAAGATTTGATCTTGCAATCATTCCCAGACACCTTCTCACAATTTGTTGTAAATTTTCACATGAATAAGTTGGACGTCAGCTTGCCTAAGTTATTTAACATGTTAAAAACTACTGAAGGTCACTTTTCATCCAACAAGAACCAAGTCTTACTAGTGGATAATTCTTCCAAGAAATGGAAGAGGCCCAAAGTATCTTCTGAAAAGAAGAAAAACAAGAAGGCTAAGGGCAAGGCGAAGAGAAAGGATAAAAAAAACCTGATCCTGATAGCAGAATTTGCTACCATTGCAACAAGTCGGGACATTGGAAGAGGAACTGCAAGGAGTATCTTGCGGACCAAAAGAAGCTTGGAGAAGCTTCGACTTCCGATCTAGGTTTGTTCATGATTGAAATTAATTTTTCTAAAAATTAAAATTCTACTTGGGTATTGGATACCGGCTGTAGTTGTCACATATGTAATAATATGCAGGGACTAAGCAGAAGTAGAAAGTTGAACAAGGATGAAGTCGTCCTACGAGTGGGAAATGGAGCGAAGGTTGCTGCATAAGCTGTAGGAATTTATTGTTTAGCACTGCCTACGGGCAAGTCCATTAGTTTAAATAATTGTTATTATGTTCCAACACTCATTAGAAATATTATTTCAATTTCTGTATTAGATATGGATGGTTTTGATATTATAATAAAGAACAACAGTTGTTTTATTTATAATAAAAATGTTTTATATGGTGGCAATTTACTGAATGGACTTTATATACTTGACTTGCATGAAAATATACTTCAAATTGAACAAACTAAGAAAAGAAAAAGAGATGATGTTAATTATACCTTTATGTGACACTGTAGACTTGGTCATATCAATGAAACAAGATTAACCAAGTTGCATAAATATGGGCTTTTAGAGCTATCTGATTTTGAATCATATCCAACTTGTGAATCTTGTCTCATGGGTAAGATGACTAAATCTCCTTTTAGTGGAAAGGGAGAAAGAGTTACAGAGTTGTTAGCATTGGTACACACAGACGTATGTGGACCTATGACAACGAATACACGAGGAGGGTATTCTTATTTTATTACTTTCACTGATGATCATTCTAGATTTGGATGTGTATTTAATGAAATACAAATCTGAGTCGTTTGAAAAGTTCAAAGAATTTAGAAGTGAAGTAGAGAAGCAAACTGGTAAAAGTATTAAAATTCTTTGATCGGATCGAGGAGGGAAATACTTAACCAATGAGTTTCTTGATTGTCTCAAAGAAAATGGTATAATCTCACAATGGACTCCACCAGGCACACCACAGTTGAATGGTGTATCTGAAAGGAGAAATCAAACATTGTTGGACATGGTTCGTTCCATGATGAGTTTTACCGACCTTCCAATATCCTTCTGGGGTTATGCCCTAGAATAGACTGCATACCTACTTAACAAGGTACCTACCAAATCCGTTCCAAAGACTCCATATGAGTTATGGACAAGGAGGAAACTAAATCTTAAGCATGTTAAGACTTGGGGTTGTCCAGCTTATGTCAAAAGGTTTTAGCATGATAAGCTGAAGACTAGATCCGACAAGTGTATATTCGTGGGATACCCTAAAGAAACATCAAGGTATTATTTCTATCATCCTACTGATCAAAAGGTGTTTGTTGCGAAACATGCTGCCTTCTTGGAAAAGGAGTTTATCCTTGAAGGGGTCAGTGGGAGTAAGATATATCTTGAAGAAGTTCAAGAACCATAAAATACTACGGATCAAAGTCAAGTACCTGATCAAGTGGAAGAACCTACTGTACCACAACCTATTCGTAAATCTGAAAGAGTGCCGAAGATACCTGATATGTATGGATTAATCATAGAGGATGATAATGAGGTATACATCATAGGTGATGATGATCCATTGACTTACGAAGAGGCTATGAGTAGTAAAGACTCAGAGAAATGGCTAGAAGCCATGAAATCCCAGATGGACTCCATGTATGAAAAATCAAGTATAGACTTTTGTTTCACCACCTGAGGGCATTAAGCCTATTAGGTGTAAATGGGTCTTTAAGAGAAAGACTGGAGCAGATGGCAAGGTAGAGACCTATAAGGCCCGACTGGTTACAAAAGGTTTCAAACAAAGACAAGGAGTTGATTATGATGAAACCTTCTCACCAGTAGCTATGCTCAAGTCCATTCGGATTTTGCTTGCAATTGCAGCTTATTATGACTACGAAATCTGACAAATGGACGTGAAAATGGCCTTCCTCAATAGAGAGCTTGAGGAGAATGTATGTATGATACAGCCAGAGGGTTTTGTTTCAACGGTTGGAACAAACCAAGTCTGTAAGCTACAACGATCCATTTATTGATTGAAGCAAGCTTCTCGAAGGTGAACATCCGTTTTGATGAGATAATCAAAAGGTTTGATTTTATAAAAAATAAGGATGAACCATGTGTGTACAAGAAGGTTAGTGGGAGCGCTGTTTCATTCCTTATATTATATGTTGATGATATATTACTGATAGGGAATGATATTTCTATGCTACAGTCCATCAAAATTTAGTTATCTAAACACTTCTCCATGAAGGACTTGGGTGAGGCATCCTATATTTTGGGGACAAAGATCTATAGAGATAGATCTAAAAGGATGTTTGGCTTGACCCAAGGAAAGTACATTGACTCGATGCTAAAGAAGTTTAGCATGGAAGATTCTAAGAGAGGACTCATGCCGATGAGCCATGGAATACATTTCTCCAAGAAACATGCCCCAAAGATACCTGAGGAGAGAGACCGTATGAGTAAGAATCTTTATGCTTCAATAATAGGATCTATCATGTATGGCATGATATGTACTAGACCGGATGTCGCTCATGCACTTAGTGTAACAAACAGATATCAGTCGAATCTAGGAGAAGAGCACTGGAAGGCAGTGAAAAACATCCTAAAGTACTTGAGAAGAACTAAGGATGCATTTCTTGTCTACAGTGGGTCTGAATTGAAACTAAAGGGCTATACAGACTCAAGTTTTCAAACGGACCAAGATGATAGTAAATCCGTTTCAGGGTATGTATATACATTAAACGGTGACCCAGTGAGTTGGAAAAGTTCCAAGCAACAAACAGTTGTTGATTCAGTGACGGAGGCAGAGTACATAGCTGCAAGTGAAACTACAAAGGAAGCTGTTTGGATGAAGAAGTTCATAACTGAACTTGGAGTGGTTCCTAGCATTAGAGGAGCTGTACCTTTATTCTGTGATAATACCGGAGTTGTTGCACAGGCTAAGGAACCCAGGTCTCATCAGAAATCCAAACATGTGTTGCGGCAGTTTCATTTGATTAGAGAGATCATTGAAAGAGGAGATGTCACCTTGGAGTGTGTGGACTCTCAAGACAACATTGCAGATCCATTTACTAAAGCCTTAATACAACAACAGTTTGATCGTCACTTAGAGAATATGGGTATTAGATACCATGGAGATTGACTTTAGTACAAATAGGAGATTGAAAGTTGTATGCACACAAGCCAATCATATTTGATATGATGTAGCATATACTTTGTAATCTTATTCATTTATTAATAAAAGTATCAAAGGCATTTTATATTATCTACATGGTACTGTTATATTAAATGTGATAAGCCCATAGTTTTGAGCAATGCTTTTAGAATCATGATAGTGATCATGCTAATGAGATCTAAATTCTATATAGCTCACAAACTAAAATCGTTCCTAATCATTGGATTACTAAAAAGGGGATTAGTGAATCCGGATAGATTAGTACATACGTTGTTTGCTCTTAGGAAGAGGATGATTGATCTCATAATCAGTTGTGTGGAGACACTAAAGCAAGTATGTAGGTGCTTATTGGATAATAAGTTCACTGAACTTGGCTCGTTAAGGAATACCTAATGGAGTTTTACTCGCCTGTCAATAGGAATTCCTCTAGTGATAGTAGTACAAGTGATCCTTGGACTTGGGATCATCATAATATCTTGTGTATGATGAGTTATACTTTGACATGTCCTTTAAGACCTTTAGAGTATATCAAAAGGTATGATTGGGAATAATAAGTTGTACATGGAGATAGGTGAATGATCAACAAAAAATCTACCACGTCTAGTAAAAGATGTGAATGTCCTTTGTGATTCAATAAATGACAACTCAGTAGTCCTTGGCCATGGCAGAATGAAATTAGAAAGGAGTTTCTAATTTGCATTATTTAGAGTTGTGCATTTGGGAATTGAAATACATATAATTAAATAAAATAAAACTTGACAGCAAATCCATGTCTTATATTTAATTGGGACATTGTATGGTAGAAGGATTGAATTGTACGGTAACTATGCACTGAAAGGTTCTTTTGTGATTAATATTGAAATCTATATTATCTGGAAAGTCGTTGATCGCTAAGGGAGCTTACCCTTATTGTAGAATAAATGTTATTTATTTAAATGAATTAAATAGTTTAATTTATTTATTTAAATAAATTAGAATTGTTCTAATTGATTTATTTACAACGAGTTTAATATGGAGAACCTAAAGGGTCACACCGCAAAAGGAAAATATTTGTTTAAGAAGTAAATGGCATAATTATAATAATAAGTTAAGTGTATTTAATTTAATCTATGGAGATAGAATAAATTAAATAGCTTAATATTTATTATTTAATATTTTGAAAATATTAAATATAAATTAATAAGATGAGTCTTATTATTATTATTAATATTACTATTATTTAATTTCTAATAGAGATTGAGAATTAATTAATAGAAGTACTCTCTCATGAATTTCTAATTGGATTAGAAGCATAATTAATTAAAGGAGTTTAATTATAAGAGAAACCCTAATTCTAAATAGTTTAGGGAAGGGTTTTCCTACATCTATAAATAAGAGAAGTCTTATTATAGATTGGGGTGACACACTCTTACATTAGATTGTGGAGAGTACTTGCAATTTTTATAGAGATAGAAACTAGGGTTTTGCCAACACCCATCTTCTTGAACAACTATTCTTCCTTGGTGGATCACCTCTAGAGGCCAAACACTTGGGTGGCTAACGTTGATTAAGCGAAAGAATTTAGTCGGTGGAATTCAAGGAGAACGCGAAGGAATTGGAGGTGAACTTGTACCCGAGGAAACTTTGATTCACGAGGGTATAATTCTCTATCTCTATCTCTTTCGTTAATTGATAATTGAATACAAGGAAAGATCATGGTAATAGTTTGTATGAAAAATTTTAAAATCCATTTTATCACGCTTCCGCCCTATTTATGTAATTTGATTGCATGCTTGCGTTATATACAAACCTAACAGAGACTCCTTTATTAATGTAATATTCAACAATTATAAATACTTCCTGTACAAATAAGCTCTGATCTTTGTTGGATACGACTGCCCCTTTTGCACGACTGTAACTGTTTTGTACCTCTGCAACTCTTGCACCACTGCAACCTCTAGAGCTTTCTTTGTATAACCCTATCTACTACTGGATCAACGAAGCCAAACAAGGCTTGAATACAAGTTTTAATAAGAAGGAATATAATTACAATATAACTATGATTTTCTAACCAAAAGAAATTAAGAACAAGGCACAAATAATTGCTGAAAATTTTCTTTAAAAGCTCCTAATATCAGAATGTGTATTGCTGAAGGGTTCTGCCTGTTTTCTTTAGCCAAGAAAGATGAATATATATAATATATTGTCTAATAACTATAAAATACTGTTAACATGAATGCCCATATCTCGATTAGAATAAAACAGAATTTCAGCAGCGTGATATATACCCAACGGATATGACACGATAATTTTCCAAATCAGTTTTTCAAAGACTTTGATTTTCAAAATAAAACAATTTAAAAAAGCTTAAATAAAGGAAAAGATATCAGCAAACAGATTTGATATGATTAAGCTGATAGAGTCTCAATCAAATCAGCTGTTTGACTTATTCTATTTCCATAATTTCAGTATTTTAATCCATGTCAAGTTTTATTGAAAATAGATTTCCAGCAATTAAATAATGCCTTGTAAAAACTTTGGGCTAGAAAATCTTACATTATTCCCTAAGTGATTTCTTAAAGACCTTGTAACGCCCCTGTACACACCCAAAATTTTTGCATATATCTTCTAACCCTGGCAGGAGGGCAAAAATGTTATTTCAGCCAGAGGACGAGACGTCCGAACAAAGGATTTCGGGACTCAGGCCCAAAGTACGAGGAGTCATCACAATGATTATAAAGTAACAAGCTATCCAAGGCATGGCGGTTGACTAACTGACATCTACAGGATAGTTCTGTAATTTGCTCTATCTTCTCGGATCCGAAATTGGTTGAACCCTTGTCATTGCGTAGCCCTCGAAAAGAGCTTTCCGAAATGATGTGACACGTCACCTAACTCTTTCCAGATTGAAAGTTATGGACATTTCAGCAAACGAAACGAAGAACCGACGGCACGACACGAAAACCAAGGCGCGTGGGCCCACCTTTGGCCAGCCGCAGCCTGCGGCTGCCCAGGGAAGCCTATAAATGTCGATTTTCATCAAATTTTCAAAAAAAAGTGGAATCTTAGGGAAAGAAATAAGGTATCTTAGAGAGAGGAGCTCGGGATTTGACTCAAATTTGTTAGATTTTCTCCAACTTTGAATTAGATTAGCTAAATCTATACACATTTGAGAGCAAGAAGGTCAATCTTGTTCTCCAAGGTGAAAGATTTAATCTTTCTTGTAAATTCAATGTAGATCTATTAGATCTCTTATGTTTTGTCCACTGTTGTGTTTAAAGTTTGTTTATCTTTTAATTATCGCATCTTTTGTCGAGTCTCCTTTAGATTTAGATTGTTTTTATTAATAATTTTATCTTGCCATTGTTAAAGTTTGAATCTTTTCACTAGATCCATCATATATCTAGCCTGATTCTAGCTTATTAATGGTTTCAAAGTTCAAAGTTTTAACCTTTTTGCTAGATCTTGCTTAGATCTATTATGGATTTAGTCATTTATAATATTTTAAGTCGATTTTACAAGCACTCCGTAAAACCTAGATTCATATCTAGTGGTGATGGGGTACCACCTACCTGTCGTCAAGGGATTCTAACGATTGAATCACCTAATAGCCAGTTTGGGATATATTTCTCGATTTAAATCGCGATTATGTCATTGTATAGATCTAGGGAACCTTAGATCTACGGATTTACTCCTACGGATCTAAGTCCCGTTAATGGATCTCATCAATACATATAGTCTCTCATGATGTCGGCTTCGATTATGCGATATACGAGATAGGGTTACGAGAGTCCTTTCCTAGATCACCTTGTCGACGCCGGGAATTTTTTCCTAAATTTTCGTCTTGTTTTTACCCTTTTTGAAGATTTCGATTTATTCATTTCGCTTAAAGGGTGATTTTTAGGAAAAAGCCGACATAAATGCCGACGGAGTTTTGAAAGGTTAATTTTAATGATGGGCCAATTAGACAGAGTTGCCAGTTGGTAAAGATTTAAATGGATGTACCAACTCATCCGGATTTTCAGATTTTTGCAATATGGCCAAATATGTGACTTCGTGAAATTGGTCTTGAAACCGAGATTCATAGAGTTCGGGGGCTTTCTTAAGTGAGGGGAAGGTGTTACGCACCCCCCGACTTCCGTGAAAACATGATTACTACATCTTATTATCTTCCTAAGTGTGAAGTGTGTGTGTGTGTGTGATTTTGAAAGAAATTGCTACCTAGCTTTGGATCAAAATCGTGGGAAGTGCATTATCTTGAAAGCAACTTAAAACCTCTTTGGACCTATGCGCGAGGGATATGACTTAAGAGAAAGGTTCATTTTAGCTTTGATTTTGATGAAAACCTTTTGGGGTAACGTTTTGGAAAGCATGGTTTTCAAACCCTTCGCCAAATAGGAATCGAGATTCATCGTTACTTTCAATTTTAAGTTAAAGTGGTCTTACTAACCCGAGCGATTTGATTTTGGAAGATCTTTGTCGTTTTGTTTAAAAATCGTTTTTTGGTGATAAACAGGAAATTAAGCATCAAGATAGGGTCGGGGTGATCCGTGGGCATGAAAGCCATCTTGATGGCCCTGAACACCCGCAATCGCAATTTTCACTAGCACGGGGCCTTAAATCCAGTTTTCATGGGATGGAACCCTCGATACCATTTTAAGGCCCAAATTTATATTTACAATGATCGGATAATAACTTTACAATCGAAATAATGTCCATCGTGGGAATTAGGTCGAGATCCGATTCGAGGATCTCGACTTCAATATTCTTAGGCTCACATCATAATATGTTGAAACATAAGTAAAAAGAGATCTGAAAGTGGGTTCCCGTAACCCTATCTTTTAGATTGTAATATCGAAACAACATTTCGAGGGACTATGTGTATTAACGAGATCTATGGAAAGGGATTTAGAATCTAGGATATAACTCCATAGATCTAAGATTGCTTAGATCCGTATAATGCCACAATCAGGATTAAAACGAAAGCATATATATATATATATATAAATGTATCCTAAAACCGCTATCAGATGATTCAAATTGTTAGAATCCCTAGCGCGATTAGTTAGGACCTCCTCCCCACTAGATAGGGATCTAGGGTTTTGCGGAGTGTTTATAAAATTAACTTAAAACATTATAAATGGCTAGATCCACAACAGATCTAAGCAAGATCTAGCAAAAAAGGTTAAAGCTTTAAACTTTGAAACTATTGATAAGCTAGATTCAAGCTAGATCTAGGGTGGATCTAGTGAAAAGATTCAAACTTTAACAATGGCAAGATAAAATTTCTGATAACAAATGATCTAAATCTACAGGAGACTTGATAAAAGATGCAACAATCGAAAGATAAACAAACTTCAAGCACAACAATGGACAAAACGCAAGAGATTTAATAGATCTACATTGAATTTATAAGAAAGATTAAATCTTTCACCTTGGGGAATGAAATTTGACACTTCCTTGCTCTCAAATGTGTATAGATCTAGCTAATCTAACACAAAGTTGGAGAAAATCTAACAATTTTTATCTAAATCCTGAGCTTCTCTCTCTAAGATACCACACTTTCTCTCTCTAAGATTCCCTCTTTTTTTCAAAAATCTGCTGAAATTCGATATTTATAGGCTGCCCTGGACAGCCGTAGGTCACCTGCGACTGGCCCAGGTGGGGCCCATGTGCCTCAGTCTTCGTGTTATGCTATCGGTTCTTTGTCCTGTTTGCTGGAATATCCATAACTTTCGATCCGGGAAGGGTTAGGAAACGTGTTATACCATTTCGGAAAACTTTGAGAGCTACGCACTGACATAAGGTTTGGCCAATTCCGGATCTAGGAAGATAAAGCAGTAAGCAGAAATCGATCTTCCCCAGGATGCCGACTAATCAACCGTCATGTTGAGCGTAATTTGTCACTCGGCGGTCGTTGAGATAGCTTTATGTATTCCGGCTTTAGTCCCAAAATCTTCTGTTCGGGTGCCCTGCCCTTCGGCTAAAATGAGTCTTTTGCCTTCCTGCCAGGCTTAGAAGACATACAAAATTTTGGGTGTCTACAGATGCCCCTCTTTGTCGTGTTTATGCAATGGAATGAAATGAACATGACAAAGATATAGACACCTAATTTATGGCAAGATATATTGATAATGCAAGATAATAATATTAGAGGATGCAAGTCAATTATCAACTAATGTCGTGGTGTGAAATGCTTTAAACTTTACTATTACGTTGCTCCGCTAGGGAAAATTGTCATTGTATTGACATCACCGGGTCTCGCCCCCGATTTCTTTGTTGAGTTTTGTCCTCAACGGGCATATCATCAGGTCTCATCCCTGACGCTATTTTGTTGAGTCTCGTCCCCAACGGATTTTAATCACTAGGTCTCGCCCTTGATATTTCTGTTATTGAGTCTCGTCCCTAACGGGTTTAATCACCAAGTCTTGTCCCTGATGTTTCTTTGTCTGTTAAGTCTCATCCCCAACGGGTTTAATTACCAGGTTTCATCCTTGATGTTTCTTCGTCGAGTCTCGTCCTCAACGAGTTTAATCACCAAGTCTCGTCCCTGATGTTTCTTTGTCTGTTGAGTCTCGTCGCCAATAGGTTTAATTACCAAGTCTCATCCCTGATGTTTCTTCATCGAGTCTCATCCCCAATGGGTTTAATTACAAGGTCTCGTCCCTGATGTTTCTTTGTTTGTTGAGTCTCGTCCCCGATGGGTTTAATTACCAGGTCTCATCCCTGATATTTCTTCATCGAGTCTCGTCCCCAACGAGTTTAATCACCTTGTCTCGTCCCCGATATTTCTATGTTTGTTGAGTCTCATCCCCAACGGGTTTAAAAGAAGGCCGGTTTTCTCCCTTGTTTGACCTATCCTTGATCTATTTTTACCATTTTTCTCATTCTTGATTTGTTTTTGCCATTTTTCGTTGATGGATACCTTAAGATCCCTAAACACCAGATTTTAAATTCTCGTGAGCGTTATCGCCCAAAATAATTTTTTTATGCTTCGAAAGGGTATTTTTATTCGTGGCTACGCCTATTTGGACCAAAAAGTACACGTTTTGACCTCGTGTTCATCAAGATAGAAGGGGTGGGACCCACTGGGCTTGGCCACAGGTGTATCTGCATCTGACTGCAACGAGTATATCCTAGTCGCGCGACCATTTTCTTTCATTCTTCTTGTGCTCTCTTGTTCCTCCTTTTCATATTCTCTTGCTTTTCCACGCGTATTTCTGCACATTCTGCTCCGTGGGATCTGATTTTGCTATTTCTGAGTCCGCACGTTCGTTCATTTACTCACAGGTAACGCAATCATATAGCTTTCACATGTTTTCAATTTCGTTTTGCTATATTACGGATGCTAGTTAATTAAAATGCAATGTATCATAAAAATATGCTTTAATGACTTGATAAAAATATTTTGATTCGATGCACGCATGTATTTGAATATTCTGAACCTGTGGATGTAAGAATTTTAGTAACATGAGATCGTTTTTTGTCGCACATTTCGGATAAAATTGCATGTTTTAATGTGAGAGTTGGCTTCTAATGCAAGTTTCCTATTTTTGAAATATTTTTACCGCTATTATTCGCCTTTTTTGATTAATATTAAAATATAAAAATTGTATATTATACCTATTTCTTGTGTTGTGCCTTGGAGACGTATAAGATGGTCATGCATGCATGCCTTTGCTTGCGGTTAGTCTATATTTTTAGGGGAGATTCTGTCGAAATTTTTCAAGAGCTAGATGACTGAGCTAGGCAGCTAGAAATTAAAACGTAGGATTCCTCCCAATGCTCATGCAGAACATGCATGATGCTATATTCAAATGCATTTGACATTTAATATAAAATTAAGCAGGGCGTACCTTATATTGAGACGGTTGATCTTTGTTTAGTTATGGATCTGGGTAGTTCTTCGTCCCACTGGACATCTTCTGAAAGTAGTATGCATACAAGCCAATCATATTTGATATGATGTAGCATATACTTTGTAATCTTATTCATTTATTAATAAAAGTATTAAAGACATTTTACTTAATCTACATGGTGTTGTTATTTAACATGTGATAAACCCATAGTTTTAAGCAATGCTTTTAGAATCATGATGGTGATCATGCTAATGAGATCTAAATTTTTAGAAAGTTTAAAACAAAAATCGTTCCTAATTGTTAGATTACTAAAAGGGGATTAGTTAATCTGGATAGATTAGTACATACGTTGCTTACTCTTAGGAAGAGGATGATTGATCTCATAATCATTTGTGTGGAGACACTAAAGCAAGTATATAGGTGCTTATTGAAGAATAACTTCACTGAACGTGGCTCGCTAAGGAATACCTAATGGAGTTTTACTCGCCTATCAATAAGAATTCCTCTAGTGATAGTAGTACAAGTGATCCTTGGACTTGAGATCATCATAGTATCTTGTGTGATGAGTTATACTTTGACATGACCCTTAAGACCTTTAGGGTATATCAAAGGGTATGATTAGGTATAATAAGTTGTACATAGAGATAGGTGAATGATCAACAAATAATCTACCACATCTAGTAAAAGATGTGAATGTCCTATGTGATTCGATAAATGACAACTCAGTAGTCCTTGGCCAAGGCAGAATGAAATTAGAAAGGAGTTTCTAATTTGCATTATTTAGAGTTGTGCATTTGGAAATCGAAATACATATAATTAAATAAAATAAGACTTAATAGTAATTCCATGTCTTATATTTAATTGGAATATTATATGGTAGAAGGATTGAATTATACGGTAACTATTCACTGAAAGGTTTTTTTTTTTGTGATTAATGTTGAAATCTATATTATCTAGAAAGTCGTTGATCGCTAAGGGGGCTTACCCTTATTGTAGAATAAATGTTATTTATTTAAATAAATTAAATAGTTTAATTTATTTATTTAAATAAGATTAGAATTATTCTAATTGATTTGTTCACAATCGGTTTAATATGGAGAACCTAAAGGGTCACACCGCAAAAGGAAAATATTTATTTAAGAAGTAAATGGCATAATTGTAATAATAAGTTAAGTGTATTTAATTTAGTCTATGGAGATAGAATAAATTAAATATTTTAATATTTATTATTTAATATTTCAAAAATATTAAATATAAATTAATAAGGTGAGTCTTATTATTATTATTACTATTATTATTATTTAATTTATAATGTCCAGGAAATTTTAAATATTGTATTAATTTATTTTAACATATGAAATTCGTTTTATTTAATTTTACGAATTTAATTGGATTCATGTGGGTATTATTATTTAATTATATAAATACGTGGTCCAATAATTTTCTGTGCATTAAAGGGATTCACTGATAGTTTAAATAAATTAGTGAGTTAACCCTGAGAATTTAATTGCAAGAAAATTGGGAAATTAGTAAATAATTTTATCATTATCGGATTAAATAATTCGAATAAAAAATTATGGTTAAAATAAATATTTTAAATAAATAATTAATTGGTTTAGTTATTTAATTTAAAATATTAGGAATGCAATGTGGTCAAATTAAATTGGGTCATTTTTCTTTTAATTGGACTGGCCCAATTTCCATCTTGTTAAGCTGAGCCATATTTATTTTTAATTTCTTTTGGGCCGCCTCTTTAATTAATTCAACCGGGCCAACCCTATTGGATTGAGCCCATTTCCTTTCTTACCAGCCGACCCAATTGGGGGGGGGGAGCCCAATTTTTTTTCTCCTACTAGGTCGGATCATTACAACGGGTTGGGTCTAGCAAGCGGGTGGAACCCGTTCCTTTGATTTGGGGACAACCAGTGAGTTCAATGGGAAGGGTTCAATCAGCAAGAATTAATTTGGGGGATCTATCAGACCTAGCAGGAAACGGGAGAAGAAGAGGAGGGTAAGCCGAGCAAGGAGGGGGGGGGGGGAAAGATTCTAGCCCTAGACTTAACCCCTCAAATCAAACCCAAGCCCTCAATCAATCGGTCGGAGCGTGAGCAGGTGACTGGAGGGAGTGACACCAAGCGTGCGCCGGCGACCACACGAAGCAACCAACGGTCGAAGGGGGAAAAAGCGTCGACGACCGAGCAAGCGCGGCAAGGACCAACGGTCCCAGAAATTCGGCGACACGACCGGCGAAGACGCGTGCGACTCGAGATTTGGCCGGCCGGTGCTAGCTGTGATGGGATTGGTCGGTCACTGCCACTCGTTTCTACCGACGGTCCTTGGTTAATCGAATGGGGTAATACCCAATTGATTTGGGTAAACGAAGCACTATAAATTGAACCCTCCCCCAAACCCCATAGCTGCCGAATTCCTGCTGTAAATTCAAACTATAAAGAAATATATACGTATATATATATATATATATATATATATATATATATTAGAGATTGCTGCAAGGAGGGGAATCAATAGGTGAATGTCCGGATTCGTAACGTATTGTGGAAGAAGAAGAAGAACATCTAGATGATCGAACCCAAGGTATAACAATGGGTTTATTCAATCATTGTGATGGTTTTATTTAGGTTTTGTATAATTTTCTTCTTTTTGGTTGATGTTGCGGTTTGGGCTGTGGTGGTTTGTATAAATAGATTTGTATTTGTCTTCTGTGTTGGTTTAGTATGATCAAGAAAATCTGGACATTAGTTGTAATGACTGAGTTAGAATTGTTCTATTGGGGTCATAAGTCTGGTACTATATTGTTTGGGTTGTAGTATAACGTTCTTGGACTAGAAATCTGGTATTGTGTTAAATCAATGGAAGTTCTTTTCCTATGGTGTTGTTATAATGCTTGAGCGAAACCCCCTTCTCACTTTTGTTTGGAATTGTCTGTTAGACAGTTTTATATATGAAACTCAGTTTTGGCTATGAAATTGATGGGAGTTTTCCTGTTGTTGGGTAATGAACTGAAAATGGGTGTTAGGTATACATAATAAACTGGGTAACCAAGCTGAGCTGAGTACATGTTTAGAATTTGCCCTATCGGGTTGCTGATACTTCTCTTAGCTGGGATAAAGTTGCAGGACTTGGTGTTAGTATGGGCTGCTATGGCTCAATTGTTGATTATTTAACTTAAGTTAATAATGCATTTGCAAACTAATTAGTATAATGTTAATAAATAAAATTAATAAAATAATTATTTATTTATTTTTAGATCACAAATAAAGATAATAAATATTTAATTATTATTTGATTAATATTAAATAATAATTAAATATGAATAAAGTAGTAAATTTATTTATTCATTAATTATGCATTAATAAATAATAAAGATAATAAATATTTAATTATTATTTAATAATAATTAAGTATGAACCGAATTAATAAAGTAATTATTATCAAATAATAACAAATAAAGGTACTAAATACTTACTTAAGTATAAATAAAGGTAATAAAGTGATTATTTGTAATGACAAATAGAGATAATAAGTATTTAATAATTATTTATTGTGTAACACTACATAATAAATAAAGATAATAAATATTTAATTCTTATTTAACTAACCTTAAATAATAATTAGGTATGAGTAAATTAATTATTGTTATAGGTAAGGATAATAAATATTTAATAATAATTAAATATGAGTAAAGTTAAATAAATAATTATTTATTATTTATCAAGAAATAATAAATAAAGATAATAAATATTTTAATTATTATTTAATATTAAATAATAAAGTTAATTAAATAATAATTATTCAATAAGTAATAAATAAAGATAATAAATATTTAATTATTATTTAATTAATATTGAATAATAATTAAGTATGAGTAAGTTTATTATTTATTTATCATTAAATAATAAATAAAGATAATGAATATTTAATTATTATTTAATTAACATTAAATAATAATAATAAAGTATGAGTATTATTATAAATAAAGATAATGGTTACTTAAATATTATTAATTAAGTATGGGTAGAGTTAATGCGTTAATTATTTAAATAAAGACTGAGGGTGATAATTACTTAATTACCCTTAAGGGTGAATGGAAATCAAGCGCAAATAAAATTAAATAAGTGATTAACCCTTATTTAATTGCTATTAAACCATGATAAGTTTATTATTTATTAGATGGTTAACAGATGAGGGTAATAAATCTGAGCAATCGAAGAATAGTTAGCTACAATCATTTTAATAGCTAAAGATCATTAATTAATCTATGTTTAGCTAATGTTAAATAGTAATTAAAGGCAGATAGTGAATTTTTACCTACTAAGTAAATGGTATAGTAAGGTGTGCCAATATACAATCATGCCATATTAATTGACCAGTCGACTTTATCCAATGATAGGTCACTCAAGATCAATTAATTAAAACTAAATTTTATCTGTAGCTGAGCAAACAGGCAAGTTCCCTAATTCCATTCTTTCAGTATATTGAATGCAAGTTCTACCTTACTCCACTTTTACATTGAGCAATATTTCTAAACCTTATGCATTATTTTTAATTCGTGCAAAAGGTATACATTATTGCAAGTTATTCTTTAAGCTTGAATCTTATCTCCAAGCATGCTTTAAGTGGTCTAATTACTTTTAAAATTATTCCACATCTTTGTATTTATTGACATTCGCACTCGTGAAATTGAATTCGTATATTTATTTAAGTTCAGAAATTTGTGAACTATTCATGGTTAAGTCTGAACCCTTGTTCGGTCAGGCAAGTATGTGAGAATTTATAAAAGCTATCCGAACCAATCGATGGTAAGGATTCTTAGACTAAATGGACACCCCTTTTATTATAGGGGAGTACCCCAGGTACCGTATATAAGGTACAAACAGCAGAGTTAAATGTTATGCATACACATAGCGTACGCGAGGCTGATCCCCTCAAGTACTCATTCTGTAGCCAGTAACCAGAGGGTCAACTAGCTATTGACTCCTTTGGAAGTTATTGTTCAAAGTCTATTTGACTACCAATTGTTCTAAAAGCATTTATTGTTATTGCTTCTGATAATTCTATTGTTGAACTCTCTTTCTATATCCCTTTCGTCATGACATATCTTTATTGTTGTACTTTAAACTTGCTGAGCAAACTCGTTGCTCATCCTTGCTATATCATGACTTCATTGCAGCTAAACCCGAGACGTCAGGGAAGAACAAAGGGAAAGAAAAGATGAAGTAATAGACTTCATGTAGCAGATTTTAAACTTATGAGTAGTTAATTACTGTTAATGTAATTTAAACCCTGATATTTATTTAGGGTATGGATTTGTGTAAGTGTTTAAGGTTTTTTTGTATTCTGGGACTAGTAACACCTTTGTAATAAACAATGTATGTTTATTATATTCCGCATTTTAGTTACCATATGTTGTTAGAGGTGAATGTTTGTAGTGGATCGTGATGACCGGATCCGGGTATTTGGAGACCCGAATTTGGGGGCGTCACAGGTTGGTATCAAAGACATAGGTTATAAACTTTAGGATCGTGAAACCTAGGTTATAACCTTAGCATTAAACTCATATTGAGTACGCTAGGACATGAATCAAGGAGATTCAGGTAATGGTCTTATCTGGGGGTGGATTGTGGAAATCTGCCAAGCCGAGTTGTACATGATAAAATATCATTTCATTCTATCAATGAACATATTTTATTATGATACTGATATCTGTTATCTCTGTCTGTGTTTGTAGGATGGCTGACAGGGAAGGGACTAGTGGGACCCAGGAGGAGGAGACATTCCTAGATATACCCGTAGTTGCGGAGCAGCTGGTGGGGTATGCTCCTATTGCCCCAGGGGTACCGCTAGAGGAGTCCGAGCCAGAGGAGGACTATCAGAGGGAGCTACCAGAGCCGGTTATAGGTGGAGTCATGAGGTCCGGTAGTCAGGACCCGGATGCTGAGGAGGAGGACCCCGAGACCGAGGGAGAGGAGCCACCTGCTTATGTTGATGGCATGGGGTCCACTGCTGACGATATCATTGAGGGACTGACCAGCAGGACCGAGGAGCTGGAGGCTCGGATAGCTCATCTGGAGGAGCAGAATCAGACCCACCAGATCAGAGAGGACCAGTATAGAGACCTGGCCTATCAGCTCGAGCATGACTTGGGAGTGGCGAAGGTACAGCTGCAGGGCTACGAGTCCTCAGTGCAGCAGATCGGACCACTGCTACATCAGTTTGTGGCCCGAAATGCTGAGTTGAGAGAGAGGCTGGAGCAGAGGGATCTACAGATCGCCCACCTGAAGGCGAAGCAGGAGGCCATGAGGTTTGAGTTTGGGCTGGAGGTGTCTAAGAGGAGGCATGTCAGAGAGGCCTGGGTCAGGGAGGCCCGAAGGGTTGATCAGTTAGAGGACCAGTTGGAGGCCAGCGCAGTGAGGATAGAGACCCTAGGATATGCCTTAGACGCAGCCTACAGGAGGCCCCAGACTGAGGTAGGGGAGTCTAGCCGCTCTGTTCGTCACAGGGTAGGGGATGGAGCATTCTCTTCTGGTCAGCAGGCTCGGATCCGGCACGACGTGCAGTGATATGATATGGATGGTTGTCTTGTCTTGGGTACCATAGGTCCCACTTTTGCTAGATTATAGACATGTTTGTCTTGTGACACTTTATAGTTGTTTACCTGTTTGGGGTGGCAGTTCAGCCCCAACTTTTGTTTATTTTAAGGGGTGGAAAGTTAGGATTTCCCACTTTTGTCTCAGGGGATGATTGGTAAATAGGGCATGTAGTGGCGCATTTATAGAATTATGCCACAAGTTAGTCTTTGTAACAAGCAGTGGTATATCAATATAAATGCAGATATTTCAGTTAAATCAACTGTGTTCATAAATGTTTTTACCTTCAATACTAATTTCCATGCCATATTGTGTATAACATAAAACTATAGGTAACAATCAGCAGTTTTCCTCTATCACATCATGCCACCGAGAGGAAGACCACGTAACCCGCGAGTTGAGGAGTCGGAAAGCGAAGTTAGGGACCAACCCAATCCAATGAGGATGTTCGCAGAGATGCTGGCAGAAGCCATGCAATCAAGACCGCCACCTGGAGGGGCCCAACCCGCAACCGAGCCAGCGCATCACCTAGCAAATTTTAAAGATTTCAAAATGGTTGCACCACCCGAGTTCAAGGGAACTCTTAACCCAATCGAAACGCAGACCTGGATCGAGGAGATAGAAAAGGTCTTCGAGGTAGCACGGGTGGCAGAGGAACAGAAAACAAGTTTTGCTACCTTCATGTTAAAGGGCGAGGCAAACTACTGGTGGAAGGCCAACAGGGGCCGAGTGGAAGGAGGTATTGTCGCATGGGAACGCTTTAAGGAGATGTTCTTGGAAAATTACTTTCCAGAGAGCATGAAGAAAGAGATGGAGATCGAGTTCCTAGAACTAAAACAAGGAAACATGTCCGTGGCTGAGTACGCGACTAGGTTTAATGAGTTGGCACGGTTTATAACTCACCAAGTTGATACAGAGGAAAGGAAAGCTCGTAGGTTTGGGCAAGGGTTGAAACCATGGTTATACCGTTCTATTGCGGTATTGAAAATCAAGACATTTGCAGAATTGTTGGAGAGGGCGATCATTGCAGAGGGTGGCAGTGAGGCCCTGACTAAGTACAAACAGGAAAAGAAGAAGGGTCATGAGGGCCAGAAGGCAGGAAGCAGCGGGGGAAGTAACCCAACAAACGGAAATGGGTCGAGAGTCAGTCCTCCGGGGGAAACAAATCTGGAGGGGAGGTGAAGAAGCCAGGCAGGTGCAACAATTTTGGCAAGAACCACACGGGGGAATGCATGAAAGGGAAAAGCGTGTGTTACCGTTGTGGACAACCTGGGCATATGGCCCCACAGTGCCCTAATAAGCCGAAAGGAGGTTGTTTCTCCTGTGGATCACCTGACCACCAGATCAAGGATTGCCCGAAGAGAAAGGGCGACGCCGGGAGTGGCAACCGAAGCAATAACAACAGCGGGAATAACAACCAGCTGAGCTACGGGGCACCAGCCAGTCAAGCCAACAGGCCGATGGCACTCACGTTCAACATGACTGTTCAGGATGCAATGGAATCCAGAGACGTGGTGTCAGGTATCATCCCAATCAATGATATAAATGCATATGTGTTATTTGATTTGGGTGCTACTTGCTCTTTTATTTCCGAAGAATTTGCTAGCCAGTTAAATTTACCTCGTGAAAAGTTAGAACACCCTATGAACGTAGAAGTAGCAAACAAGGAAATTATTCTTGTAGACTACATTCATAAGAATTGTTGTGCTGAATTGCGAGGATTCAAGCTCAATGTGGATTTGATACCAATTCGGCTGGGAGAGTTTGATGTGATCCTGGGAATGGATTGGCTATCAATTCACGGAGCAGTTATTGATTGTAAGAAGAAATGTGTACACCTAAAGACTCCTAATAAGTCGAAGGTGGTATTCTATGGCAGTAAGTCACCAAGACAATCTTGTTGTCTTACTATGATGCAAACAAGGAGATTACTCAAAAAAGGCTGCGTGTGTTATTTGGCCCATGTGGTCGATACTCGTCAGGTCGGGGATGAGATGAGTCAAATACCAATCGTGAGGGATTTCGCTGATGTTTTCCCCGATGAACTTCCGGGACTGCCACCAGACAGGGAAACCGAGTTCGTTATCGATTTGGCACCGGGAACCACACCAATATCGAAGCCGCCGTATCGTATGGCACCTGTAGAAATGAAAGAGTTGATGGTGCAACTGCAGGAACTGTTAGATAAAGGGTACATCAGACCAAGCGTGTCCCCATGGGGAGCGCCAGTTCTGTTTGTAAAGAAGAAAGATGGTTCGATGAGACTTTGTATCGACTATCGGGAATTGAACAAAGTTACGATTAAGAATAGGTATCCGCTTCCTAGGATTGACAATCTATTTGATCAGCTTAAGGGAGTGAAGTACTTTTCAAAGATCGACCTAAGAACAGGCTATCATCAACTGAAGGTGAGGCAGGACGATATCCCGAAGACTACATTCAGGACTCGTTACGGGCACTTCGAGTCTCTGGTAATGTCCTTTGGATTGACGAATGCACCAGCAGCATTCATGGATATGATGAACAGAGTATTCAAGCAGTACTTGGACAAGTTCGTAGTCGTATTCATCGATGACATCTTGGTGTATTCAGAGATAGAGGAGGAACATGCTTAACATTTAAAGATTGTGTTGGAAGCTCTCAGGAGGGAGAAGTTGTACGCAAAATTTTCGAAGTGTGAGTTTTGGTTGCAGAGGGTACAGTTTCTGGGTCACGTCATCGACAAAAATGGTGTTTCGGTGGACCCAGCAAAAGTGGAAGCAGTTATCAACTGGGAACAGCCGAAGACGCCGACAGAGATCCGGAGTTTCTTGGGATTAGCAGGATACTATCGGAGATTCATCCAGGATTTCTCGAAGATAGCATCGCCATTGACCAATCTCACCAGGAAAACAGTTAAGTTCGTTTGGTCGGAAAAATGTGAGGAAAGTTTCATGGAGCTGAAGAAGAGACTCAGCCAAGCACCAGTGTTGACCTTACCCGGCAACACTGGGGGTTTTGTAGTGTATAGCGATGCATCACACAAAGGTCTTGGTTGTGTGCTGATGCAGCACGGCAAGGTCGTGGCGTACGCATCACGTCAGCTGAAGGACTATGAGAAGGGGTACCCGACTCATGACTTGGAATTAGCATCGGTAGTTTTCACCTTGAAGATTTGGAGACACTACCTATACGGGGAGAAGTGCGAGATATATACAGATCACGCTGAAATATATCTTCACTCAAAAGGAGCTGAACATGAGGCAGCGCCGATGGTTAGAATTAATCAAGGACTACGACTGTGAAATTCTGTACCATCCGGGCAAAGCAAATGTAGTGGCTGATGCCTTAAGCAGGAAAGGCATGGTGAAATTGATGCAGCTGACAGCTCAAGAGGAATTGATAAAGGACTTCGAACGTCTGGAACTGGAGGTTAAGTATCCAATAGAGGCGGACGAAAAAGTGTTCACCGTGACAGTAGGTCCGACTCTACTGGATAAGATACGGGAGGCTCAAGAATTTGATGAAGAATGCATTGACATTAAGAAACAATTATCGGAGGGAAAAGCATCGAAGTACAAGGTTGACAGCGCAGGATTGCTGAGATTCGAGGGAAGGATCTGGATACCCTACGTACCAAACTTAAGGGAAGAAATTTTGCATGAGGCCCATAATACGAGGTTTTCGGTACATCCAGGTAGCACCAAGATGTATCAAGATCTTAGTCAGCATTATTGGTGGCCGCACTTGAAACGAGAAGTGGCAGAATTCGTCAGCCGGTGTTTAACTTGCCAGAGGGTTAAGGCAGAGCACCAGCGGCCGAGCGGATTGTTGCAACCTTTGGAGATTCCAGAGTGGAAGTGGGAGCACATCACAATGGATTTTGTGGTAGGACTTCCAACAACACAGAAGGGTCTATACGCCATCTGGGTGATCGTAGATCGTTTGACCAAGTCTGCCCATTTTCTACCAATTAAGATCAGGTACAAATTGGAGCAATTGGCGAAACTTTACGTGAAGGAGATAGTATCACGACATGGAGTGTCGGTGTCTATTGTATCTGACAGAGATCCGCGCTTCACGTCGAATTTTTGGAGAAGTCTACAAGAGAGACTGGGTGTTAGAGTTTATGCCCTAGAGGCTAATTATTTAATGTAATTGCTTAACATTTCTCTTGATATTTGATTGAATAAATGAATTATTTTATTATGGTTTCATTTACTGTGTTATATAAATGTTAACATAATAAAAGTCCTTAGAATAATGATACAAATTATATAGCTTCAAGTATGTGACTTGAACATGAGATTATATAATTACAATAAGTATCATTACTCTTAAATGTCCCTAGTCGAGTATCATTGAGAATGGGACAACAATGATACATTGAGACTAGTATGTGAATTGACTGATGGCCAAATCTCATTGGTCATTAATATATGAGATATTAAGTCAATGCATAGGTACATGTTAGAGAACAATGTACTGGACAGACCCATCATGAGAATTCTACGTGGAGCATTATGCAAAGTGTCATAAGCAAATCTCATAGTGACAATGATGTAATGGTCCTCCGACCTGAAATCACTATATTACTATACGAGAATTTATGTACTTTGATATCATCAAAGGTCACCTTTAATAGGGTGGACAATAAAGGTGATTATTGGGTACGTCATGAATCGTGTGAGGAATATGAGTGATCTAGATGGAATTTAACCCTCCTATATATTAGGGGTGATATCCATAGGTCTCTTGATTGAGTAGGACTATGAAATGTATGGCCATGCTCAAATAGTGATTTGTTTCATATAGTCTACTCATTGATCAAGAAAACTCAGATTAAATTATGAAAAGTATGACACATTCCATGGCTCGAGTTTAATCTAGGATGTCAAGGTTAAAAGGATTAAATTACATTAAAACATTGGTCACGAAAAGGTTGCATCGAATCATCGATCTTATTATTATTTGGGTAGCAGTGATGCATTACTAGATGCCACTCACTGTTTATAATTTTATAATATGATTTTAAAATTATTGCCAATATAATAATAACCTATAGGGTCACACACTTAGAACGTAATTAAAAGAGAATTAATTTAAATTGTAAGGATTTAAATATATCAATATGATTGATAGTATTTAAATTACAAATTTAAATTAACAAGATAATTTGTATATATATGTATATTAATTAAGTAAGACTTAATTAAAATATAATATATATAAATTCGGATTTTACTTTTCTAATAAGATTAGGGTTTTGATTAATTACTTTTTGGACTCTATATATATCAGATATATCAGCAGTCTTGTTCATGTGAAAACTAAAAGAAAAACCCTAGCCGTTTTAGAAAAGAGAGTTGAGAGCAACACTTGAGAAAATCCAGATCTTGGCGGCTAGTACCGGAGTTCCTTTTGCTGCAGATCGTGTGACGATTTGTGGGACGTTCGTGTGGATACCGTATAGAGACGTAGTTCCGTTGGATTGCGTTGGAGATTCGAAGTCGTTCCAGAATTTCATCGTTGCATTCAAGCTCGGATAATCGGTAAAGCAAATCTAAACCTCTGAATTAATTTGTTTTTGCATGGATCCTGTTTTAGGGTTTCGGAAAATTGTTTTAAAAATTTTAAATTCCACTACGTTTATGTGTCCAAAACCCTACAGTGGTATCAGAGCTACTTGCGAAATATTAGTTCAGATTACGTGTTTTAATTGTATTCGATATATATATGATATTTCTGATGCATGTTTACCGACCTGAAAATTGAAAATACCCTATTCTGCATGTATGCGCATTCTGGAAAAACAGTAATATATATATATATATATATATATATATGCATGTATAAGATGTTTTCTTAATCGTATCCTAGAAGGTGGAATAACAATACAACTACTGTTCTAATTGGATTAGAAATATGATTAGGTTTAATATGATTAACCTAATCTGGACATATATGATATGTTCTGAATGTATTGTTATTATGTGTGTTTTGGTGGTTTGTATACGAATCTGGAATTGTTTCATAAATTCGTGTGGAAAAATTCTGCAATACAGATTGTAGTTCGAAAAATTTTTCCAGGGGCGCTGCCCCCGACCCCGCTCGTTGACCGATCAGCCGGACCACCGCGAGGGGGGAACCCCCCTTGGACCCCCCGTCGTAGCGCACGATGGTCGTAACCCTAATATTTGATATTTTTTTATTATATAAAATTATGTTATGTGCTTATTGTGATATGCATGGTGCACAGTTATGGCCCTTTTGACCCATAGGTTAGTGGTTTTTGTTTTTGAAATACGGCTTGCATGTCGTGCCTCTCTATAAAGTCTAATGTAATATTCTTTTCTCATCTAAATCCCCTCGAATGTAACTCGAGGTTTCTTTATCACATGTAATGTACAAATGTAACCTATCAAGATGACAAGATGATGATGGAGAGGAGACACATACACGAGGAAGGCCCGAGGAAGCTACTATTTTGAAGTTTTTTTTTTATCACCTTAGATTGACCTTCAATCTTTTCATTAGCTTGAGAAGATTGACATAGGGTTGGGCCATAACTGTGACACATTTAATTTTGCACTTTATTTATGCTTGTATACGATATGATATGATAAATAATGTGCATGCTTAATGAGATTAATAATTGGTGAGATCTAAATTAATTAATAAAATCCCTCATAAAATTATTAAGTCTAAATCAGATGCCTTCCAATGAATAACACTCATCAAGACCTTGATCGATGGATGTAGGTTTGCCAAAGCAAAGTACCCTATTTATCTTGGTAAGATGCGATAGGATAATTGTGATATCCAAATTGTTAAAATCATTGGGCCTGACTTAACTAAGTTATCTTAATAGGATTGTGGACTTAGAGGCATAAAGTTTGGTAGGTACCATTAGATGGACTTAGAACAAATGTTGTTCACCAAACTATCTAAGAGTTATATACGATATAATTGACAAAGGGTTGTCTACCTAAATAATTATATTTTGAGAGAATAGCCAAAGCTAACTTAAGGCATAATGAAATATGGATCTTGGCTCACTAGAAAGATTTAAATAACAAAATGCTTTCCGAATTAATGGTGAGGGCTATTAATTTGAATAAAATAGTGGGAGGTATATTTTGAATGTACTATTATCAATTTCATAATATCAAAAACTCTGCAATTTGACTTATTATTTTTGCACTTATAAATTGTAGATATCAATGGCAAACAACAACACAAATAGTCTTTCACTACGATCAGTCCTTGAGAAGGAAAAACTGAGTGGAATTAATTTCCTAGACTGGCATAGGAACTTGAGGATTGTCCTCAAACAAGAGCGCAAGCTATATGTCCTTGATGGGCCCATTCCTGCAGCACCAGCTAACACTGCACCACGTGCAGAGCATAATGCTTACAAGAAGCATCAAGATGATGCTCTGGACGTGAGTTGTCTCATGCTAGCAACTATGAACTCTGAGCTTCAGAAGCAACATGAGTTAATGGATGCTTATGAGATGATCGAGCATCTCAAGAAATTGTTCGAAGGGCATGCTCGACAGGAGAGGTATGATACAAGCAAAGCGTTGTATCACTGCAAGATGGGTGATCGTGATCCAGTTGGTCCACATGTTCTGAAAATGATTGGGTATATTGAGTACCTTGCTAGGTTGGGTTTTCCAATTACTCAAGAAGCCCAAACTGATCTTGTTTTGCAATCTTTGAACAACAGCTACTCTCAATTTGTTATGAATTATCTCATGAATGAAATTGAGAAACCACTTACTGAGTTGTTGAGCATGTTAAGAACTGCCGAGAACAACATGAAAAAGGCAGGACCCGATCCCATAATGATGGTGCAAAAGGGGAATGCTAAGGGAAAAGGGAAAGGCAAGAAAAAGATAAGATCTAAATCTGGTGCCAAACCCAATTTCAAAAACAAACGGGCTTTAAAGCCTACAGGTGGGGTGGCTAAAGAAGGTGATTGTCACTTCTGTGGAAAACCTGGACACTGGAAGAGGAATTGTCATGCTTATTTGGAAGAGCTGAAGAAAAAGAAAGGAAGTGTGACTTCTGATTCAGGTATATATGTTATAGAAGTCAATTTATCTACTTCTACATCATGGGTATTGGATACTGGATGTGGTTCTCACATTTGTGTTAATGTGCAGGAACTCCGAAGGAGTAGGACTTTGGCGAAAGGAGAAGTTGACCTACGAGTTGGGAATGGAGCAAAAGTTGTTGCACTAGCCGTAGGGACTTATCATTTATCATTGCCCACTAGGCTAGTATTAGAATTAGAGGATTGTTATTATGTGCCTGCTATGAGCAAAAACATTATTTCTGTTTCTTGTTTGGACAAGAAAGGTTTTTCATTTTTAATAAAGAACAATAGTTGTTCATTTTACTTAAATGAAATATGTTATGGTGTTGCACAATTGTTTAATGGTCTTTATATTCTTGATTTTGAAATGCCTATCTATAACATAAATACAAAACGATTTAAATCAAATGATTCAAATCCGACATATCTCTGGCACTGTCGTTTAGGCCATATAAATGAGAAACGCATATCCAAACTCCATAAAGATGGGTTTTTGGATTCATTTGATTTTAAATCATATGAGAAATGCAAGTCTTGTTTATTAGGCAAGATGACTAAAGCCCCTTTCACTGGTCATAGTGAACGGGCTAGCGATGTATTGGGACTTATACATAGTGATGTATGTGGACCCATGAGTTTGTTAGCAAGAGGTAGGTTCTATTACTTCATTACATTTACTGACGACTTCAGTAGATATGGATATATGTATCTTATGAGACACAAATCTGAATCCTTTGAAAAGTTCAAGAAATTTAAGAATGAAGTTCAAAACCAATTTGGCAAAAGCATAAAAGCCCTGCGATCCGATCGAGGAGGTGAATACTTAAACCAAGACTTTGATGACCTTCTAAAGGAGTGTGGTATTATATCACAGCTCACTCCACCTTGAACACCACAATGGAATGGTGTGTCTGAGAGGAGAAATCGCACCTTGTTGGACATGGTACGATCAATGATGAGTCATGCAGATCTTCCAATAAGCTTTTGGGGTCATGCCCTAGAGACAACTGCATTCACACTTAACCGTGTTCCTACAAAGACGGTTCAAAAGACACCATATGAGATGTGGACTGGAAAACGTCCTAGTTTGTCTTTCATAAAGATTTGGGGTTGCGAGGCGTTTGTGAAACGTCTGGCTTCTGACAAGCTCGGACCCAAATCTGAGAAATGTAATTTTGTGGGATACCCTAAGGAAACAAAAGGGTATTATTTCTACAAACCTTCTGAGAACAAAGTGGTTGTTGCTCGAACTGGTATTTTTCTAGAAAGAGAATTTGTCTCTAAAGGAAACAGTGGGAGGAAAGTAGAACTCGAAGAAATTCGAGAACCACAAAATATCATTGAACCTGAGTTGGAACATGAGCAGGGACCACAAGATGTTGTGGAAAGTGAACCTGCTCAAATTACACAAGGCATTCGTAGATCTAGTAGGATACGCCAAGAGCCCGAGAGATATTATGGATTTCTTGTGACTCAAAACGGCGATGTGATGCTCATAGATCAGGATGAGCCTGCTTCCTACCAAGAAGCTATGAATGGACCAGATTCTGAGAGATGGCTTGAAGCCATGAAATCTGAGATGGACTCCATGTATACTAACCAAGTATGGACTTTAGTTGATCCACCCGAAGGGGTAAAACCAATCGGGTGCAAATGGGTTTTCAAGAAGAAAACCGACATGGATGGTAATATACAAACCTATAAAGGCCGACTGGTAGCAAAAGGTTTCAAACAAGTTCAAGGTGTTGACTATGATGAAACCTTCTCTCCAGTGGCAATGGTTAAATCCATCAGGATCTTACTTGCTATTGCAGCCTTTTATGATTACGAAATCTGGCAGATGGATGTCAAAACTGCTTTCCTTAACGGAAATCTCCTTAAGGATGTATATATGACAAAACCTGAGGGTTTTGTCACTCCAAAGGATGCTGGAAAGGTATGTAAGCTGCAGCGATCCATTTATGGATTGAAGAAAGCCTCTCGGAGTTGGAATCTTCGTTTTGATGAAGCAGTCAAAAAGTTTGGCTTTATAAAAAATGAAGATGAACCTTGTGTATATAAGAAGGTTAGTGGGAGTCACATTGTATTCCTGGTATTATATGTTGACGACATATTAATTATTGGGAATGACATTCCTTCCTTACAGGCTGTAAAAACATGGCTAGAAAAATGTTTCTCCATGAAAGATTTGGGCGATGCAACCTACATTTTAGGTATCAAGATCTATCGTGATAGATCGAGAAAAATCCTTCCGTGTTTTCAAAAGGCGCACTCATTGAGGCGTAACACGAAAATCGAGAAAGTCAAGCCAGCCAGCCGCGGATTGATCTGCGGCCAATGAGTGCGCCTTTTGAAAACACGGAACTCGAAACCAGGCTGAGTGGCTGGTGGGCCAGCTAGCCGCAGATCAATCTGCGGCTGCCCTAGGCCAGCCTATTTCAGCTCAGTTTCTTCATTTCATCTAGGAGGTTGGCAGCGGCAGAGGAAGAAAGAATTCAGCAGCAGCAAAGCACGGAAATTGAGAGGAAAATAGCTAAGTTTTTGCAACAAAATAGGAAGAAAAGAGAGAAAAAAAGAGAGGATTTATATTCTTTTGATTTTGATTGTATCAAATACACTCTTTATCCTATTCAAATACACAAGTTCACATCCACTTGAGATCATTTGCAAGGTGAAAATTCCCTTTGTTCTAGCAATTTATATCATATTGTTTGGTTAAATTAAATGTAATTTTCATGTATCTTGTTGAACAATCATGGATTAGGGATTATTGGTGAGGGTTCCATTGGAACAAAATTTCTTCCTAATAACCCGAGGATATCCAATTGGTGAAATTTCTAGCTTGTTTATGGTGATGTATTGGGTGTAAATTACTTAGATTATCATTTTCGGATATCATGATGTATTAGGCAAATCCGTGTTGGTTAAATTTTGTAGTATTTATTTTGTGGGCATGTAGCCATATCGGGTGTGAGCCTAGGAATGCGACCCCGTGGTCCAAATCCGATGATGGACGTTTTGATGTGTGTAATAGATTCAAGGTGCTCGTTTTTGTAACATGTAATCGTCGGGCCTTAAAACGACGCTAAGGCGAAAATCGGGTTTAAGGCCCCGTAGTAGTGAAATATGTGATTGTTGGCGTTCGGGGTTATTTTGATGGCTTACATGCCCATGAATAGCCCCTACGCATTTTAATGCTTTAGTTGATTTACAATATTAAAATTGATTTCAAAGCTAAACAAATGAAGACTTTCATAAAAATCAATCAAATTAGGTTATTAGCATCACGAGGATAATAAATGGGAATTGCTAATGAATGTCGATTTCTATTTAACGAGAAGGCTACAGAACAAATCGTTTTCAAACATCACAAAATTGATTTTATGGAAATAAGTAACGTTTTATTAAATCTTTGTGCATAGGGTTAAAGAGGTCCTAGAGGTTGCCCATCATTTGATTTATGAAGGCAACGTATAGATCTCGATTCCTATTTTGACAAAGATTTAGAAAACTCTTGTTTTGCCAAAACAACATCTAATGCAATCTCACAGTTTTGACAATTAAAATCAACATTTTCTCACAAGCTTTCTCGTGTAAACCGAAGGACATTCTAAAGAATTCCCGAAAGAAAACACGACTTTCCAAAAAACCCCAAATGATTCTTTCATACAAACTCACCACAATATTCACATAAGCACACACACACACGCACACACACACATTTCACGAGTTAAAGGATAGGAAAGCATTAAGATTGCGGTAACCGTGTTTCACGGAAGTCGGGGGGTGCCTAACACCTTCCCCTCGCTTAAGCAAGCCCCCGAACTCTATGAATCTCAATTCGCAGACCAATTAATTCGAAGTCACATATGAGCCAGCGACTTATAAAAAGACGAAAACTCGGGTGAGTTGGTACATCCATTTCAAATATACCAACTGGCGACTCTGGTTAATTGGCTCATCATAAAAACGATCTTTCAAAACCCCGTCGATATCAATGCCGACCTTTTCCAAAAAATCATTTAACTAAAAGACTAAAAATCGGAAAGGGCGAGAAACCGGCGTCGACACCAGATATCCGAAATCAAGCTTTTCTAAGTCATTGAAGACTGATAGAACTGATTGAAACACATGGTTCATGTACTGAACCCTCAGTTATACATCGTTGACATCTTTCAAATCAAACACATTGTGTTTACGTTTTCAAATGAACTTGCTGAACATTTGTAGCTTATTCTTGCATATATCTTCTTTTTGGAAGTTTTAAATGATACTCCCGGCAGTTCTAGGACAGACAAAGGAAAAGGCCATGTTAATTAGTTTTAATTACTATTTTGAATAATTCAAGTCTTTTATAGGCTTTGTTGTAATAACTTAGTACTGAGAACGATGTAACCGAACTTAATGATATGAAATATATTATCATCTTTTATCATATCGAATGCGTTATACTCTGATCTTTATATTGTTTAGCATAGTTGTACTAAGTAAATACAGTATCTATATGAACTATATATCTGAATGAGGGTATTTGAATGATATTGAAAGTCCTATAAGCTCTGAGGTTACACTTAATGAGCGCCGGTAAGGTGCCACCTTTACCGGAATGCGCCTCTCAGTTCTATGGACAATCTTATTGTTAACACTGTGAATGCCAGATAGATAGGGAATATCGATATGAAAGAGGTATTCATGAGATATGAATCTATACATCTAAGTGAGGGTATCCAAATACAGTTAACGTTCTGGCAAGAACTAGTATCTGTTATGGGATACTGTGAACCTTGGATAGATAGAAGTCATATATTATTGACTATTTATAGTTGTATAGTTTCACGTGAGCACCAAATCTGCTACAGGGAGTGTAGAGAATTTGGGGGCGTCACAATAATCCTAGGTGGATATATTTCTATTGAAGTCAGCCTTGTAACTTTCTAGGCTTCAATTGGTAAATATATCATTTTATTTGGAAAACAACAACAATTAAACCCTTCAGCTCCGCCGCACCACGCGCCACACGCACGCACGCATAAACCTCGAGCGCCGCAACCCATGATTGGTGCACCGTGACTCTTGATCCAGCGCTGCAGCTCTTATGTCTGTGCGCCGCGGCCCACACTTTCTGTCTGTTTTTCTTTTCTTGCTTCCTTGCTCGTCCAATTGCTTCAAATATTCACGATTTTGCCACATAACTCCTTTATTCCTACAAAATAAATAAAAATAATAAAATAAATACAAACTCTATAAAATAACATAAAATACTTAAAAATACACAAATTATTAAGCATAAAAGTACCCAAATAATATGTATAAAACCTACTCATCAAATACCCCCAAACTTAAATATTTGCTTGTCCTCAAGTAAAACTCAAACAAAACTAAAAACTACTCTAACATGCAATAACCAGTTAACTCATGAGCAAAAATTTAAGATAAATCTGAATCACGACCTCAAAGACTCACATATAATAATTTCCAGCCAAATTCAGATCACTCATAATCTAAAATCTCAACATAATCATCAATTCCATAGCAATTCACGATCCCCAACATAAGATCATCCAAACTGCTCAAGCTATTCAACCAAGATTAAGGTTATATAATCGAATACCATGTAAAAGATACCTGACATCAACTCAAAAATCCAAACCATCACATCAAGTTTCCACAAAGACGACATCAAGTCAATTCGGGGGAAGGAATTAACAAAATATTTTTTTTTCAACCCGTGAGTGCATTTTATGCTCCATCTCACTTTATTGTAAACAAGTGCGTTTTACGCTCCATCTTGCCTACGTTTATGGATGAGTGCGTTTTATGCTCCATCTCAATCCACCAACAATTCAAACTTCAATCATTTTTCAAACTTTTCAATTTTTTTCCGCAAATTTTCCCCCAAACTTAAATGAATGTCTATCTCTACATCAACTGACGATCAATAAACTCCTTGAGTTTCAATCATGTCTTTCACACATATTCAACTATATAAACTCTCTAATGTCAACTAGCTTGAACAACAGGATTATCAAACGTCTAGAATCACAAAATACTAGAAAAACCAACTCTTGAACTAACATGATCCGAAAAATTAGCCAAAAATACCCAATTTTCAATCCATTACTATCATTGGCCTTCACAAATTTAGTTAAAAGATTGCTCAAAAGTTAAACTATCATTATTTATTATATATATTTTATTTTATTTTATTTTATTTATTATTTTTTTTTTACTAATATGCAATCCAATATGCAACCTAATATGCAATCTATCTATAAAATAACTAAAATGCATAAATAAGATCCCAAGTACCAAATAAATCAAGTATCAAATAAATTCAACCAATACCCCCAAACTTGAAACGTACATTGTCCTCAATGTTCCAGAAAAATAAAAACAATAAAGTAAAGAAACATCCCTAAGCAATTAAGTATCACCAACATCATCTTCATCCTCATCCTCTTCCTCCTCCTCTTTCGTGATAAATGTGTATTTGAGGAACACTAGTGAAGCAGAAAAGTTGCATAAGGATGTATGACACCATTAGGAACAATGTAGAACAACATACACACCCTTTTTCTCTTCATAATCCTTCTTTGGTACATGTGAAATATTATCGCATTATTACTAACTAAAACATAACTAACTTAATAATTCAAATAATTCCTAATTAACATGAAACCTATTTCTATTTATTTATTTATTTATTTTTATTATTTTTTTCATTATTTAATTAATTTATGCTAGCTATAACTTAATAAAATGAATTAAAATTCACATATGCGAACTAATAATAAATTTAAAAACACTTGTGTTGCCTCCCAATTAGCGCTTGTTTTACAGTCATCAGCTTGACTTCTTCAAATTATGTTATCCAATTTTCAATCGAGAAGTGATTGACGCGTCTATCGGTAGCAAAGTAACATTTGTATGCTTCTCCTTCAAACAAGTCAATACTTCAAATTTGCCTAGCTTGCTCTTTTCAAATAAACTGATCTCCATGAACTCCACGGAGCTAGGCGCTTGATTTAATACTATGGCAGACGGTATATAGCTATGCACCAGTGGCACTGTGATTTGCAAATACGACTCACTAAAAACAATTGAAGGTTTCTTAACATTGTCAGAACTCCAAACTGGCTTTTGATTTAGTTTTGACTCTTGTTCCTCATTCTTACCCTTCTCATATTCAACAACAACATCTCCAATGGTGATTGATGTTGGTGTGAAAACTTCAACAATATCAACTACCTCATTATCATCTATCCCAAAGTTAATCTCAATATCGCTAGATGGAGTGCCTTGCGGATGATTACTGATAGCACTAACGAGTTGTCCTATTTGATTTTCGAGACTCCACATGGACTCATCTATGCTATTCATCCTCATCTCATTTTGTATTATGAATTTTGAAAGCAACTCCTCTACTCTCGCCTCATTCTCAAGCATTAGTGGAGCTTGAGTCTGAAATCCTTGAGGATGGAAATCATGAGACGACTCTCAACTGATAGTACTTTGCCCCTTGGGATGATTCCCACCACACAACTCATATTTCGCTAACTCTTGCTGAATTCTTTGATCCGCAATAACGTCCATTCTCTTAACAAGACTCGAAATCTATGCCAACAATGTAGAAACTACATTGGATTCATGAAAACCTGCCAAAATGGTAAAAGATTAAAACAGAAAAATACAATAAAATATACACGTTTAAACTAAACCGAATCGACATAAATTAATATTAGAATAATAATTATTAACTATTCCTCGGCAACGACGCCAAAAACTTGATGAGCTAAATCTATACTAGCAATTTACGTGCAAGTATACATGGTCAATCAAGTAATAAAGTGTAAGTAGAGTTGTCAATCCCACGACGAATAGTAATAATTAATTACTCCAAATACTAATTCGTAATCAATTCAATTATATTTAAACAATTGAATTTTTAGTAAATTTATTAATAATTAAATAACTAAAGAAAGGTGAATTCAATAAATAAGAGAAAATATTAAGAACTCAATTTCCCCCGATGAATCACTTAATTAATATCATTCTCATCTTATTAAATCGGTTTTTTAGAATTGTCAACGAAAAATCACTAATAGTTAATATAACCATCTTTCGAATAATTATATAGCATACCTATTATTATCAATTTCCCTATATTCCTATGAGAAACAATAATAATAGATTCATTAAGAATCATTTTTCACCCGTTGCTTGCGGTATTCAGGTATATTCCTATCCCGTCCACAAAATTAGTATTCAATTAGCAATCTCTATTACTAAAAAGAATTACTAATCACAAGTTACTATACCTAGATCTTAATTTAGAATATATCATCAGATTTTATCTAAATCCATCTGATAATTGTTAATTATGCAATTATAACAACCAACACAAGATATAATAAACAATCCAACCCATAATCAATTTAAATCAAAGAGAGAATAAATATTAAGTTAAACTATCATCGGGTTCCATTGAATCCTTAATGAAAAGACTAATTCATATTAAATAATAAAATAAACAATGTAATACGTTCAAAAAATATCCTAAAGTACAAGAAATTAAATTGAGAAGGAAGAATGAACTCTATCACAATTTTGCTTCGCTCCTTTCTTCAATCGTTGCCTCCTTAAGGTGCCTCCTTGAAACCCTAACTAATATCTTAAAACTACTGATAACTCCTCCTCTATACTACTCTCTGTCCCCCCATACTCCTCGTAATATAAGAATACTTATAGGAGTTATTCCACCTAACCCTAATAGAATTAAGATTACATTTATAACCCTAGGTGGATATGTGACGCCCCCGAATCCGGGTAACTCAAAACTCGAGTTCAGTGTTCCACGGTACTACCCATTCCATATACATCCATCTATGTAGACTTAATGACATGAATGTAATTACTAGCTATTACAGACATATCCTTACAATCCCAGGTTCTAAGATCATTAAAAATATCTTGGTAATCTCATATTATAATATAATACTACATCTGTACTAAATTATTACAATCAAGTTCAACATCTTCTACTCGTTCACCTGTCTTTTCTCTTTACCCTTACCGGGACCTTCAGGCTGTTCTAGCTTTGCTGAAAACATTTAATTTTAAGCAAGAATGAGCATTCAATTGCCCAACAAGTATAACAGTTGAATATCAATAATATCAGGAATAATCTCATTTCTCTTCGACAACTGAACAATAGTTATGAAACATTCCGAATAAACAGGAATAATACTTTACGTTCGTTTAAAAATATAATTTTGAAATGACATACTGAGCGGTCAAAGGACCTTGAACTTTCTTTTTCTTCTTATAAAAGGTTTAAGTAGTAATTCAACCGCAAACCGTCTGAACTTATGGGCACATTAGGTGATCAGCCCAATGTACCCTATGTTGATCAACACTCTAGCTGAAAACGACTATATGCGTTTATTTTATGCGCTCGATGCCTTATCAGAATAACTGACTAAAAATTCACCCTGATTTTAGGGTGGTTCATCTCATACATGTCTCGGAATCCTAACCAAAACAATTCGGTTGGATAGCTCTACTTAACAATCAATAACATTTCAATGATTTATTATCAAATCGATAAAATATTTCAATATCTGTCTAGCCGAAACAAATGGCATCGATGCTCTTCATAACAGTTCATGCATAATTGAACTTGAAAGCTTCAACAATTTACGTCATATCATAGCTTGAACACTTGTGCAAATACTAAAGATTTACATAAGTAAGGAAATTCACACAATCGTATATGTATTGCGTAAATTGGAACTTCAGAACAACAATCATAAGAAAACTTGCCCAACACAAGGATTAGACAAGGGTTAGGAAACTTGCCTTAAGCGCTTACTACTACTTGACGTTAGTCGTCCTTCAAAAGTCCTACACATTTCGGTACATATCCACATACCAATTAGCCACACAATTGATGCCAAACATTGGTTTACATTACTCTATAATATTTCATTCTAATTAGAAACAAAATATCAAACAAGGTTACACACACTTGATACGACGTTACGATGCTTATACGTCCGTACGCCAAACTTGCCTACTCGAATGCCCAAGCAACACGCATTTGCGTATGCTTAGCACGCTCATTCGATTTATCTAATACTCATTGCTTAATAGTAAGCATCATTATAAATCATAATGTACAAGTTTTAGAACTTTGAACAACATTTTTTAGCGTCGGAAGCATTACACATTACATACGCGTATGTACGACGCCCTCTGTTTGCCTCCTAATGCACAATAGTCCTAAAAATGACCATTTTAGAAATTTATCCAGGATGAAATTATCAGTTCTAAATAATAAAAATTGTAGGTCTACTTCTTAGCTTTTCGGATCATCTTGAATCATCTAAATTGGAGTTCGTATGAGAAAGTTAGGTCCATTTTATTAAAGGAGGTCAGAATTGCAAAACTGGAGCACAGAGAGCTTGCCCCGGCGAACTCCCTAGGCCAAACGAGCTCGCCCCGATGAAGAGTCCCCTGTATGACTCGATTTCATTTTTCCAGCAAGCTCTGTTTTGACACACAAGCTTCAAACCTTCATAACTTCTTCGTTATAAGTCGGAATTAGGCCATTTCAGAGACTATGGAAAGCTTACAACATGAACTATAAGACTCCTATGAATTCATACATTTATAGCATCATTATCAAGACACAAAATTGGCCCAAAAGTCCCTCAAAGACTAAGTTTTCACTGTTTTGGATAGATTTGACACCTCTTCTCCCTACGGCTTCCTAACTAAGTGTAATATACTACCCCAGAAGCTCACAATTTGTTTGATAACACAACAATACCAGAATTGATGTGATTCATAAATTTTTCAAATGGAGGAAATATAATTTTAAGATATTAGTAAAACTAGACATTACAACATTTGTCTCCAATAAGGATGATTCCTAAGTAATTTATTTTTTGTCTTCAAAATATAGTATAATTTCTTTTTAAATGGCTACATAAATTTTAAGTGAAAAATTTATTTTAACAAAATATTAAAATTAAAATTTATATCCATCAGACCGTCATTAAAAAAATATTACTTTCTCTATTCCAAAATATATTGCAACACCCCCTTCCCAAAATAGGAAGGGAGGCTATACACAGATAAAACAGAAATATAAACTAATATCAAAATTATAACCGAAAAAAATTAGTCTTAAAAGAGGTATTAATAATTGTCCAACCAGCTCAAAATACATACAGTTTAGTACATTCTAATCTTAATAAATGTTCAACACCAGAGACTCAAACATCAACACATAACTAAAATATCTAAACCATCTAGGTAAGGAGCTCTCATCACACTTGCCCATGATCCCCTTGAGTACCTGTCGGAAGAAAAACACAGCATGAGCCAAATGCCCAGTACGGATATAGAGAACATAATTATGAACTGAACTAAAATGAATAACAAAATCAACTAAACTGAACTGAGTTGTATCACAATAACTTAATAGTCTGAAGAAATGGCAGGGTGTTATTTCATACCGAGCTCAAAAAATATAGCTTGCCACACAGACAAGTCAAATAATGCCATATAGGCAAATTAAATAATGTCACATAGACAAATCACACATTGGACTGCAGATCCAAATGCATGCAAAATCGAAAGGGGTGTTTGGCACAACATCACCAATCCGCAGAACAAAACAGAAAACTAGGGCCGACCCATACGCCTCTCACAACAAATCACCAAATGGCCAACTCCCATCGGAGCACAAAACAGAGATGTCGTGGACTAATCACACCGCCACGGAAGTGTCATGTCTCTTGTGCCAAGACGACATGCCTGTGGTACCCTACAGGTGGTTATAGCTCAAGTATACCCTACGGTATATTCTAACAAAGATACCGTGTCGCAACACATGTAACACAATACCAACAAAAGGGACGTACATATTGAACCAAATCAAATCATAATCATAATGTCTCAAAAGAAGGTAACAACTTGTACCGCTCTATAGATATCAAAATAAATAGTAGACGTGATATTCCAACTCAAAGAATACAAATACGAGTCATATGTATCAACTCAAAAATGAAAGAATTATATGAATTTCACCAGAAACAATTATGTGAAATAATAACGGAATTCAAAACGCAGAACAAAACGAATTAATTAAATTTCACAAGAGTATTGCTGAAGGAGTACGAAATCCGTACCTGTAGTACATAATGTAAGACCCACAATTACAGATGCAATTGGTTAGACTCGCTCAATATAATCTATTCACCAAAATAATACATTTTATTAAATACTACAATATTAGTATTTAATAGTTTTTATATATATATTGAACCCTCCATATTATTAATTAAATTATTAAATTAAAGAGAACATTTTCTTATAATTGAGATACTTAATATTTAGCCAAAATAATACCAAAATATTACCTAACAAACTAACTAAAATATACTAATTAAAATTATAAAATAATAATACAGAAAATTAAATTAAATAAATACACAAGAAAGAAAGAAAGAAAAAGAACATACCCGAAATTATGAGGTTCGCAGTCAGCCTACGCCCTCAATACTGAAAATTTTAACTAATGAGGTCCTTGAAAGAGTCCCTCTTACAAAACGTATTTTCTTAAAATAAGAAAATCCTTATTGTTTAGTAAGTAAAACAAAAGTATTAGTTATATATATATAGACTAATAAAGGAGAGAAAGTTGGTAATATAGGCGATGTGGGACTAAAAAGCATGGGTATTACATTACTTTCCCCTTAAAAAGGATTCCGTCCCCGGAATCAAAAGAAAAGGAACGTGCCTAATTATCAAAAAGATGTGGATTCTCTGCCCGGATAGACTCCTCCATCTCCCAAGTTGCCTCTCGTTCCGAATGATTTTTCCACAAAACTTTAACAAATGGAATTGTTTTTCTCCTCATAATCCGCTCTTGACGATCTAAAATTTTCTCGGCTTGTTCCTCACAAGTAAGATTCTTCCGAATCTTATCGAACGGATATTGTACCACATGCAAAGGATGATAATGATAACTTCTCAACACCGACACATAGAACACATTATGCACATGAGCTAATTGTGGAGGCAGAGCTAACCGATATGCGACTTCGCCGACCCTTTTTAGAATCTCAAATGGCCCAATATAACGCGGACTGAGTTTACCTTTCAATCCAAATCGTCGAATACCCTTCCAAGGAGAAACCTTCAAAAATACATGTTCACCAAGTTTGAACTCTAAAGTTCTTCTGTGTTTATCAGCATAACTCTTTTGCCAAGATCGAGCAAACCTCAATTTCTCCTTAGCCACAACTACCTTCTCCGTAGTGATTTGAACTAACTCAGGCCCTTCTATGGACTTCTCGCCAACCTCATCCCAACAAGTTGGTGTTCGACACTTCCTACCATACAATGCCTCAAACGGAGCCATATCAATGCTTGCATGCCAGCTATTGTTATAAGTAAACTCAACAAGGCTCAAGTAATCATCCTAATTACCCAACCATTCTAATGCACAAGACCTCAACATATCCTCTAAAGTCTGGATAGTCCTCTCAAATTGCCCATCATTTCTGTGGATGGAAAGAAGTACTGTATTTTAGTCGAGTACCCCAAGCTCGCTGAAACCCTTTCCAGAACTGTGAAGTGAACCGTGGGTCTCGATCTGAAATAATTGACATTGGAGTTCCATAAAGTCTAACAAATTTTTATTGAAAGATTTGTGCTAACTTATCTACAGAATAACCCTCCAGGATAGCTAAGAAGTGGGCTGATTTGGTCAATCGATCTACTACAATCCAAATAGCATCATTTTTCCTGAAAGTTTTTGGCAACCCAGTCACAAAGTCCATTGTAATATCCTCCCACTTCCAAACAGGAATATCTAATTGTTGCAGTAATCTAGTAGCACGTTGATGCTCAATTTTCACTTGCTGACAAGTAAGGCACCTTCCCACATATTCGGCCACATCTCGCTTCATCCTATTCCACCAAAAATTCTTCTTTAAATCCCTATACATCTTCGTAGAACCCGGATGAATAGAAAATGGTGAACTATGAGCCTAGCCAATACTGCCTCCCGAATAGTTGGATCTGACGGCACACACAACCGCTTACCCAACCAAATCACGTAATGGTCATCAATACGAAACTCAGGCTGCTTTCCCCCCTCCAAATTTTGCGCTATAGCCCATAACTCACCATCTTCTTTTTGAGCTTCCTTAACCCTCGAGATAAGAGAGGGCTCCACTCTTATACCTGCTAAAAGCCCATCTGCACCTTGTACATACAACTCCAACTCCAACCGTTTAATATCTGAAATAAGTTGTGGTTGTGTAATAAGGGCTGCTACACTCCCTGAACTCTTTCGGCTAAGCGCATCTGCAACTACATTCGCCTTCCCAGGGTGATATTGAATTCTAGCGTCATAATCTTTGAGAAGCTCCAACCAACGCCTCTGCCTCATATTGAGCTCCTTCTGAGTGAAGATGTACTTAAGACTTTTGTGATCGGTGAAGATATCACAAGTCTCGCCATACAAATAGTGCCTCCAAATTTTCAAAGCAAAGATTACTGCTGCCAACTCCAAATCATGAGTGGGGTAGTTCACTTCATAAGGTTTAAGTTGCCTAGAAGCATAAGCAATCACCTTACCGTGCTGCATCAAAACACACCCTAAACCCTTCTTAGAAGCATCACTATAAATTTGGTAACCTCCTGTCCCTGATGGCAATGTAAGTATTGGAGCTGTCACAAGCCGTTTCTTCAACTCCTCAAAACTCTTCTCACGCTCCTCGTTCCACACAAACTTCGTGCCCTTTCTCATCAACTGAGTCAATGGCAAAGCAAGTAAAGAGAATCCTTCTACAAATTGCCTATAATACCCTGCCAAACCCAAAAAACTCCTAACCTCCGTCACCGTAATAGGTCTCGGCCATTTAGTAATAGCTTCAACCTTCGCAGGATCCACTTTAATGCCTTCAGCAGACACAATGTGACCCAGAAATATAACCTGCTCCAACCAAAACTCGCATTTAGAGAATTTAGCATATAATTTCTCTTTTCGTAAAATTCCCAAAACTATGCAAAGATGTTCCTCATGCTCCTCCTTAGACTTAAAGTAAATCAAAATGTCATCAATAAAGACAATGACAAATTTGTCCAAGTACTCCCTAAACACCCGATTCATCAAATCCATAAACACCGCCGGAGCATTAATCAACCCGAATGGCATCACCAGAAACTCGTAATGCCCATAGCGAGTACGGAAAGCTGTCTTAGAGACATCCTCATCTCTCACCCTCAACTGATGATAACCCGATCTCAAGTCTATCTTTGAAAAATATTTCGCCCTTTGAAGTTGGTCAAATAAATCATCAATCCTCGGTAAAGGGTACCGATTCTTGATGGTAATCTTGTTTAACTCTCTGTAGTCTATACACAACCTCATAGCCCCATCCTTCTTCTTTACAAATAAAACCGGAGCTCCCCACGGTGAAACACTTGGTCGAATTACACCACGATTTAATAATTCTTGTAACTGCTCCTTCAACTCTTGCAATTCCAATGGTGCCATCCTATACGGTGCCTTAGAGATAGCCTCTGCACCAGGAACAAGCTCAATGGTAAACTCAACTTCCCATTGCGGTGGTAACCCTGATAATTCCTCAGGAAACACATCGAAAAATTCAAGAACAATTGGAACATCCTCAATACGAGACTCTTCCATAGAGGTGTCATTCACAAATATTAAGTATCCCTCACAACCCCTAGCCACCAATTTTCCAGCTTTTAAAGCTGAAATTAATTTCACCACCTTACCCGGTCGTGAACCTTGATACACAAAATATGGGGACTTCAAATCCCCAAAGATAATTCTCTTCGATTGACAATCGATAGTGGCGTAATGTTTATTTAACCAGTGCATTCTAAGAATCACATCAAAATCGTGCATACCCATCGGCAAAAGATTTATCCTACGAATCTTATCTCCAAAACTAATAGGACAGTCTCGGTACAAATCAGAGATAACAATAGAATTTTTCATCGGGGTAGTAATAGACATAGCAGAATTTAAAAACTGAGATGACACACCGAGGTGTCGAACAAAAGAATTTGCAACAATCGAATGGGTAGAGCCAGTAACAAATAAAATGGAAGCTTCACGATTGCCAACTATAAGAGTGCTAGAAACAGTACCTAGCGCACCTGCTGCCTGGTTGTGTGTCAAGGTGAAGACCCGTCCACCGCGACGCTGAACAACATTGCCACCATTATCACCAATTCCATCATTACCACGTGGTCGGGTACAATCTTTGGCAAGATGACCTAACTGACCGCACAAAAAGCATGCACCAGTAACTCTGTGACAAGGTCTTCCTGGATGGTTAGCCCCACAAGTAGCACAAGGAGTTATTAGAATAAGATTAGGGTTACCCCCGCCTGCTGGTCCTGGGTAACGACCTTGATTTTGCCATTGCTGATGATTCTGTCATTGCTGACGATTATGACCTTGTTGAGGCAACTGTTGATAGCTTGTGTTCTGATTCTGGCCACGCCACTGTCCCTGTTGACCACCTCGGTTCTTGTTCCAATGACCATTTTGATTTTCCCCTGCTGACTCGAAACTTGACTCTGCTGGTCATCTCTATCCCTCTTCCGACTTCCCTCAGGTTTAGAAGCTCGAAAGTCTTGTCGCTCCATCTCAATATTCTTGGCTGCATTAGCCACTGCTGACACATCTTCGAATTTAATGTTAATGAGATGTTGACGATATTTATAATGAATTCTCCACTTAAATTTCTCAGCTTGTTCTGCTGCAGTCCCTGCTGAGGTTCCTACAAAACTTGCCAACCTAGTGAACCTTGTCATAAAATCCGTAACAGACTCATCCTCCTTCTGCTGAATAGACAGATATTCTCTACCATAAGCCTCTTTATCAGCAGCTGAGAAGTATTGTTGACAAAAGATATCACAAAACTCTGCCCAGGTAAGTGCCTCCACAAATCCATCACCCTTTGTTACTTTCATTGCTTTCCACCACCTGCGCATCCCCCTCTAATTTATAAGTAGCAAGTACCACTTTTTGGTTATCCGAGCATCCTAACACATCAAATATCTTTTCTAAATGGGCAACCCAATTCTCTGCATCAATTGGAGTTGGAGCTGAAGTGAATGAATGCGGTTTCTGTTTTTGAAACCTCTCTAACCACAAATACATCGGAACAAGAGATGGATTAACCCTAATAGTATTCACTTCTTCTTCATTTGTCTGCGAACCACCATTCCCGGGGTTCCCTAGATTAGGAATTTCTTACGTCAGTTGTTGCATTGCCTGAACGACTTGTGCCACCAATTGCGGCAAAGCCTGATTAATCGCCTGATTTACCAAAGCTGCCATTTGAGCATTATCTTGATTATTAGTTTGAACATCATGCTGCGTATCAGAATGTACATCGGGTTGGCGCACGCCTCTTCCCCTACTATTTCCTCGTCTACTAGCAACTCTAGCGAATCTACGAGCCATCTAATAAAGAAAACAACAGACTGAAGCAAAATAATTTGAATTCAATTAATATGATAGCTGAACGAAATATCAAATGAAACAAAAACCTAACCCAAAGTCTATCCATAACTCACAGGTTAAACCTAAATAGGTTTTCTACAAGAAAGAACCTAGGCTCTGATACCAACTCTGTAATACCCCCTTCCCAAAATAGGAAGGGAGATTACACACAGATATAACAAAAATATAAACTAATATCAAAATTATAACCGAAAAAAATTAGTCTTAAAAGAGGTATTAATAATTGTCCAACCAGCTCAAAATACATACAGTTTAGTACATTCTAATCTTAATAAATGTTCAACACTAGAGACCCAAACATCAACACATAACTAAAATATCTAAACCATCTAGGTAAGAAGCTCTCATCACACTTGCCCATGATCCCCTTGAGTACCTGTCGGAAGAAAAACACAGTATGAGCCAAATGCCCAGTACGGATATAGAGAACATAATTATGAACTGAACTGAAATGAATAACAAAATCAACTAAATTGAACTGAGTTGTATCACAATAACTTAATAGTCTGAAGAAATGGCAGCGTGTTATTTTATACCGAGCTCAAAATATATAGCTTGCCACACAGACAAGTCAAATAATGCCATATAGGCAAATTAAATAATGTCACATAGACAAATCACATATTGGACTGCAGATCCAAATGCATGCAAAATCGGAAGGGGTGTTTGGCACAACATCACCAATCCGCAGAACAGAACAGAAAGCTAGGGCCGACCCATACGCCTCTCACAACAAATCACCAAATGACCAACTCCCATCGGAGCACAAAACAGAGACGTTGTAGACTAATCACACCGCCACGGAAGTGTCATGTCTCTTGTGCCAAGACGACATGCCTGTGGTAGCCCCACAGGTGGTTATAGCTCAAGTAAACCCTACGGTATATTCTATACGTACATGTTGAACCAAATCAAATCATAATCATAATGTCTCAAAAGAAGGTAACAACCTGTACCGCTCTATAGATATCAAAATAAATAGTAGACGTGATATTCCAACTCAAAGAATACAAATACGAGTCATATGTATCAACTCAAAAATGAAAGAATTATATGAATTTCACCAGAAACAATTATGTGAAATAATAACGGAATTCAAAACGCAGAACAAAACGAATTAATTAAATTTCACAAGAGTATTGCTGAAGGAGTACGGAATCCGTACCTGTAGTACGTAATGTAATACCCACAATTACAGATGCAATTGGTTAGACTCGCTCAATATAATCTATTCACCAAAATAATACATTTTATTAAATACTACAATATTAGTATTTAATAGTTTTTATGTATATATTGAACCCTCCATATTATTAATTAAATTATTAAGTTAAAGAGAACATTTTTTTATAATTGAGATACTTAATATTTAGCCAAAATAATATCAAAATATTAACTAACAAACTAATTAAAATTATAAAATAATAATACAGAAAATTAAATTAAATAAATACACAAGAAAGAAAGAAAGAAAAAGAACATACCCGAAATTACGAGGTTCGCAATCTGCCTACGCCCTCAATACTGAAAATTTTAACTAATGAGATCCTTGAAAGAGTCCCTCTTACAAAAAGTATTTTCTTAAAATAAGAAAATTCTTATTGTTTAGTAAGTAAAACAAAAGTATTAGTTACATATATATAGACTAATAAAGGAGAGAAAGTTGGTAATATAAGCGATGTGGGACTAAAAAGCATGGGTATTACATATATAATCAAGTTTTATTCTTCAAAGTAAATTTAAGTTATTCTATATTTAAATTTGACATGATTCATTGAACTTTTAAAATTAATAAATCTTTTATTGAGTACCACTATTTAGATTAGTGTACAGTTTATCTAAATAACTCAAAATTAAAACAAGAATAAGAGGTCAAATAATTTGGATAATCTAATTAATAGTACTACATACATAATTTATAATTGTATTATCAAATAATAAATTAATTTATATCATTTTTAAATTTAAAAGGTCAACTTTGATATAAAAAGATAATTAAAATTTAAGTTTGTATAAGTAAATCACTATATGCACACAATTTTGTTTTATTTTATAATATATGACATTTATCTTTTAATGGAGGAAATATGATTTTGAGATATTGATGAGAAATATGATTTTGAGATATTGATGAGATGACATGTTACGTCATTTGACTCAAATAAGAGTTCGTAAATAATTTAATTTATGTCTTCAAAAGATAGTATAATTTCTTTTTAAATGGCTACATAAAATATAAGTGAAAATTTTATTTCAACAAAATATTAAAATTAAAATTTATATGCATCAAATCATCATTAAGAAAATAATAATTCATGTGTTCTAAAATATAAGATTAAGTTTTACTTTTTCAAGTCGATTTGAGATAGTTAATTAAAAGCAATAAATTTTGTAATCATTACAAACTATTTTGATTAGTGTACAGTTTATCTAAATTGTTTTAAATTAAAATAATTTATACCAATTTTAAATTTAAAAGTATCTTAAATTGATTTTAAGAAGTTAATATTGATATAATATTTTGAGAAATATAATTAGTAGAGCTATATGTGTAGTTTATATTTTGTAAAATTATATTTAAGAAAATTAATTTAATTCATATTTATTTAATAATACTTTTGCTTAATTAGAATTAATACATTTAACTTTTTCTTCACCAATTTGGTCTTTCATTTTTTAAAATTATTTATTGTTATCATACTTAATTTTTTTTTGTTAATTTTGAAATTTTAAAAATGTAAACAATTCATTAAAAAAAATTATATTTACTTAATTTGTAACAAAGAGAAAACCTTTAAATGTTACTCTCTATGTTCCATAAAAAAAATATTTATCAAATTTATAAATATTAATGATATATTATTTATGAAATTATGATGAAAATTTTGGGAGTAATGTCTCATTTTATGCTATTATAAAAACTAAAAAAATCTATTTTTTGAACAAAAAAATATATTATGATATTCCTTTTTTTAGAATATTGCGAATAATTAGGTACATAATATTTTACATTACATTTTAAAATGTAGGGAACATATTCTTAAATACTATTTAGGTGCATAGAATATTTTTTAAAATCTAAAGATTATATTTATAAACTTTTAGAAAAAATATTTTAAGAATATGTTGCATATGTTTTAACAAGAAAGATAATGACTTATTTTAACAAAATAACTTCATTCACATCATTTTATAGCTATTGCAATTCAATTCAAAAAAATACATTTCATCATATAGGGCTAAGCAGAACCCGAAGAAAGAGTTAGGATAAAATTTTAGAAAAATTTACTTTCAATATATAACGCATACTTATTTTGATAAGAAACCTTGTCATTAGGTTATCATTTTCCCTTACTTAAAAAATATTTTTTTATTTACTAAGATTAAATAAATTATATAAAATATAAATAACCGAATATGTTAAAGACTACCGACAATACATAGTACAAGAACTAAAGCATGCTATAAAATATGTAGTTTATTTTACTACGATTATATAATATATTTTTTTTGGTAAATAAGACAAAAACAAATGCAAGATAAAAAAGAGTTATGCAGATAATTATTCTCCCTATTTTTTTAAAACAAAGTTTCATTTGTTTTGATTTGTTTTACACAAAAAGAGTTTTTTATTTTTGATAATCAAATCATTACACATTGTACTCATTTTTTTTATACCATAATTCAATTATTGCATGTCACTATTATTAAATTAACAACTTATTATAAATAAAAAATACATTATAAATATTTACAAATTTATAAATGAATTTTTTTTTTGTGAAAGGGAGAAAATATTATTTTCAAATATTAATGAAACTATATATTACATCATTTGTCTCAAATAAGGGTTCCTAATTAATTTACTTTTTGTATTCAAAAGATAGTATAATTTTTGTTTAAAAATAGCAACATAAAATGTAAGTAAAAGTTTTATTTCAGCAAAATATTTAAACAAAAATTTATATGCATCAAAAAATCATTAAAAAAAACATTAATTTGTTTAAATTTGTTTGACTAATTAACATTTTAAATACTACATATTATGTTTCAAAATAACATTAATTTTACTAACATAACATTAATTTTAGAAATAAAATAATATTTTTTAAATTATTTTTTAAAAATCATTATTAATTTTATAATTTAGAACGAAATGAGTATATACATTTGCCTCTGATATTTAAAGACGAAAAATTACTGACATGTCTTACGCCATAGTCATCGATGAGAAATATTGATAAAGTAAAAAAAAAATGAAAATTGCATGGATGTGATGAGGCAGCAAAGCGGGTGTCTGCCACGTAGGTAGCTAAAGAAACTGACGTGTGTCGCACCTTCTTTATTACTCGTACAATATTCATTGAACTAACAAAAGAATTACATCTTTCACAATACTTTCAAGAATCTGGTTAATTCGAACACACGTATTCCACAGATATATACAAAATAATGGGAGGGCAGCTTGTGTATCTCTACAACTCCTCACGGGCATCCAGTCGGATCAAGCCTTTCACGGCTTACTTCCCCAATACCATCAGGGTAATGATACCTAACTGCCTGCTTTTGTATATCTCTCTCGTCTCTATTCGATCAGTTGGTTGATTTATTTTCAATCTTATATACTCCGTCTGTTACAAAATTAGACATAAAAACATTTTGTTTAGCAAAAAGAGAATTTATTTTTAGCAATATTCATCGCATAAAATTATATCTTCAATATTAGTAAATTTTGTAAATGGGATTCATGGAAAGGTGGGAATATAATTTAAGGGTAAAATAGTATGCAAAAACTTGTCCATAAAAAATCTATTTTTGAAATGTATTTTTAATTTTGAAAACTTACTACTTAGATTACTAATTGACTAGTTACAGATGACATGCATCCAAATTATATTTGTTTTACTTGCTCAATATATTTGCCAACCCCTATCTTAATCTCTGGAAACTAGGCTTGTCTGTAATGTCGTCTTCTTTTTTCTCCCTTTTATTAATTGTAACAAATAGTTTGTTTAGGACATAGCCGAACATTTAATGAAGTCCTACCCAAAAGGAATTTTTTTTTCTTTTGTTCACTTGCACAAAAGCTAATGAGGCCTCAACTCACTAAAAATTTAATGAAATATTCTTTTTTATCGATAAAAAAAAAAAAGCACCACAACTACTTTCGAAAGGAATTTGTGTGGTTTCAATTCGTGGGTACGATTATTCCTACATTATTTTGGCACATTCAATTTCTATGGTTGAGCTTGGGGAATTTCTTATTGCCTTAATACAAGGGGAGGGTTTAGGGTTTAGGTGTAATTTTAGCACAATTGCTTTTTAATGATTCACAGATAGAATGGCACAATGTCCTCAAGTTTAAGTGATCTCTCACGGTAACAGTGATGAGCTGTTGAGTGAAAGACGTTAGGTAATAGTTACCATATAAAGATGATGTTAATACCTCTGCCGGGACCATTCCTATGGATCCTACAAGGCACGCTCTTGTACTTATTATGAGATATCACAATTAATACTATACTGACAAGTTATTATTTTAGAGGTATACATGGAACAAATATATACTATACTATTATTAATATTTGTAGATTTTGTAAATGAGACTTTTTGTGCGACACACGGAGTAACAACTTTGGATTTGTCTACCCTATCTTTAATCAATACTTTATATAAAATAGGCCGACAAGAGATCTTAATTTAAAATAATTGTGAGTTGATTCGGATAGTCTCTGGGTTAACTCGGTTTTATTTTATTTTATTTTTATTTTTTGCATAGATCCATTTTTTGGAGTTGAGACTTTAGATCTTCTATATTCAACCATGCAAAACCTTTTTAGAAGTTATAGGTACATGCGCGTACTCACTTAAAATTAATAGTCACTCTTTAATTGTTCACAAAAATTCAACGTATATACACAATATAGGAAGAATACAAAAAGCTTACTATGCTTTGTATAAATAGCCGTACTCTATTCCCTACTTTCTTCTTCACCATATCCTTCAATTACTTTTATTTTTTGAATATTCTTTGGGCAAGAAAAGTGAATAAAATGGAGAAGAACTGTTGTTCAGTAAGTATATGTGTTTCAACAATTTTAAGGGTACGTTGTTAAGCCAATGAAATTATATGTACTTTAATATTTTTATCTGTTGTAAACGATATTTTCATATGAACAATTTTTATGTCGTTGATTTTACTTAGCCACATAAATATTTTGATCAAATATTATTATTTTCAATATAAACAATTGTTAATAAACAAAGGTAGGCACAAGCTATTACATTAGTTAGTCTAATACTATGATTATATAAATTTAACGAGTATTAGAATGATTGAAATAAATGAAACTGTCTATCTAATTGATGTATATACTTGCAAATCATTCTTGTATGTTATACAAATTCTGATATTCGTGGAGAAAAAATAAATACCTCGGAGGTTTTATTACTACTAATAGTTATTGACAAGTAGTGTTGAATGTAGCATTCGCTTAATTTGATTTTATGTTTATTGTGATGTTTTAGAGATATAGTAATCTCAATGAAAGTAGTAATGGAAATGGGCATGGGGAGGAGCAGGATAGAGCTCCATCTCTTGCCAAGGAATTCAAAAGGACTTGCAGAAGAGAAGGCCAAACTCAAAAAGTTGTTAGAGGAGAAGGAACGCCAAGGTTTTGCGAGTCAGACTGTTGAAAAATTTGAAGAGGAAACTGTCAAAGAAAGGTTTAAGGAGCCTGTTAGAAAAGGCAACTTTCACAAAACAGGCTGACGAAAAGTAGTATGTAGTAAAAAGACTTCTTTCCTTCGTAGGTAGTAAGACAGTTTGTTTTGGTACATATCTTCATGTGTTGTGTGTACGAAAGTTGTAATTATGGATGTGTGATGAGCCAGTCCTAGCTCTAGTTCTAGCTCTGGCTCATAGTCATGGACTATATTATCTTTCATTCCTTTGTTAATTAAGACAAGGGAATTGATATTTTCAATGTTGAAAATATTAATAATTAAGCATTCAAGCTTATATTGTGTCTTGGGTTACATAGATTCGCGGGTGTCCTCTGTACTCTAGTTTTATAAAATCAGTTATCTTTATTTTTTAATAAAATTTAACTGTACAAATGAAAATGTTATACAAAAATATGTACAAATGAAAATGTTATACAAAAATATGAGATATTATAAATTTTTATTTAATTTATAATATTATTATTATAATTTGGTAAAATAAATATATTTTTTGACGATTTGAGTTTATTAAACTTTCATTAATATAAAGTCTTTGATAGATATTATCAAATAATGTGAAAGTTTATATGCTCAATATTTTTTTGTATTCTTTATATTTGTAGGGTTACATGTACACATATTGAGGTGTACTAGATTTGTATCCCGTAAATTATCTTCTTTTTTTTTACATTACGTATATTGTAACATTGCGTTAAAAATATTATTCCTCTAAAAAATAATTAAGTAACGCGTGTTTTGTTTAAATTTAATAATGTTTCCACCATGTGGGCTATAGCTTCTGTCAGTTAAAGGATGGGTTTAGGCTGGGATGTTAGATTTTTTTTTTTTTTTTTTTTTTTTATTTTTTTTTTGGAGCCCGGTTTGAACACTTATTTCTATTTTTAATGAAGCATGGGTGGGGTTTTCAATATATTTCGGCCCCTTTTAAAAAACGGCTAAAAAGTGTTTTAAACATTATGTTTTTTGGTATTGCTTTTCTTTTATTGTTTTCATGTATAATTTGTGTTTTAATTGGATATAAAGTTTATATCTTGGGTTCTTTACAGTAATATATAATTTGTTAGTAAACAATTAGCAAAAATAGTGCACAAAATAAAATAATTACACAAAAAAGTACAATATGGACAAAAATAATTACAAAACATATCATAATCAAAGCCCTAAAAAAGAGGGAACCTGCCATTGTCCGATAATCACTCAAATTATAACAGATTCCTCCCATTGCCGAATTCAAATTAAATTTAAAACAAATCATTCCAAGATTCTTTGTCAACGTGCGAAGAACTCTGTCACTCCTCGATCGCCACCCATCGTTCCCACCTATCGGCCACCATCGTTCCCACCATCGCCCACCCCATCGATTTCCACCACATCGCCATCCATCGTATCCGACCATCGTCACTCAATCTATATGTTTCCATTTTTTAACTTTTTTTTTTATTATTTAATGTTGGTTGAAGGTTGAGAAGTAGTTTATTTTGATTGATCTTATAGATGAATAAAAAGTATAACTGTAATATGAAAAATTTGGTATGTTTTTTTTCTATTACAAATTCCACTTTCATGCAATGAAAGTTATTAACAAAATGTTTAAAGTTGGTTTACTTTAAAATAGAAATGTTTGGTTACGTAATTTTTAAATTGTGTCATCGTTTAATTGGGTAACCAAGATCATGAAACGCATTGATTTGGGGTTATGGAACTGAAAAGCAAACAAATGTGGATTTATAAGAATGGTGTACCATTCAGATATATTTTTGGTTTACTTAAATATAAGTAATTTTGGATACTTTAAAAGTTACTTTAAATATAATTATTTGTTATGACAAAGGACGCGTGGAATTGAGTATAAGTTTAAATGTAAACAATATGTTTTTCATATTTAATGGGTTACCAAAAATGAATATGTTTTGTTACTATATAGGTTTGATTTGGTTACTACAGTAAAATTATATAGTTTTGGCTAACCAGTTAGCTATATCTGTGGCTTACTATAAATAGTATTTGATTTGTATACCAATTTAGCTATAATTACTAAATGGTATTGGCCACTTACTATCTATGTACTTTTCATGGTCACCAATTTAGCTGTATGTGTTTGTTACTAATGAATGACATTTATATTTTTTTATAGTTAGATTATTATTTGGATTTACTCTGACTGTATGCTTAATAAAAGGTTACTTAGTTAAGTTACATTGTTTAGCATTTAAATGGGGAATTTAGCCATTTAAAAAATGGTCCCCAGTTCATGAATATACATTGTTTTGATTATTAAGGAACAAAAAAAAAGAAATGTGTTTCATTTTGTTGGATAACCAGATTTTATATAAGTTTGGTTATTGTGTAATTTTCGTATGGTTATACCCATTCACATTAGTGAAATTTTTTAGAAAATCATTGTGGGCTGAGACATTGTTAAATATTTTAATTTGGTTTTCTCAGGTAATGAATACATATTGATTTGATTATAAGCTGAATGGTGAAAATTTTGTTTTAATATTTATGTTAACCAATAAATAAGTAATTTAGTTACCAAAAACTATTTGATGATTGGTTACAATTTTCAGTATTGTTTTTTAAACTGCTCTGAATTACCGTAGTTACAACTACAAATTTTATTAATTGTTTTACCATCTTATAAGTGCGTGATCACATATTATTATTTGTTTAAATGAAAGTCTTATGGTTCCTCTATGTTTCACAATTTGTTTCATTGTTTAATTTTAATATATATTTTGGTTATCTGCGTCGAATAAGCAGTTGATCACATTATGTTTTTACTTGGATTATATTATTTAAATAGACCCCAGGGATCCTGATGCGCATTGCCTTTGATTATAAGTTAAAATGCAAAATAATGTGCTTAATATTTTTGGTTACCACTTAGTATATATGTTTGGATTACTTACATATTACTTAATTATATGGTGTAACCATTAATAAATAATATAGTTTTTAAAATTGATGCAGTTACCAGACGATGGATTATGATTCCAGTTGTACTGTATATTTCAATGGAAAACGTGATCCTGACAGTAACCAATGACAACAATTTTGAAGTTACAGGCATCGTTATGATCCCCCAACAACTTGTTCATTAATCTCAGAAATG